>NW_027018682.1:4470677-4899843 GCF_013076305.1 Rhopilema esculentum | reverse complement strand
CCTTCTTTTGTTTTTTTTTTGCATTTTAAACAAGGCTTGTCAATTGAGTGAAAGTGAATAGTGCATCTTCTGCCTGAGTATTCAGGATCCAATTTCCCTTTCCGAGAATTAAGAGCTTTAATTTTGGTTAGTTGACTTGGTACATATTGTGTATTGTTAGCTATGTAAATATCAAATCAAAATAAATAATCAACAGTAAAAACAAACATAGTAGCCAGAACCCCACCTGGCACCAGTGAACATTTTAGGGACAAGATCTCAAAGGGTCTTAGTGGCAACTGGCAAATAGCAATCTTTAAAAATTAGAGGCCTTTCAAGCAACCATTGTATCCTCCACCAAAGATTGGAAAGTGATCTTTGCCAAACTTAAGTTCCCACGTGTGATTTGGCTACAGGTAGCTGAAAGCCAGAAAGTGTTTCTCTGCAACAGAAATGCCAGAACAATAATGGTGATTTTGTCAAAAACGGAGGTTTCGTGAGAAATCATGCCAAGAATTTTGTAGCAAAGGTTAAATAATGAAATAGTTTCAGGGAACATGGCAAGATAAACAAATATCATAGGCACCATTTATGGCAGCTTTTTAGTAATGCACAATGTGGAATAGAGGGTAAAAATTATTGCATGCCTGGGAAACATATTCCATGCAAAGACAAAGCTCTATACACACAGTCTGAGCTGTGAGCAGCGGCAAACTATTGGCTGTGACCTTCAAGGGAAGGCATTAGATCTGCAAGTAACAGTGTTTGGACGCTTTATGAATAACTGAAGGTTGTATATTTATGCATATTTTTTAATGACACGTCAGAAACACTCTAAGAAAAATTAAAAGTTTAATATAGACATGCGTCTTTAGGTCTGTATGTATCACAAGCATAATTGTTGAGGGGGGCATGGGGGTGGGGCTGAAGAGTTGGGCGAAAAGGTAAATACTGAAAAAATTGTTTTGCAAACCACCTCCATTTTTCATGTTAAACAAACATTGAACCTTCAATCTATTCCTATTTTGAATAGGGTCCCTGTCAATGCTAAAACTAATAAATATTTTCTCTTTGTCTTAGATATGGTATATTTGATGATATTTTATTGGGATTCAAAGATATTATTGGTAGGCCTTTTTTATGAAATCTCGCAAGAGAATCTTTGCCATACATAGATGCTTTCACCAGAGTTAAGAATCTAATAAATTTGTTCTAAACTTTAGCTGGAAGAGGATTGGTTCTTTATTCTGTTATCTGCTCCTTACAATGCTAGGGCATCAAACTAAAGAGCATCCTAGTGAACAATGGCATAATTCAATTGGCATAATGCAAGTAGAATAAGGAGAAGCAAAAAAAATAAAAGATTCATTATTTTGCCAAGGTGATTTTTACGCTTTCAGCCACATCTCTTTCTTAAAGGGCATATGTCGCATTAACAGTTGGCTAATAAAACAAAAGCGTTTAGATTGTAGTTCCATTGTTTCATGACTTTTCATTTCTTCTTCTTGAAGTTTTACTGCTGTAAAAATTCACCCCTATTCCATGCTTTGTACTAAACAAAAAAGATTATTCTACATATTGCATTAGCCAATCATGTTCATGACACATTCCCTTTAAGCTTGTTTAGATATAATGAAATTTTTCAATTTTTACAGATTACATAAAAAACCCTCCATATTTTGGTGGCACTATTGGAAGGGTGGCTAATCGTATTGCCTTTGGAAAATTTTCAATCGATGGCCAAGATTTTGAGTTACCTTGCAATGAAAATGGCATTAATCACCACCATGGTGGTTTCAAAGGATTTGATAAGGTAACTTACATTCTCGTCGCGTTGCGGTGTTCCCTATATACTACTTTTTCAAAACTATTCACCCAGATTTTAAATCAAACAATCACTTTTTAATCAATGTATGATTTATTCCTCTTCCTTTTGTTGCTTAGACTTCAATTTCTGTTGTAATATTTGATGTACCTAAAATGCAAAACCAAAGTCCTAGACTGAAAGAAACTTTTAACATATATTCTAGAAGATTCTTAATTATGCTACTGTTGTTCTAGAAGATCCCTATTTACCTTATTTACTCTAATATTCCCGCTGCGGGATTAGCGTTTCAACCTAACAAAAAAAGGCGGGATTATTCGAGAGGCGGGTATATTAGAGAGGCGGGGTTTATTGTTTCAATGCCTTGAAGTCTAGTTTGAGGATACCGTTTCAACAAAAAAGTCTCTTAAACGTGATTGTGGCAAGTCAGAGAAAAAAATATGCAATTTCAACATGAATTTGGGGGGGGGGCTAAAGTTAAATGGGGGTGGGATATTTATTTTCACAGACAAGACAGAACAGATATTGTGCTTTATAGACAGTAGTACAAAGTCAAAGAATCAAACGTCTTTTTATGTTGCGAGACTTGGATATTTGATTAACTTGCAAAATAAGACAGCTTCTTGCCTTCTCCCGTCTATGACATTATCATGTGATTTAACCCATTCACTCCAAGCATAAATTTCAATCCTTGATTTTCAACCCATATAAAGTGTGTAAAGAATAGCAAATGCCAATTAAAAGTTTCAATCCCGCATGTGGGATTACTGGGGAGGCGGGATTATTCTTACAATCTATGAAATACAAGCGGGATTACTAAAAAGGCAGGAATAAAAGAGAAGCGGGAATATTAAGTAAATACGGTATTTGCTGAACCTGATATTTGCTTTATTCTTTAGAATTGATATTTTGTTATTGAAAAACGTTTGGCTTCAAAATAACACGATGATACTCAACTACAACAACGAAGTACAAAAAAAATTGTCAAATGTAAAAAAAAATTTGCCTTGGAATCTATAAAGTTCAAATTGTGGGGGACACTATCAAAGGAATTCGAAACTTGAGATTCCATTTGGAGGATTAAAGAGACTTGTTATAACTCATAAACCAACCTTGCAACTTCAGATTCTGTAAGATATTTTATCCCAACTTCAATGTTTATTGTAAATTGTATTTCATAGATAGTTGGCTTTAATTAGCATTTTGAGCTACAACTTGTTGACTAACTTTAAATCGAAGAGTTATTGCCCGTATGATAATATCTTTGACTCATTTTAAGGTATTTTGGGATTCGTCGGAAATGGAAGACGACAATTCTATCAGCTTTTATTTGAAAAGTTTAGATGGTGATCAAGGATATCCTGGAGAGCTAGATGCATCTGTGCACTACCTTTTAACAGATGAAGATGAACTTAAGGTTGCATTCAAGGCCACTGTGAAAGATAAAGCAACTATCGTTAACCTTACAAGTCATCCATACTTCAATCTTGCAGGGGTACAGACGGTATGATGATAATTTCTTGCCCATACATTTTAATCCATTTATTTTTAAGCTTCAGTTTCACTACAAAGTTTTGCTACGATTACATCTATGTTTTTGTGAAAAGTTTTAGTATTAACAAAGGAAGCACATAGACATTAAAATGAATGTGACAAACTGTTTACAATATAAATCAGCTTGCAGACTAAACTTGACTTCCAAGCTAACGTTTGGTTTGATCCAGGGTTGTCGAGAAGGGGGTGATGGGACACGTCTTCCGCAATCTGCTTAGCCTGCATCACTACAATCTGTTATGAATGAATATCGAACATAATAAGAAAGGTTTTCAACTTTGCCACGTTTAAGATTGTCATTCTGACTACCGTGGCTTGTTTTAGATTTGAATAAATTATAGAGCCCTCAATGTAAACTAAACTCGTATATCGAAATATGCGATTCTTTGATATTCCAAGAAGTTATATATTGGTTACATAAATTTCAGAAATGCAATGAAATGACTGATCACTTGCTGGAGATCAATGCAAATTCTTACCTACCTGTTGACAAAAATCTTGTACCCACAGGTATGTGTTTCGTTATATGTTTCTCGTGCAAAACATTATCTTGCCTTGAACTGTTATAAATCATTTTTGGAAAGTTCGTTTGCATCGTATTATGGTTCGTTCACGTGGTAGGCCCTTAACTGGTTCGCAGAGGTGGAAAAGTGCATGAAGCCACGAATCTTCTTCGCTGGAAGCTCAGTAACCAGAAGGGAAAGGACAAATGAACAGAAATTGAAAAGAGAGAGGAGAAAGATGAAAAGATTGAAGAGAGGAAATACATAAAATACAGAACGTAGTTTGGAAAAAAGCAGGGCCTAAATGGAGCTACAATACAAAAATACTGGCTAAGGGAGGGTAGAAACGAGTGTTAAAGGAAAGAAAGGGCAATATCAAGAATCGGGTTTCTATCTCCTTCAATTGCAAATCGCATGAGATGCAAAGAGATGCTAGGATTAGAACATAACAACTAAAATGTGCTGAAATACTACTGAAATACAAAAAGGTCAATTGAAAGGTAAATCCAAGACATCCTGAAGTATATATCTCGTCATGTCACAGACAACTTGTTGTGATTTCTGGCGATGTTTTACATAATTAGAAATAATATTCTGAAGGAATGCGAAGAATATTCTGAAGGAGTTATAAATTATCACGAAAGACGTCAGCAATGCAATCACAAATTTTGGTTTGTTGCAGGAATTTGTAGTACGAGTAAGCAAGAAGGTAGTCAAATGATTTAATTTTACCTTGATAATTTGATTCAGGGTAAATGGGGGAACGAGATAACGCTGCTGGGTAAGAAACTAACGAAACGTAAACAAACAGATGTTTCCTTTTCGAAAATTGTTCAATGAACTGAAAGTAGAGACTTGAGAAACCGTGAAAACTTTAAATGAACTTATATGTGTAGGCTACAGATGCGTACCAATTGTTTGAAAAGCAAATTTTCCAGAAAGGTTAAACTTTTTTCCACCACTCTAGGCCCTATTTATAACCACGATTTGAATGCACTTAAAATACCTACATGCCAGATGTTGAGCCAGAATTGACGACAACATAAAACCCTGGTAATTTTATACTTTGGGGAAGTTTTGTATTTTGCCAGTAACTTTACAATCAACAGGGACTTGATATTGACTTAAAAGCTTCTACACTTAGGCATGCCATGGGATTTTTCGAGGCCGGAGCTTTTACTCCACTGAGTTCCTAGATAGACTACATGAAGGAATAGAAACAATATTTGAGTGTTCTTAGACTCGGAAGCCTGCGCTTTTCTATCTATATCGGTATCAAATTCGTGTAGAAAAGCTTGATCCAAATGAATTATTACATGCCTACTTTGACGCAAGGTAAAGCCTTTTTTGTATTTGTTCTACCTAGCATCAAAAAGTCTCCTGGTCCTTCCTCTCGATGTGACCACACCTCGTGATTCCTATGACTGGTATTACAGAGGGCTGGCGATTCTCATCACTTTGAGCACAGAATTTCTATTCTGTGCTCTGGGTGAAAGTTTGGTCGTGCCAGGGACTCGAACCACGGGTCTGTCGACAGTGCCTCTAACAACTGAGCCGTCCTCGCAGTAAGGACTTGCAATCAAAGTAGTACCTTGGGTACCATCACTGATCTCAAAAAAGACTGGATCGAACAACCTATTGTTCTCCTACATCAGCACGAGGAAGCGATCGAGTCTCTCCACCTTGAGACCTCTCGTGCCTAAAGCTTTGGCTGCCATTTGTTAAAATGGTGCACACACATTGCTGCCCTTTAAATTGTGCATTAATCATTAAACTCTTAAATATTCTAAGAGAAAACAGGCCTAGGAAAATGAGCCAACAGTGGATTATCCGTTACATAAGCTTAATAACATGGCAAAAATGTTTAACGTCACTTACAAATGCTGCAAGTTTTTGTTTCAACGGTTACTTTGAATTTTGCTATGAAAAAGCGAGTTGTACTGAAACTAATATGATTGCACAATAGTCTCATACAACACGGCGAGGTCTCAAGATGGAAGCTGCAATGTGGAATCAACGCTGGGCTGGGGAAGCTCGATCCAGTCTTTTTTGAGATCGGTGGGTACCATAGCTACATAGAAGATAGGTGTGGAAGCCGATGAGGGTCTTTATGTGAGAAGGAAAACTTTTCAGATACTAAAACTGTTGTTCGTTTCTCTAATGGTTCTCTCTCCAATTCTATTAAAACCCCTAGATTGTATTGAGGATTAATTAATTTTCCAGGAATATTTTCCCATGACAGGTGAGAGATGCAGTGTCAGTGAAGACGGGGGTACGTTTGACTTTCAGCAGCCTAAATTGATTGGTGATGCTCTCAGCAAAGTCCCTGGCGGAAATTACGATCATACTTTTTGTAAAAGCCGAAACGGCGCTTTTGCTGCAAGGTAAATACGAAAATTGTATCTTTTTTAAGTATTAAGGATGTCAGCTAATCTATAAAAACCTTATTGCAGTATAGCACGAGGGCTGATATGGAATTGTCAGTTTTCTGGAACTAGCACTTATCAGCACTATATATGTCATAAAATGTTTTATTTTAGATGTAGTTAATGAACAGGATTACAAATATTGCATATGGTCCATTTATTGCGAATTTAAGAGGCATTAGCTACAATTAAAATAATTTTATTTATTTCTTTCCATTCTTTGGATGGTTTCAGCATGGATGCTCGTAAACGTGCTTTAAGCCCTGCAAAATTAATAAAGAAAGGTTACTTTATCTAAGAAAGATTTGCCTATTCATCCAGAAATGTTGTAAGGATTGGAATTCCTTTTTCCCCATCTCTTTACTCTCATTTTTAGTCTTTTTGTTAAGAAATACATTGAAAGTTTTGAAAAAAGTAAACTTTTGATGTTCGAGTTCTTTTTACCGAAACATTGTCTAGAAAGTGGCAGAGAAGTTAGGAGAAAGATGGCAAGAGAGTGTTTATCACATACCGTGCTGTAAAGCAATCAGTCTTTTGGTGAATTGTGACTTGAACCGCCTTTATGGGACAACAAGATATCCAATTGTAGACAGACTTCTTAATCAAAATGCTTTTGTTTGATTAAAGTTATTCACAGAGTTATGCACTTGACAAGAGCATATAAAGTCAGGGGAATTTGCCGTTTACTTTTTTCCTGACAAAGCGCCTTTGACACGAAATCTTTTATTCAAAAGATTAATTGAAAATTGTTAGGAAGGCAAATATGACATAATTTCATCCGAAAGAAGGCTGAGGGGTTTTCTAACCAAATATAATCTTTTTGTACCCTGGAAGGAACTAACAAGATTAATTTTGTTTAATAGACTTATAAATCATCCTTTTTGACAGACTATAGTATCGAAAATACTTTTGCTTTCATCTATGTGTAAAAGGAAAAAAGCCCATCTTTATTTTTTCTTATTTAAAAACGAGTATCACAATGGGCAGTGTAACCTGTCAAACCTCTACATCTTTGTTGCAAGTAATCTTTAGCGGAACTCACAGCTTAAAATAAATCCCCGCAAATAGCCTACTTTTTCAAGAGATTTTAAAGCTGCATATAAGAGTTGTAGGATTAAAGAAAAATGACATTAAATGGTGTACTTTTATGATGGCTAGTGATGCCTAACAGCAGGGGTATCTTGTAAAATTGAAAGATGCTATTTTGTTGTGGTTTGCTTGGCCTGTCACAAGTCTTTGAACACTCATGTCGGTTTTCATGAGCGAATTCAGTCAATCCTCCCCTCTCTCCCCTCGAAACAGTGTTGGTTTTCTATAAAACGACTTAGGTGATTAGAAAGTAGATTTTTTCGTTTGACTTTCGTGATATTTGGGGAAGAAATGAACAATAAAGAAGTAAAATGACAACTGCTTGGTGTTGCAAGTAACTTTGGCAGATATTGTATTGTTGATGCACACTTCAAGCCGAGCGAAACATCAAGCGTAAACAGGGCCTACGTTAAAACCTTGATGATCAGGTTTTACGTTTAACGTAGGCCCTGTTTACGCTTGATTTTTCGCTGTTTACAACCTTAAGTTTTCTTTAATTATCAAATGATGTTTAATCATTAATGCAGATTATGGTAGTGGTTTTTGATTTTCTTAATGTTTATATCTCCAAACCCGCTATCGATTGTTTTGAGGATTTCTTATCATATTGTCATATATGCGGGTGAATTTTATCAAATGATTATGTTCTTGCATAAAGTATTAGTTCTTTGCAGTTATATGTGCACCTAGTTTCTTGCAAGAACAGCTATGTTTTAAATAGAATTTCTAGACATCATAAGTGGCTTAACTACGATAACCTTATATTTTTGCTCTGTGTTGTCTATCTGTCTAAACATTTATCGGTACTTTTTTTCACGCTTGTTTTGCTTCTTTTGAACTTCTGAGCACATTTTTGTATTGTTAACAGTTTGTACCATCCTGGGTCTGGTCGTTTCTTAGAAGTGTTCTCAAGTCAGCCGGGCACCCACATTTACACACCAGATTTTACCTGTGGATCGCTGATTGGTAAACACGGCAGTCCTTATAAAGGGAGAAGTGGATTGGCAATTGAAAATCAAAATTTTCCAAATGCAGTCAATTTGGTAGGTTTTGTTGGTTGTAGGGTCACGTTAAATGTTGAATTTTAACCAACACTGGCCTATTTTCCTCGATAGCAAATATATATATATGTTATTGCTAAATATTTGGTGACAGTGGGCGTAATTGAAGTTGTCAGTTTGTTTTCTTTAGGCAAACCCTATTCTTGAGCATGTGGTATTATCATAAAGAGGATGTTAAAGATGTATTGTTTTGGCCATTAAACATATCTACATTCCTAAGCCTGCATGCACTTAGTACTGTTTCCATTACGCCATTCAACGGAGTCGTCAAACATTGTGACATAATCGAGGCTGTAAGACAATTGCGGAAATTACAGGGGGAGGGGCAGTCGCGTTCTTGTCGGAAAATTCAGGTATTTGTCGGATAATCGACAAAATTTTATTGTACCAAAAGCCCAAGATGTTGCCTTGTCGGATAATTGTGGGCCTTTCATTATTTTCCAACGTCAATTTCTTCTTCCTTTTTATTTCAAAGTTGGTTTTTAATAAAGGACACGGAGACCAATTGTCAGTTGAAAATGGTCAAGGGGCAAGGACAAGACAATTTAGATCTGCTGGGAAAGGGGGCGTGTGGCTGCAGTGAGATATGCGGAACTTGGTTTTTTGGGAAGCAAAATATATTGGGTTGGGAGGAATAGAAATTATACTAGCATATGCAATCACTTTAGGCTAGATGCAGAGTAAAATCATATGCAATGTTTGTCATCATTTTTATTTTAAATTTGTTGTTTTCGTTTCAGCACTTTCCACCTACTCCGATTTTGCGTCCGGGCGACCTCTACGAACAGCTTACCACTTATAGGTTCTCCAAGAAATGATTTTCTGCAGTTTAGATAGCTTCCATTATCGAAATCTGTTTTTCAAGAATAAAGTATTAACTATTGTCATTTTTCAATTTAACTTCAGTTTTCTTAACACAGTGCTTTTACGCAAATACTAACATCAGCACGAAGGGGGTTATTGATCAAATTATTCTGAATTTTCCTCGTTTTATTCGATTAGTTGGTTAGCAATACCGAACTGAAGCCAATGAACAGTCCCCTGCGTACTTAAATGTTATGAGTGTAGCTTTCGGAATCATAGATGGTTAATACTTCATCATCTGAGAGTGTCAGCAACTTTAGTATCTTTTTTTGATGAGTCGTAATGGCAGAGCATTTCTTTTTGTCATTGAATGATTGACATGTCACGTGATTACTAAACTATGTAACTGGTCCCTATAAACCTCACCCCCTCCTTACATGTAGATCACTGCTTGTATCATCTGCGGGAAAGATATCTGTTTAAGATGGGAAATTTGGCTTTTTACTTGTTGATTTTTCATATTTTTTATAATTTTCATATCTTTATACTGCGCTGTGTGCCTCTTTATAAGAACTTTTGTATTTTTCAAAGTGTAAAACGTGACCATAGTTTTGCATTGAGCATTCTCTGTAAAAAGTTAGCCCGTGAAAAAAAAGATGTAAAATTAAAAAGAAAACTCCAAAAGTAGTTACTACACAGTTGCATTTAGACTTAATGCAAGTATTTACCATTTAGTGCAATACAAAAATTGTTCTAACGCTAATTGTAATTAGAAACGTGATTAATTAAAATGGAGTAATTAGCTGAGTTTCAGATATTTTTATTGCATAATTGGAGCATATAAACACAAAATATTTTTATTTTATAACTTTCTCAAAGGACGATTTCTCCTTGGAGGGACCTGTCTTCTTTTTCGAAGGTAATCGTGAGACAACTTTGCACAGTAACTACCAATTGTATGCGAGATAGCCCAATACAGTGTTTTGTTTATAGAGCCGTTATATGTTTTTTACAAAACTGGTTGCTAATGGATCTCTTTTTTGCCGTGACATCTTCACAATTGCCGATTCAGTTGAAGTTACGAAAATTTTTCTTTATTTCATTTGCTTGGGCCTCATTTACACACCCAGCCCACTTCGATCTCCCTCCAATTTCTATGCAACTTCAGTTCTATTCATGATAATATTTCGTACATAGCTTCTTGCAACTTTTATCATACAAGGTGTTTCCTCTACTCCTATTCATCAAAATAAATTTTGTCTATTCAATTTTCAACAATCTTTGAATATTGGCCTTAGTTAAAGGACTGTTTGTGCTAAGTTTTACACTAAGGTGCTTGATTTATTTATGCATATATTGTCAGATTAGCCACTTATAATTATGTAAGAACATGACCAGTGATTCGTCTTTCGTGCATCAAATTCAACTACTCCATGGTTCAATTGAAATCAGGGAACGTACATCATTTGTATCTGATGTTCTTTGGTGTCCATGACTCGATAAGAGGATGTTTTGACTGTGATTTTCACCAGCTTGCCAACAAGAGAAGGTGCATTAAACGGCAGGGTATGTGTAAGGCTTATGGTAGTGTTGGCCCCTTTGGCCAGCTCAAAGTTTGACGTACTTGCACTGACAAAGCCAAAATTTGTCGATACGGTGAGACTGTACTTTGTTTTATCTCCGTTGCTGAAGAAGTAGACCTTGATTGGGGCTGTTCTGTTTCTGACTGTGGCCGTGTAATCGTTTCCAGCTCTTATTGTAACCATGACAATATTTGATGCAAGGAAAGAAAGTTGCGACATCCTTGTGAAGTTTTGGCCATTAGACAATTTTCCTTTCAATTTTATTTTGAACTTCCCATTGGGTGTTTTGATAACGCTTTTAAGAATTCCTTCGCCGCCACCAGATTTCAAGATGTTAACATCTTCTTGTAGCACCCTTCCACCTTCACTTAATATGTCTATGAGCAAACTTTCGTAATCCAGCAACTTTGCCCCAGCTACTTGGAGCATAGTTGTAGTATTCTTACCTATAATGATAATCAAAAGCAGTAATTACAAATGCTCAGTTACAGTCACCAATAGCAAAATTTATCTAAAAAATTTTGCCAACTAGCAGTCTGCAGTAATTCCAGTTTCAGAGAAACAAATCAAATATTACGTACTAAATCGAAGTCTACAAGAATACTAAATCTAAAAGTTACATCATAAATCTACAACAAAATCCTAAATGAATGTCTGAAACCACTGTTTATCAACGGATTTTGACTGAGAAGACCTAACGTCATCAAACCATTTGCCTTTCATTTTCCAGAGTGGTAGCTACTATTGTTCTTTCTTGAGGGGGCGGGGCTTGTTTCCATACAATTGCGCCCCAAAATAATTCTACCCTTCCTACGGTACTTAAAAAAATATGCAGTTTCCATACCAAATTTCGTGCTATCCTCTTTGGAACATTTAGAGCATATTTTACAATCGTTTTGAGCCATGGCACATTTTTACATCAAGAATAGTTCAGGGCACACCAGAAACAAATACTGGTAAAATATGACAGCTTAATAATGACAACATAGACTTTTTCTCAATTACTTGTTCTCAATGTGAGTTTGATTACAATTACAGTAAATACAATTAGCAAAGGCAAATTATTTGCTAATGATAATTGATAAATTTTCGATATCAGTTTAGACCAATTAATTGATTGATAATCTCCCATGATATAACTACGACTTTTCAAGCAGATCATGTCCTGCGTCACGGTATTTCAACATCAACATATCCTTAGATATATCTTTCGCGCAATTTTTTATGTTTATGGTGGGCTAGGTCTCAGCAACAAAATATCTAGACACTTTTAGTTAGGAATCGCAACGCTAGCAATGAAACATTATGGAAACTGGGAGAAACTTGGACGATTCTTTCATTACCCTCCAAAGATTTTCTAGAGAGAGAGGCCACATTGAAATGCAAAACTGACTGGGTCCCCAAAAAAATGCAGAACTGAGAGGGGTGTGCTAAGAAATGAATAATGCAATATAGGTACTTCTTGGTAGAAACTTAAAAGTTACCTCTCACTGGATGCGGAACGGATAAAACAGGCCGGCTATCATCTGCTATCTCACTTTCACTGTGAAGAAAATATGGCTTGAAATCGACAGTGTTGTTTCCAGCTGACTTTGCAACGTAGGACTTGATGTCAACCCCAGCAGGATACTTGAGATGCCATGTTCCTGGAAACGGATTTTCTTGCTTGAAGATGCATGTGTACGTGGTAGTAAGAATAGGAGGTAGAGGTCTGCCAACTGGATCCACCAGCTTCACAAACTTAGCTTGGCCTGCCTGCTTCACTTCAAGAGATATCAGCAATGTAGTTATTTCTCCATCTAGAGTAATGAACACATCTGAACCGTCTTTTCCTTCGTGGATGACAACGCTGTCCTTCAAAGAGTCCTCCACATAGTCCTTGAATCGCTGTATTTCACTGTCTGTTTTTAGCGGGAATATTTGACCTGATGTGTGCGAGGCAACCTCGTCAAAACCAACTGGTATTCCAGATCCACAGCTGTTCTTCATGAAAAAGTTTATGGTCACTGAGAAATATTCCGCGTATTTTTTGACCTCGTTTATATTTGCCGCTGTGCTGTCTTTTGCGCTGGCATCCGTAAAAACAAACATCGGAGATCCAAGTTGGGGTTCTTGCTTCAAAGCATTAAGGATACCTGTGAAGGCCAGCTCCGGGCAGTCACCTCCTCCTCGGGCGTAGAGGCGTCTTATTGCCAATACAAAGTCGTCTCTTTCTTGCTCGCTCATATACGTTACAGGCCCCGTGCCTAGCGAAAAGAAATATATATTCCGAATTCAGTGAAATCGTATGTATCAAGCGGCAAAAAATCATAATTTGAGACAAAAAATTTGGACAATGACTTTGGAATCATTGTTTGATACTATTTTGAACAACGATTAAAATCTCTAAAAATGATCTTTCCTAAATATCTGTTAGAAAACATGTTTGGTGCACGCGCTTATATCATTGATCAAAGCAGGCAGTGACTTTTCGTTTAGAATGACATTGACGCAATCTTTGTAGCTGATGCCTCGTGTAACTTGGTTTTATGCTGCATGGAGTTATGAAATGAGCAATATGTTACTACACTCTCCCAATGACATGCCACTCTCACTACCCATGACTTAAGTTGTGACACTGATTCCTCGTGCAAGTGCATTCTCTGTCAGAAATAGCTGATACAAGTGTGCTGCGTTCTTACATACTCCGTGTGCTATCGTCTTGCAATTATTCCTTTTGCATATTTGTACCTTGGTAAAGTGTTTCCCAACTTCATTCGTGATTACATAATTAAGGCACGGTTAAAATAAGAAAAAAGAGGAGCTTTATGAATATAAATATAATCAAAGAAAGAAACGCATTTATATTAGCAAATTTTAACGAGCTATGCTGGAAATTTTAAGAAAAGAAATAGAAAATGTACTTGGATCATTAAAGGGTGACAGAATGTAATCCACTGGAAACTGCCTTTTCCTGTTCACGATAGAAATTGCTATTTCTTTTGCGGCATTGATTTCTTCACTCATGCTTCCAGTTGTGTCAATTGCAAACATCAATGTAGCGCCACCTGTTGCCAGCATTAGCTCATCAAAATTTTCTTTTCCAATGTCCTTTTTGATCCATTCGAGATAACCATCTGCTGCTTTGCTCATGTTTGAAATAGGGGTACCTTCGCTGATCTTTTTCTATGGTACGAACGGAGCCATTAGAGACATTTCAGCAAAGAGCATCATTAGATTTTTGTTGCAGCAAAAGAATCTAGGATTTCAACACACACAAAAGACTTGCATGTTAGCGCGATGTAGACTGTGTTTTATGTTATTAATTTTCATGTATGGTATACTTTTATGTTTGTTTTGTGTCATCCCATCATCATAAACTTTACTGAAATGTTGTGTTAGATCATGTCACTTCTTATGTCCTGTTTGCTGTGGTTTGTGAAGTCAGTTTTGTAGCACTTATTTAAACTTCACAGGCAAGGCAAGGCACAAGGCACAAAGCAAAGGCAAGGGCACAAGGCATAAGGCAAGGCAAGGCAAAGTCAGGTAAGATAAATTAGGGTCAGGTAAGATAAGGTCAGTTCAGGCCAGGTCAGATCAGGAGACGTCTTGTAATGTCATATTATATCATGTCATGTCGTGAGTTTTGTGGTAAACTAAGTTATGCTATGTGTTGTTTTTTGCTTAGTTAGTCATACACCTTTACAGGCGTATGATGATATGGTGCACAACCTACCTTGATAAATACGTATAAACTCTTTGCAAAGACTGATCTTGCAAAGTCCTTGCTTGTTCGATTAGCAGCGATCTTAATTATTTTCTTCATGTCGTCAAACCTTTCTTCTAGCGTGCGCCTCTTAGAATAGACATCAAATGAGGTGAGGCCAGCCGTGTCTCGCTTAGTGCGTTTAGTTCCCTCGTCGATGTAATCAAATGCCTGCTCATTTGCAACCTCTCTTTGCATTGCAAATATGGCCTTCTGGAAACGACCTGTTAAGATGAATAAAAACACCTCTGTATTCTTGTCAATTAAATCAATACGTGACACCAAAAAATTAAAGTTGATAAGACTAGTCTAGCCTCAAAGCTATACTAATTTGACAATTACCGCATAAAAAATGTGAGCAACTTGCAAATATTAGGAATCCAGAGACAGCGGGGGGTGAGGGGGGGGGGGTGGAGATGCTGCTAAGCATCTAACATTCGCAAAGCATCTCTAGTTTGTACCACACCTATAATTTTAACATATAACTTTGAATATTACAGAAATCAGATTCCTAAAAGATACAATGCATATAGCCTTTCCGAATTCGCAAAGGTTTTTAGGTGACTAAACAACATAGTAGGAATCGACATTTGCACGTATTTTGGGCAAACATTAACATACTTTTTCGTTTCGTGTAGAGGGAGTTCCTAGTAAAGTATTTTATTCAGACAAAGCAAAAACAAGGGAAAGAAGAGTTAACAACCAAATTTAACGGAACAGGGCAATTGGGGCAGGAAAAAACCGTGTAACTGTAAATTATATCCCACCTGACTATGAGATCACAAATTTGATAAATGCCAGAGCAAGGCGCTTTATGACAAATGCATTAATAGAATAATCCAAGAGGCACGAGAAAATCTGGTATTTGCCAGTGGGAATATTGCGAATGTCTGAAACTGTTACTAAAAATCAGAATTCAATACTACAGTAATCCTCGGCGAACTCCGATTTAAGTTCTTCGAGGCTCCTCGTAGCATCGAGGTCACTGTGCTAGCACAGGTTAATTCATTCTAATTGGAGACAGCTCCTGATTGGCTGTCTCTATCCGCTGCTAGAAAGAAAAGCAAAGGATATTTGCAACACCACATATAAATACCACCAACGCCCATATGCAACCTCAGTTATCTACAGAATGGCATTTCTGTGCTAGCACAGTGAGCCTCGATGAGAAGAGGAGGCGAGAGAGAGAGCTAACCTGACACTTGTGTTTGGTTTGATTGCTTGATTTGATAATTGAGAATGATGTCTTGAACAAGTTGCTGAGTTTGGGCAATACCAGCAGAACCTAAAAGAAATTTATGAAATCGTTCAATATAATAAATATAAACGAAGAATTACAGAAAAAGAGCCCTTGAAACAAAAATGGAGCTAGATTTTCTTTGCAGTGCAAATAAATTCCATCAAAACACTCCAGGCCAAAAAAGGTAAGGTCAAAAAAAATTCACTGTAACTGCAGTGAGGAAGTGAAACAAGCATAGAGATAGGTAAGATGTTTTTGATAAACAGGCTTCTCCTTTGAAGAAAAGATGTTGTAACCTTTCTGACGATGATTACTTTACCAATGACAAAAACTTGACAAATTTAGAAGCTCTGTATGACGACATAAAAGAGAATCTCTTTTCTGGGTCTTCCTCCTTTGCCTAGGCAAGACATCTTTGTATAGTTCAATTCAAAAAACCATGATATCATTGTGGGAGAGAGCAGAAGACTGGAAATTTAATTCCCATTTTTTTGTCATTGTTCATGCTTTTTGATTACCTAGAGAGGAAACGGTTGAGAAATTTGAAAACTTTCGGTTTTTTGCCTTCCCAACAGAGCAGTAGAAATAAAACTACCACAGTATGGAGACCCTCTTTAGGTATTACGAAGAATAATCAACTAAACACTGATTTTTTTGATGTACCTGGGCAGATCATATTTGCACAAAACTGAACGTCTGTCGCAGCCCCAACGCATTTTTTTCCACCTCTTTTTGGTTCAGGATTGTCACATTTGCGCGTCCGTTGTCTTGTTCCACCACCACAGGTCTTGGAACAAGGTCCCACTGAAGACCAGCTAGAGAAGCCTCCATCAACTAGAAGGAATTTAAATGAAGCATTTTACCGCTCGAGATCTTTACAATACTTGATTATGAGGCTGGATTGTTCTTAACATTTTCTGAAATCATAAGGGTGTAAGCAGTGCAGTTGCTAAATATTGTGCTTAAGGGAGTGTTCAGGCACCATTCGCAAACAAAGTTTGAAAAATTCAGCGTCAACTTGACCAATTTGAATCAATTAAAAATAACAAATTTGGAGGCTCTTGTTTTTATAAAATATCCTTATGAGTAAATGTTCTATCAAAAACTGTCTCCCGCTCCGTGATTTATTAGGAATTTGAGAGGCAGCAAGTAACCAGGGCCGCAAAGAGGGGGGGGGGAGGGAGTGGGCAACGGGGAAAAGTTCTGGTGTATGATCAACGGAGAAGACTCAATTTTTTTATAGTGTGTGACCGCCCCGGAAAGTGTCTGACAGCCCCGGAGCGCTTATAGTGTGTGACCGCCCAGGAAGGTTTCTTGCAACAAATGATCATAACGAGGTTATCGGACATCGGTCGATTGCCTTCAATGAATGCGGAAGCGGAAATCAGGAAGTCTCTGAAATCCAACGAGTTCCTTGAAGGAAAGGAAATCGCAAGAAAACTCAGCTGTGGCCACTGAGTGGCTGTAGCTACGGGGAATGGTGCTGGGCACTCCAATGGTTGATATTATTAGACTTTAGGTGGTTCAGTTGATCTTGATGGAGAATATTGATTAAATCGTTTACATGATCAATAACGGATGATACGAAATAACTAGCCTGTGTTCCAGACCCCCCTAACTTGAAAGTTAGGGGTCTGGAGCACAGACTAGAAATAACATGTTATTTGAACTTTCAGGAGAATTTTTTAGGTAGAGAAAAATGTTGAAAAGCTGATGTATTTTTGTAGCAGCTAATTTAAATACTTTACTATGCTAGATTTTATACTAGTCATCATTATACAAATTTGATAAACTGTAAAAAATTGGTTGCACTGGAGCAAATAGATTGAACTGTCGAATTCCTTGAAATCTTTTCCAGCTTTAGAGAGTGAAACTCTGCAATGATTTTTTGTCAACGAATAAATTGAATTTTGCAAAACTCAAATCCACTTTTATGATACGTAGAATTTGGTTTTCTGAGTGACTACACGTATTTAACCCCTGGTCAAGCCCTACGGGCCCTTTCAGAACCAAATAGAGTTCTCAAGTGTGACGTCACAAAACAATTTCTTTTAGAATTCTCAAATTTTGACCACATAGCATGAAAGAACACCATAAAACATTCCTATATATGCAAAATCAGTTAAATTTTCCAAAAATCGGGTGAGCTACGGCCAATAGAAGATTTGAAATTTCCTAAAGGATTACTGTTATTTTGGCTCAGTTCATAAAGTTATGAACTGAGACCAAATTACAGAGGTTTGATGGGGCCAGAGCTTGTGCTCATCTGGTCATATCTCAGTCAATTCGTGATACCTGATTTTGCAGATTTAGAGGTATTTCATGATGCTCTTTCAGGTAATGGGAAAAAATTTCAAAAATTCTAAAAATTAGACGTCATCACTTGTCAACTCTATAGCCACCTTAGAAGAAAAGTGCCAGTCCGCCTCTGGATTTGTAAATCATCCTCCAAAGTTTGCCATTGTCACGTTTTTGAACCCTGACCTGACATTGCTGTGCAATGAGAATTGCGAAATAGTGTGTATAACCCAATCTGATCTTTTTCGGCAACCAAGAGTGCGTGGGTGCCCGTCCGATGTATTGAAATTTGCCAGTCAACACATATAGCCAACCCTCTTCGCTGTAACCAAGACCGACCAGACATGGAAGCCAGAAGCATTTCAAAGTTGGCGGGTTCAGGCCAGTCTGCAGAGTGTGGCATGTGCACATAAGATTTTTTCAGAGGCTTGTCTAATGCACACATAAACATGGGGCTGCACACACATTTTTCTGTACGAAAACCCCCAAAACGTGAACACACTGGGATTTTCGAATATTATGCAGTATTTTGCAGTATTTCGCAGAATTTCGCAAAATTTTGTTTCGTTTCGTTTCGTTGATTATAACAAGCCCTTGCTGGTTTATATGGAAACGTGAGACACTTCTTATTCTTAAATCGTGGTTCCTTATTAAAATATTGGGACAATCAATACACGTCCGGGGGAAGGTTTTTGGCAGCCTTCGTAGGTACATACTTGATAACATAAAGCCGGCTTAATTTGCTTAGGAAAGCTCAACTAAAGTGACAGTTGTTTTCCATTATTACCGTTTGCCATTGCTTTTTGAGATTACCGTTTCCTGGTTCTTTTCAAAGAACTACACCCCAACTATGCACAAAAGTGGGGTGCTGCACTTTCCAAATGACCCAAGCCCTCGACATTCCAATTGCTCGTCTAGCTTACCTTGCCTAGTTTGTCAAACAAATCAAGTTTTTTGCTACATTTTGCAGTCCATTTCTCACGAGATGAATTCGTTGCTTAACTGCACAGTTCATCGGTTCTCAGGTTAAACGTAAAAGCTGAGCTAAATGTCACCGCGTGCCGTTTAGCTCAGCCAAAATCTCTCGTGTGCGCCTGGCATAAGCTTTGCTTCTTGGTGTCCTAAAAACTACCTTCGGAAGCTAGGTAGAAAAAAAACAAACACAAATACAGAGAATTGTTGTTTTCTTATGGTTTGTGGTGACACATGCTATAGTTACTCCCACACGATTATCCAAGGTGCGACGCAACTGATTTCGCGATAAAAAATAAACGTTAACAATTATCATACGGTACCTGGTTTGGTGAAGTGCCACGCTACAACTGCAATGGTAATAACAATGACAATACCAACTGCAATCGCCCCTGCAATGATAAAACCTTTCTTTGATTTTGCAGTATCAACGCCTTTTCTTTTTCCGCTCGGTGTTTGACCAGCTGTGTTGAGTGTTGTAGGCATGCTACCAGAGAATCCTCTATTGACTGGAGCAACGCCAGTAGCCATCTTTATTCTTCTTCTAAGTTTCGCTCTTTATATTTGTGCGTTCCCTATTCGGGCGACTCTTGGAAGGAATAAACACAGAATAACGATGGTGACTTTATCTGCGGAACCACAGGGTGACCGCCTACATTGGTTTATGAGGGTCGGAGAGGTCACAGGGGTACAGAGAAACGAAAAGCCACGGGAAAGTACCGTATCGAGGAACCTGAGAAAAATTTCATATTTGTCATCTCTTAAGTATTTTGCGTGTTTTTGGCGATTTTCAAGTCTTACGGCGTCAGCTGAAAATCTTATTTCTTTAACTTGGGGTGTGGTTTTCAATATGTTTGTTTCACAAAGTATGGAATATCCCGAACTGAAAGAAATTGAAACCAAAAGACGTTTGTAATTATAATTTTGTAAAAAAATATTCTTCATATATTGAAGTTTAATTGATGGTTCCTTAAGTGAATCTTTGATCTGTAAATCTGTAAATATCAAGTCAATGCAGCTCTCAGAATTTTCAAGAAAATAGGTGGGCTCACCAACGAGTTGGCTCAGACCTAGGCTGTCAGTTAAATTATTCAATTCAATGTCTTCTGTGTTTTCGTTATTATCAAGCCACCATTTGCTGCATTTACAGTTAAGGTCCCCAGTGATATCCAAATGATTGATTGTAGGTAGTTTTTCTTGAATCGTGTAACGGACGGAGGAGTCTATTGACTAAGCCCTCCATTTCCTCCATTTTCAGTTTCGACCGAGTTCGCTGAGTCTCCGACATTCGCGGATATTAAAATTAGAATCTTATTCAAGACTGCAGAATACTTTCGGCAGTTATCTGGCTGTGTTACATTTTGGTTGGGTCAGCAGTAGAGACGTACGGCTGTTTACATCTCACTGTCTCTAGACTCAACAGCCACCATTTTGGCAAGCACGAATGAAAATTCTTACATTCAACTCTTGTTATTAAATTACGATCGCTCGTTGATTTTATAAGTGATTAATAAATGATTACAAAAAGTATTAACATCATTTTACGCTTGTTGAATTTGTGCAACTGTAACATAATGTATCTCCGCATTTGTATTAAAATTTGTAGCGGTTGATCTAACTATATATATATCTATGTTTTTGTTGTCTTGGCCTAAATGCATATGTAGAACAAATTAAAAATTGAATTATGGGAAGTACTAAACTGCTGATGCTAACAACAACATTTTTCTTCCTGTTTAGCAAATAACCAAACGAATTTTATTTCCAGGAATTTGCGCCGCAGCACTCACCTTTCAATGCTCTTCATGCCTACTAATATGACGTGTTTGTTATTACCAGTGAAGAAAGCCAATTCAAAATGCCGTTGAACTTTTCAATTTTCGATTCTTTGTAAGTAAATTTCTTTTGGGTGCTTTCATTGAAATAGGATCGAGGAAATCGACGAGAAAAGGAAATTGGGAATCGGAAATTGGAAAAAAATTCCTCATGGTTATGCCATGACTGTGAACTGAAAGGCAGAGGCTGTTTTTGTCATGTTTGCGTTACCAATTCAATCATAGGTCAACTAATAGCAATGATAATAAACGAACAGAAAGATCACCGTATGGCCCAAACCAAGCTCAACTAAATTCACATTTTTCATGAAATGACTCTTAATATGTAAAATCAGCTAAATACATTAAAGATTGGGCGAGATATGGCCTATGGAATATACAGGGACCAAATGTACAGAGACCAAACTACAGTCATTTGATGGGACTGTACTTATATGACAATATCACAGCCAATGCACTTTTAAACAAGCTGTTCTCGAGATAAAACACTAAAGAAGATGGATAAGAATGAAAAATCTACAAAATTTTGGATACCTTTGGTGACGAAATTTAAAATTTTGAATACCAGTAAACTCAGTATTTATACGTGGACACAGGTCCTTGGCAAGTTTGTGACCCAAATTCTCTCTCCAAGCTCTTTATGCAAATTAAGCGCGCGGATACCAAAAAGGTGTATTCAAAATACATTCAACTGATTTGGCATATTTAAAGGTATTCCACGATGCTTTCTCGATGAATATGATTGGAATAGAAATTAAAAATTCTGGGAAAATTTTGTGAAGTCATAACTAAAGAACGCTATTGTCCTTTGTTTCTTAGCCCCCTCTCTTTCTGTAAAAATATATGCAGCTGCGCCTACGGTTGGCAACCTAGCTTGCGTTGGGCCAGAGTCGGAGAATCTTTTTGGGTCAAGAATTCCATAGACTTTCTTTAAATGTGGGCGTATAATAATTCATAATAGTTTCTTTTATAACAGGAGCAAAGATTTCAGAATCAATATGTCTTAACTTAAGGTCAGGTTTACCTGTTCTAATGACGAAATCGTTCGTGCGTAAATTTTGCTTGAAACATATGGGCGGATGATAGGTTGCCTTCCGCTATTTAGGGTTGTGTTTCAATTCTGCAATGTGAAGAGCATTCTCGGGGCCCACGTCCTGAATTTAAAAGTGAAGGGAGGGCAAGGCTAACAAAAGTAGGGGGCCAAGGCTGCGTTCCCCTTATACTGCAGCTTTAAAACTACTTGCTTCGCAAAAAGTAGGGAACCATGACAACCCTGCCCTCCTTCGGTGGCGTGGGCCCTGTAGGAGCAGGAGCACAAAAGGAGAAAAATTTGTTGGGAAAGCTTTAGATAAAATTTTCTCACTAATCCCGTCAAAGAAGAAAAAGTTCGAATTTTGTGATAAACTTCAGCATCTGGACGAGGGTCGTGCATGGTGCGAAGGCGGATCTGCCTTTTCCGCAGAGAAAAATAAATTTTTCTAGGCAAAAATGGAATAAATTTTGTAGGCTACCATTCTATAAGTAACTGTGCTTAGTAAACTCTTAAATATGACCTCAGTTTTTACCAAAGAAGACATAGAGAAAAATGAAAATAGAAATTTGGTCTAAAATTGGTCATTGTGTAAGTTGTACAACGAGTAGGAGCTTGGATTAGGAAATTGATCGAGATAGCTGATCCAGAAAAACAAGGTGCGAACACCAAATGATGGAGAATTCAAATCCTTTTTTGTTTTTCTTTATTGCATAGTCTTTCATTTTTAGTTGACAGTGCTTCTGTTGATATTTCAATGTTAATGTTTTTGTTAAACCGTGATTCATTTATTTCTCCCCTCCATCTCATGTTGGTTCCTTCTAAATCAAAACAGGTTGATTACGAGTTACATAAAAAGGGTTGTTCTAAAAATTTGCAAGACCTTTCAGATTCAATGACAACATGACAACAGATAAGAATGTCACACAGTGATAAAAGAAAGCTTGAAAATATTGCCTCAGATTTTCCTTCAGTCAAAATCCATTTTAAATACAACTACTGTTTACCATGTTTTTTGTGCCACCAGCCACGCTGGTGGCCTTTCCCAAACCCCTTTAAAACTTTGATTTCTTGGCTACTCCACTTTCAAATACGTTTCACCGGTCCTGAGTGACATCGTATTTTTTCGAATTTGCTTTTCATGGATTTAAGGATCTAAGTTAAAAAATGCATCTAGCTCGACAGCATCGGTAGTCAAAACATCTGTTGCTGTATTTTTATTGGTTTACAGAAAACAAAGTGGATCGTTTGTTATAATGCCTTCGGTGTCGCTCGGCGTTTATTCAAGGTCAGGCTTATTTCTTTTCTTAGCACGGCTGTTAAATCTTTTCATTAATTTCAGCATCATGAAAATCATGAAAAACAGTACTGTAATAAGGTTTCACTTCTTCTTGCAATTTTCAAAATTGGTAGTAAGTACTGGTAGGAGATGATTGAAAATTTCAGTGATTTTGAGCCTCGATGTTCTTATAGACTATATTCTTTTGATTAAAAAAGTGTATAGTCAAGAACCTTTTGTGTTAGATACATTGTAAGTCAAGATTCTGAAATGCTTTACTCTGCCTTAATTATGGTTGGCAGAACCCCCTTTAAGTTGTAATTTCACAAAGGAAGAAATAACTACACAAGTACGTGGAGTGGAAATAAAAGTAATTCATAAAACAATGAAATGTTGACTGATTGGTGAATTCAGAACTGACCCCAACCCTCTGCATGCAACTTTTTTGCCAGATGGGGTAAGGAGAACTTCTCTATGAATTTGGCAAAGTTCAACATCTTCCCACAATCAACGTATGTATTGCTACACCAGTTCCTCTGGAGCATCTGGTATCTGCAGTGAACGAAAAATCAACAATGTAACATAAAAAAAGTCAGAAGAATGAAATGATAAAAACTGCTTTGATATATCAAGTATCTTTTTACGATTTAAGAATTCAGAGACAATTTTTCTTTACTCGAAGGAAAATGTAAAGGAAAGAGTTCTCGTAAAAACTGAATTTGCAGTATACTTCTCATGTTATATTATAATCAAAAGCAAAAAATCATTACAAATTAAGATTGCGGGATTTAAGAACTTTAGGAGCAAAAAAGTGCTTTTTTTTTAAAAAAAACCCTCCAATCCCAAGTTCTCTATAAATATTAAAAGTGCTCTGCTACGACTGCTGTGAGAAATTTATGATGATTACTTTCAATTATCAAATTTTTGCATATAATTTTACTGTTTTGGAATTTCATATCATCTTTATAATAAACAATGAAAGTTGCAGTTTTCCATACCGTGACGACAATATCAACTAGATCATCCAAAAGCTTCTGTTGAACTTTGGCCTGGTGAATATTAAATTCAAGAGTACCGAGCAAGGTGAGGTAGTCTTGGAAAAGTTCTCTTTCCCTGAAAACAATAGTAATGTGCAAGAATGAAAATTCATATATTTGGATAAATAGACTATGATTACCCTACCAGATGTAACAAAGTCAGTTCGAATCAGTTACAAATCGTTTGGGCCACTAAAAGGTCAGTTTTTCTTTTCTGCTCTCTTCACTGTTTTTCGCTGTCTTGCTAAAATATAAATGTGACTTTTTTAAAGGAACCATACTTTTTACAAAATAATCAAAATAAGAAAAGGAATGACAATTCCTCATCCACTTGAACACGTTCATTTGATGTCGAGTGACTGCCTCAGTTTTTACACTTTGCCTATGTCTTTGTTTGTGTCTGTAATAATCAATTCATTATTATTTTTTATCTCCAAGCATCTTAGGTTTGTCCAACATTGCTTTCTAATTGAAAAACAGAGGCAATCGCTCGCCACTTTCCAGCCCAACCAGAGCGTGCCTTGACAAAACTGAGAATTAAGCAAGGAAGAAAGAAATCGGAGTTTGGATGTGCTCACGATGAAAGATTTTTCGAAAATATCTCCGGACAGACTTGATGTTAGGAGATTGTTCTTACATGTAATGCTTGTCAAAATTGCTTTTGCATTTCACCTCAAGACTGGTCAACTGCTAGATCAAATAAACCCTCGAGATATTTCAAATAGTAATTCGGTTCGTAGTAATTCTGGTTGGAGTTTCTGCTTATATCCAGCATTGTTATAAATGAAATATTATTGAATTGATTGGGATTTCATTACAGATAGGTTCTATGATGGGACGGTATCGTGTTCTGTCAGGCAATAATATGAATCGTTGCAAACAATAAACGCCCCCATCTTTTAAGCGCCTCTCTCCAATAAATGCCCCCCCCCGCCCCAAATAGTCGTAAATATGAAATAAACACTTCCCTCTTTTAAACGCATCCCTCTAATAAACCCCCCAAAGGGGGCGTTCATTAGAACCCCTTACCACAGCTACGGAGGAAAAAAAGCTGTTTGTTTGTATATGATTTTTATTTATTCTTTAAAAGGAAACTTTCTATAAACATGTTTCTGTTATTTGATTACAGTACTCGTGTTTAGCATGATGAAAGAGGTTTTTTAATTTTTGAAATAAACGCCTCTCTCTAATAACCCCCCCCCCCCCATCAAAATTTAAAAAATTAGATAAACGCCCTGGGAGTTCCTTGGAGGATTTACGGTAATCAGAATGCTCTAGGATAAAATGAAGAGATATTTTTATATCACGTACCTTTTTGCATATTTTGAAGCTGGATAATAATCATCAATCGATTTTAAATTGTATTGCTCGGGCATTTCTGCTGTTTTCTTAGCTGAATGAAAATACCAAATCATGTTACACAAAGCGTTAAATATTTTTGTTTTCCATCATCCAATTCAAAGGTACAATATGGCAAAAACAAGTAAGATTTTCTTCAGAGATGCCTCTTAGAACAGAGTTTCTTCATTGTCAAAGCCTTCTACAAATCGGCCTAGATTATTTTAGTAGCAGATCTGTCGAAAAAGGCCCACTGGTAGTGGGTGGGGTCTGCCCAAGATACCAAATCACCCTGATTTTTTTGGGATATTGCGGGAATGTATCCAGTGCACCCTCTCTTCTGAATCTCTACTTGCCAGTATATCGAGAATCTAATATACTTCTAGTGCATTTTGTAATAGTAATATCCTCATTTCCTTAACTAGCCTTTTAATCGTCTAATTTATGACATACCTGAATTTAGGATATACACTTCAGCATGAGTTAGTTAAGAACTTTTCTTTTGACGATAAAGCAAAAGCATAATCGAAGTTTTCTTCATCTTGTTACACAACTTCAATAAAGGTCTTGCTACAAGATTTACGAATATGCTTTTTAAGAGGATTTTTATTAGCCCATTTATTCATCTGTCAGTTTTATTAGATTAGTTTATTAGTTTTGTTAGTTAATCATGATGGTTTTTAAACACTTTCAATAGGTTGTTAACAAGAATTTTTGTGCAACTGTAAAAGGTGATCAAACAGCTCTCCATTTGTGATTTATTAGTGAATTTACAAATTTGAACTAATCTCTAAACTTAAGAAATAAATTCAAGCCTCTAGCTTGAAAAAATTAGATTAACAAAACAATTTTGGTCTAAACTGACTTTATCTACTACGTTGAACTAAACTAGTATTTCTATAATGTCTTGTCTAGAATTCGTTTTGCTAATTGTCAGAACTTTGTCTACAGTAATTGACCAACAAGCCAAAACCGTTTTACAGCTATAAGAGTAAATGTCATTTCACTGTGTAACAAGGTAATTGCTCGCTAATAGAATAAGAAAAGCCAAGTTCAAAGGTTGATCAGAATATTTTTCATTACTGCCTACTGCATGCATCCTTACCTTGAGAATTATTTTCGTCATCTGAATCGGAATCACTGAAGAATTCATCATCAGATTGATCCGAATCTTCCAACTCCACCTGTTCATAGAAACATTTTTATTGCGAATTATTAACCCTGTAATTACAATAAAAAAGTTAACTCATGCAAGAAGTAACTCCTTGCGGATTTAACTACCTTCTCTCCTTTGCCAGTCCTAGTTTATTGAGGAAAACGAATGCAAATTTTCTGTCTAAAGAATTTACGCACATCTAAAACTTTACCTAAGAACACTCTGCATTATTGAAATATTGGTCCATTTTGCTAGGAATTGTTATAGCAATATCCACCCTATTGTGGTACCCTGTTATATTCCAGTCTTTCCCCAAATCGGCCCTTCGCTCCATTGTACATAAAGTTGTCAAGTGCTGACGTCACAAAAATCTATTTTTAGAATTTTTGAAATTTGTTTCCATAACCTGTAAGAGCGTCACGAAATACCTCAAAATCTGCACAATCAGTTGAAGGTATTAAGAATTGGTTGAGATATGACCAGCTTAGCACAAGCTCTGGTCCCATCAAACCTCTGTAATTTGGTCTCAGTTCATAACCTTATTAACTGAGCCAAAATAACAGTAATCTGTTAGCAAACTTCAAATCTTCTATTGGCCATAGCTCACCAGATTTTTGATAAATTTAGAGGCTTTCGCTTATTTTAGAGTATTTTATAGTGCTCTTTCATGTTATGTGGTCAAAATTCGAAAATTCTAAAAATAGTTTTTGTGACGTTACACTTGAGAACTCTATTTGCCTTTCATGCTTTTGACAGACATAGCAAAATTAACATCGTCTGACTTCAGTACCTTAATGATGTTCAGCAGGATAAAGTTTAAATTCATATAGCATAATGCTTATATCTTTAAAATTTCTCACTCTGAACAACGTTCTTTGATTTTGGCCACTATCGTTCTCCTTTCGTCTTCTTCCGCCTTCAACAGCAGTGAAAGCACGTTGAAAATTATCTACCAAGACCGCCACGAATAAACTATGGAAAAATAATCGAATATGCATGTAAAATTACTTTCCACTTAACGAGGCCCTGGAAGGGGATTTTTGTAACTTTGACGTATTTTTGCAAAAGGAGAATTAGTTTCAAACAAGTAACAGTTCTATGCTCAACGAGCTTCGGGTTAATATTAGGCTCAGAAGATGTTCAATGCAAATATAATTATCCGTATTCCTGCTAAGAAAAGAAAGTTCCTGTTCGCCTTTTCAAGCTACATATAGCGTAAACTACAAATGTTGCAATCAGAAACATAGGATAGGATTGTAAAAGATTTGCATTAGACCAAATATGTCCTTTGAAAGTAGGACAAAGTATCTTTATTTAAAACTTGTTACAATTTAAATTGAGACTAAGCACCCGTTAAAGATCTTATTTGTCGTGTTCAATACTACTTTCTCCAACTACTTTCAATTTTCTTTTCAAAATTTTAATTTTTTTTAATTAACTGAATGTGAGTAGAGTAATATCTAGACAAACGGTGACTTTAAATGTGCCATGTTAAATTTCAAACGTAATTGGTAGCAGTTTTCATAGGTAGCTTCACTCTTCACTAGCATACTTTCAAATGGCAACACTTTCGGAAACTGATTTTTACCCACAATCCTTTTTGGCAGCGCCAAATTCAGAGCAGAAAACAGTATTGTATAGGTCTCCCCTCAAATGATAATTGTTTCAACTCAACGAATGTGAACAATCTAAGTGCAACGTCTTTTATGGGTTATAACAAGCTGACAGTTGTTCAGCAATAGGTCAATATAGTTAACAAATTCCCGGAGTGTTCAGTACCTTTTATTTCAAAGAGGATATTCATTAATGACAGAAAATACGTTAAACAAGTTTAACATATAAACGATAATGTTTTGAGCAGCAGTAAAGGAAAATAAATTGCCAACTCACTTCATGAAAATAAAGTTTTCTAGCACAATGTACATGATCAAATAAACAATGATATAGCCATGACCTACAAATTAGAAACTCCGAATGTCAGTAATTCTTACTATGACTGAGCAAGTTACTGTTACAACATCTGTGAAAGGGGCGCACTTGGAATTAAATTTTTAGGGGTTAAAGCTTTATTTCCCGCACAATAAAATTTGGTGCTTTAGAAGCTGCGCCAAAGTGGCAGGGATGGCGCCTGAAAAGAAATGCTGTGGGGCGCTGTAATGGCAGAGTGTCGACAGTGAGTGAACCACCCAAAAAGATGTAATATAACACCATTTCCGCTGTGGTAATTCTAGCTCAAAAAAGGAAAAATAAATTGAAAAAAAAATCAAACGTTGAAAAAAATAAAAAATCACGAAGTGGAAGTTATGAAAGTGCTGAAATTGCTTAAAATTTTTCAAAAATTGAAGTGCCGACGGGGGGCTCAATGAATTTTTGGGGCCCCCTAAGCTCCCCCGGTGGCGCCATCCCTGCAAAGTGCCACGCCATATTATGATGTTTTTAAAAGAACAAGTGTTCAGCTTTCTATTTCCAGGTAATTGCAAATAGGATCAAAAACTTTAATATGACATTAGGGTGCAACTTCAGCTTTCTGTTGCAATTTGATCGAAGCTTGCCGCTAACCATTTTAAGGCAGGTACTGTCGGCGATAAAAATAACCCAACCTGGTTTTTCAGTGAGGACTTCACTGTATACTTCATACCAGTCATCTAGCGTTATCAATTGAAAGAGAGTGAAGAAGGATCTGCCCAGCGTTCCAAATCTGTTCTTTGCGACATCATGAAAAAGACCACGTCCAACTACAGCAAACATATCTGCGCTGAAAGGTTACGGAATGTCTTTAAAACAGGTTTCTCCTTCTAACATCAATTTATTCAACTTAAAACTACTTTGATTCCTTGATGCTTCCAGAATGATACAAAATAATTCGAGAAGCATAAAGCAGGGATGAGGTTTAAAAAGATAGAAGCTGTGACGTATGCAACGACTATGAAATTAGACCCTGATCACACTCTAGTTTTTTGAATTTGCGATGACAATGTACATATGTTGTTTATGCAAAATAATTTAAACTACTCAAAATGGAATACATCAAAGTTTATATTCAATTTAAAGACCCACTGTCAACCAACAAAGAAGCCTCTATAATTTATAGGGTCTTCTCTTGTTTATTAACATCGCGCCTTCTCAATTTCACGAATTTCTGTGTCAGAAAATAGAATTTGCGCAGTTACACCAGGAAGGTAAACATAACGAACACAAGAAGATGCTGGTGTCAGTTAGGGCGCCGTTTTCACGAATGCATGCTAACGTTTTCTAGAATGCATGCGAACTCCGCCATGTCAGATTCGGCTGAGAGAGACAAAATATTACAATTTGCAAAGTTTGGAAACAATTTGCATGATATAAGCTATGGGGATATATGAAAATGATTTTTGTTATCGGACATTCCATACAATCATGTCCTTGCGAATTACATGGAATTTGAAATCAATTTGAGAATGCCAGCGCTTCAAAAATAACAACTGCGCATTATTTATTTTCTGACACAGAAAATCATGAAATTGAGCAGGCGCAATGTTTATATACAAGAGAAGACCATGTAAAATATAGAAGCTTCTTTGTTGGTTGACAGTGGGTCTTTAAACAGCAATAACAACTAACGATGAAAGCGAAATAAGATGTTACTGAGCACGCTTAAAATTTTGATAACAGCACAACTGAGAAAGTCATTATGTCTCAAGGGATAGTCTGGCATATTTATATAAGGATTCCTCAGGGTAGCGTTTGTGTCTAGAATTTAAGTAAAAACGTACTTAAATTTCATATGGGGGATTAAGTCTCCCAGCCCTCTCCAAGGCAATGCTGTGTAGTCATTAAACAACATATTGGTAGCTAAAATTCAACATTATATAGCTTTTGAAGTAAACTCTTCTCAACGTTCAAATGCTGATGGCTCAGTATATCTTTTAGTTCATTTTTTTGCAATCAATCTGAATATACTACGTGACATTAATCTAACTATTCATTTTGGGGAAAGTTGACTTCACAAACTCTCCTTACTTGTACATTTTATTTCCTCTCTCAATATTACAAACTATTTCTTTCAACACTGAATACTTATTTCATTATGTAGGCTTTGTAAATTATTTGTCGAATGGATACAGAGAAAGAGCGTCTGTAGCATGACTATGGTACTAAGAGCCTTGAATGATTTTAGTACAGTTGTCAACACCACTTGAAGGTTCTTCAGAAACCTGTCAGGATAAAGCATAGTGGATTATGACAACAAATTCTTTAAATAGATACGCAAAAGTTTTGAAATTCAAGGAAAGCGTCAAGTTGAGAGAAACTTGACCACGCCCAGTTACTGAGGTCGCGTAACTCGAAAGACTTTTGCTGTATTACAGTCGTCTAATACTTTAAGAAACTAAGAGTTTTCTATATCTTTCATTGTTAGATTTCTGATAAGAACTCATGTTAAGCTAATAATGAAATTACGAAACATAGACAATTCTAAGGCGGCATTGAAATTAAACAAGGATCTTCCAATTGACCCCAAACAACTGTAAGAGATTTTACACCCTTGGTTTGAAATTCAGATATTTACAGTTCGAAAAAGGTGATTCTCACCGAATTGTTCTTAAAACTCTCAATGCCCTCAGTGCCCTTATGGCCCTGAACATTCTAAGAAGACGGAAGATGGCAGCTACATCGAAAATTCCAACGTTTTGTACAATTAGCGGCATCAGAAAATCCACTGTTGTGCAAAGAACGATCAGGAAATCTATAAATTAATTTTCTGATTAAAATTGGAAATAGAAATTGTCTGCGTTTTCTAATTTTGGTTAACTGTGGTAACATATCAGTTGATTTCTCAATCCATCTAAGAGTAATGATGCCTCGACATTCAACAGGCCTAGGAACAAAGCTAATCTTACGAGGTCTGTATGCCAGGGCAAAATATTAGTTTCATAGCTCTATGCTTTAAACAATACCTTTAATTTTTAATTAACATAGTTTCTTCCAATTGCTAAGGGAACTCAAAAGATAGATTTTTCTTGTTAGTCGCTCCAGAGTCCGGTCAATATCACATGATATCACATGGGTGCGGAGGAGGTAAAGGAAGTGGTTGCGGAGGAGAGGGGATTCTTTTTCCATTCCCGACTCAGATAAGATAAGATTTAAGCCTGGTTCACACACGTGAGATAACGATATTCTCATTGACTTTTCAGTGAACTTAACTGTTATCTGGCACTGGTGTGAATGCCTGAATTTTTCTCACTGAAGCATTTTCAGTGAGATAGTCAGTGAGAATATTTTTGTTCAGCGAGTCATTTTCCATTTATACTGTACTGTTTATAGTAGTATTAGATTTTTCCTTCTCAATCTTCAGCTGCCCTTTGAGGTTTGTCAAGATGGTGACTTACCCATAATGTTCCAGCCAGTTTTAAAGAATTTGAAGCCTATTCCATACAGTTTCATAACAAGTTCCACAATGTAGATCGACAGAAATACATTATCCAATGCTGCAAAATACCACCCTAAAAATAATCAATTTTCATTCTATATACTTCGAAATTTGAAAGCTAGACCTTCATTAAAAGCATTGTCAAAAATCTACTGTATTCAAGCAAATTTAAAAAGCAAAAAAATTCAAAAACGAATTAAAATTTCAAACTCATTTTATTCAATGATTCGGGAAAAACTATCCTTTAACAGATCTTTGATAGAAATCTAGACTTACCTCCCTTCATGACCAGACTTTCGCTTGTCTGCGCAACTAAAATGACTGTATTTAAGAGAATAACGAAAAGAATTGCTCCGCCAAAGGACTTTGACTCGGTTACTTCGTAAATAAAAATGCGAAAGTCACTAGCATTTTTCGGTAGATGAGGTGGCAACTTGAAGATTTTTTCTTCAGGTCTTTGAAGGTTGTCTTCGTCAGAAAATTGTTCAGTGAGTACAGAAGAAGCGTCATTTATTTTTCTTGACCGAAAAGTTCCTGTCTCGATGTTAGCCATATTTATTTTGTTTAGATTTACATCACAAGTTTCTGTAACCTCTTAAGTACGAGCTGGATTAATAGTGCTGACGTGATTGTAGAATTGTTTCCATATTCGAACGGTCGTTTCCAAGTCTCCACAACGTCACAAAACTTTGTGCCTAAGACCGTTAACCCCCTGAAAACTTTAAATAATATGTCTAATATCGTTAAGTTATCATTTAAAATGTAGTCATGTAGGCTGCACCCCCTAGCCCCCCCTCCGCCATTACACACCTGACCCGACCCCTGCTTTACGGCAAAACAGATAAAAATATTGATATACAGTAGTAAAATCTTGGCGTTATTTTTAAACTATTTACTACCAGAAAATGATTTTTACCGAATGGAAGCAAAATTTACCGAATGAGATTGAAATATTGAGGGGGAGGGAGGTGTCGCACCCCCTTGACCCTCGCTAAATCCGTCCCTGAACACGACTTATCCGTATCAAAGTGATCCGTAGCAGTGTAAACGGGGCCTCAATTCGACTAACGACTTTTCTAAAGTCGATAGATTTTCGTCGATGAAGTAAACTTTTTTTGAAGCTTAAAAGTTTGATTTTATAATTTCTTTTATAAATTTCTTTGTTATGCAAACGTGAAATTAAAAAGTTGTATTTGTTTGGACAGCTCTAAAATTTTTGGAAGGTCATGTGACTTTGTCATTGTTAGGCCATAAAATCTTTCTGCATATTTTGCTGTTATATATAATCAGGAAAATCGAAAGAATCCTGTGTTTTCGTCGTTATACTTCATAAGTTGAAGCATTTTCTTAACTTTTTATTCCATTTTGGGGAAACATAGGCCTAGATTATTTGTAGAAAGACTGCCAAAATCTGAAAAAGTTTCCGTTGCAAAACCTAATCCAACTCAACGCCATAATTCGTTTATCGAATTAGTCCCAATACTTTTTGAACGTAAGTGTAGAGTGTAGATAAGGTTTGACAACCTGTGACAGGGCTTTTGACTACCAGCTAGGTATTTGCTTGTCAGCTAGGTATTAAACAATTTTTTTGGAGGATTTTTGACATATTTTGTTTCAAAATCAATAAAAGCCTTTCCAAAAGCAAATATCGTGGGTTTATTTGTAAAATAACGACATATGAGGCAGGCTTGAATTTTTTGAGCTTGTACTACAAATTTTGCTTCTCCTACCCGCCTCCTACAGACACAATAGCAAGTGTGTGAGTGTCCGCATGAAAACTTCTGAATATATATCTAAACAGGAAAGTTTCGGAGGCCCTGGGGGAAATATGGAAAAACTTTCTGTGATCACACCTTTCAGATAAGCCTAAAATGCATTTGGCATAAATTTGCTATGTTACATAACATAGTCATATATAGGCATTAATTCCATTCTTTAAAAGGAATTCATTATTTTATGATAAGGCCCCCTAGCCATGGTGTAGACTTTACAAATACTGCATAAAATTTCAAAACCTGCAAGCAGGCTACCCTAGACCTCAGGGCCCTGGGACAATTTGCCCCCCCATGCCCCCTCTCGGCGGCCCTCCCTGGGACTAATGGCTGCTCAAACGAAAAGCTTCTAGAGCAGCTTTAGCATTAAATGCTCTTACTTAATGCTCACATAGTAAATGCTTTCAAACAAGCTATCAGTCATGTCAGTTAATTTAGGCCCCCTCACCAAGCCCCCGACTCAAAAAGCCCCCATTCTCTGAGCACAAGCCTAATAATGCTCCACTCTGTGAAGAATAACTCTTACAAAGTTTGCTTTTCTCTGCAATATTCTTTGCAATTGTGTAAAACTTTCTTTTTTCAGAGAATTTAATTATACAAACCGGCAATAAAGCGAAAAGCTACAAGCCAGCCCACTACGTTCATCTATTACATTAGCTTTCCTCTTACGTAAAAGTGTTTAGAGGGTATATCATAGACAATGATTATAGTCATTTTAATGTAATTTACTAATATTCATGTCCTTTTGCTTGTGTGATACTAATTGTATTGCTACAGCAAGATTTATTGTCAAAATCCAGTCTGTTTTCTGTTTGAACAAGAACTCTTGAGTAAGGTTTTTTGAGATGATGCCTGCCAGCAGGGGTGGTGCACATTCTTTCCACTCGAAGTACAATACTAACAGAAGGTGCATTAAAAACGAAAACTATTATATGTGGATGTGAACAAAAAATCTAAATTATTTCCTACTCACACTAGAGTTGCAGTATGGGGGGTGCTCATTGAGCAACAAGGTACATTCATTGGTTGATTAGCCACCAAGAAAAACATCGGTACCATCGACGAAGACAACAAGACGTTATTAAAATTGGGGAGAGGGTGGGTGTTTAGATTGTTTTTAAGTGTAGTGAATGCCGCCACCCTGGTTGGCGGCAAGACAAATTTTGAAAATACGACATTCTAGGAATGGCCAGAAAATGTATCTAAATTATCTACAACGTTAATTTAGACCAAAGGAAGATCTTGATAGGCAGAATTCGCAAGTTTTTTTCCAGTATTATGTCCCATGGTTTTATATTGATCGAGTTCGATATAAGGCTCGGAAAGAAGATGCCAAGCTTTATAGTAAACTTGAAATGGAACACGTTATAAAAATAAGGGTTGAGGTGGAAGGTGCTAGCATTACAGAATCTGAGAGACAGGATCAGAGCAGTTGACTCTAGAACTAACTGGGCTAGTCTATATAAAAGTCGGTTGAAAGTAGACGAAGAACATGCCACCAGGTTAAAGATCTACCAAAAGCTAAGGTGAGAGCTTTTTAAGCGGCAAAATCGTGTTTAAAATTTGTAATGTACTTAAATCTGCCAGTTGTATCCCTCTTCCTTTTCTGGTTTACTTGTCCAAGGCAGATCTGAGGTGGAGCAATGACCTTGTCACAGCTTTCTTCTTTTTACACGATTCCTGTCTGTATCAGAGTGCAATTGGTGACGGGGCCTGAGCCCCCCTGCTTTTCTCAAAAATTTTAACAAGAGGGGCTGCGCCCTCCTGAGCCCCCCACCACTACATCGCTGCCTGCCACTCTGCTATGTAGAATGCAATAAGGCCAAGAGGAAAGGAAATAATTGAATGATTGAAACCTGAACTTTGGTTTGTTCGTTATCTCCTCTCTCTTAGACCAATAATGAGAAAGATCTGAAGATACGTTTCTGGCTGTATCTCTATAGTCCATGGCTTCAAACACAGGTTGGAAAGTGGGGGGAGGAGGGGGGTTGTAGGGGGCAGGGAAAAATTTAACAGACATAACAAAAGATATCGAGTAAAGCTCTTTTGTTTCGCAGAAAAGTGTGAAGGCATGGCTCTGTGGTTTGTTGTCTGTATTGTCAGTCTTGATGAAAAACGTTTGACGTCAAAATAACTGTCCTTTATAGAAATTTCCTTTCAGATTTTTTTTAAGTTAAAGGTATGGAGCACATGCTATTGAGTCCTTGCTTAAAATGTATGTGAAGTTGTATTTTGTTTGTAAATTCTTTCCACAATGCTTCATGTCAATTCTAAGTCAATATCATATGCCATTTAACACATGTTAGGAAGTTCTGGAATGCTGAAAATAATCTCTAGAACACTTCGTAATGACTGTTAACCATGCCATGTGCAGAACATAAAGATACAAGTATGGTGAAAGTTCTAGTGTTAGAGCTTTTGAATGAAAGTAATTAATTTGCTGGGTTAGGAGTAGGGATGTCATATGGGATCATTAGGGTTGTATAGGAGTCTTATTTAAATTATTTGCAAGAAAACACAATGCACACAGAAATATCTTTTATGAAGTTTTTCCAACTCTGAGACATGTATGAGTGAAACAAATATTATTGAATAGCATGCTCATCTACCATGTTGCGAAAGTATTGTCTAAGCATGGCAAAATTATTGGCAGCACTCACAGTTTCCCACATCTCTAGCATGACATCGTTGGTTCTGTATCGTAAATGAACTTAAGCGCCCAGAGCTTTAGCGCCCAGAGCTTTAGCGCCAATTTATATATTTTCTCTCAAGAACGCCACGGGGTTTATTACAAACTTCAAATTTTGGATGCGGCGTTCAATAGAGGGCGGCGTTTATCAGGTGGCGGCGTTCAAGGGGTTTTGACCTCTTTTAGATGTTGTCCTTGGCAGTTGTGTCTTCTGTGTCCCTGTGGATGGCCTAAGTTTTGAGAGAGAAATATGAACAACTTTTGAAGATGCATTCTTAGGAAGAGTTCATGAATGGTCAAATCAACAACTTGCATGCTTGTAGTCCATAAGTGGCTGAACTTCACTTCGAGCCAATCAAGGCCTAGTCATAGTTACAATGCAGGAACAATTTCGGCTCATTGCAGATGATTTGCAGCGCATCAGAGTGGGCATAAAAGGGAATCCATTTGTTGTGGACGAACTTAAGAGTGGGTGAGTTTTGGCCTTGTGCTTTATCCATGCTCATCTTACCAAATATTTTTTGTGTGAGGAGCCCATCACTAATACGCAGCTCCCCTATTTTGGTTAATTTTTTCTATTCTTTTATCACCTGGCAGCATATGTAGAGTAGGAGCATAGATTATAGCTTCCAATTGCAGCTTGACTCCCGAGGAGTTTTTGCAAAAATTACGAGTGCTGTTATTAACAGTGCTTCCACTATTCAAATTTAAATTTCCTTAAAGCGAGGCTGAAATTCTTTAAAATTCCTTAAACAGGAATTCTATTTTCTTTGAATATTTTCTTGTTAGTTTTATCCCAAAGATTGGTCATGCCATGACCAACAGTTAGTATGCATCTACAAATTTTGAACGATTAATGAATAATTCATTTATTTTTTGTTTTAAATGGCCATTTGAATGCTAAGGTTGAAACAGTCAAATAATCATCATAAATTATAAAACTTGAAAAGGGGATCCTCTAGCCACGTATTCCAAAATTTCTGCTAGTATCTTTTTCTCTTTCCTGTTTCTAAAGCTGCACTTTTACCGTCAAAAATTTCGCTTCATCGTGACGATAGATCAACTGGAAATGAAGTTTTAAGTCCAACTGTTTTAGCCCAAAGAAACGATCTGACATATTCAAAAGTACGGAAAAAGTTATTCAAAAAATCTTGTTTCCTTTACAATCGGTGATGGGTCATAATAGCTCTAACGGCTCTATAATTGCAACCTTCAGATATAAGAAAATCAGCAACTGACAACCTCTTGGGTCATCATTAAGACAATTCTACCGTAACATTTTTGTTGCTAACGCATAAGACGCTATATCTTCGCTGTTAGATTACAGATTGCACATCTGAAAAAACAAACATTGAAAATATTTTGAGCTTTTGGAAAAAAGTTATACTCTAAAAATTGCTTGAATCTTGAAATTCCTTAATTAATTCCTTAAATCTTGTAATTCCTTAAAAAAATCCTTGTGGCGTCAAAAAATCCTTGTTCTAAGGAAAATTCCTTAAAAGTGGAGACACTGGTCTTTAAACCCAAAAGATGGGCGTGGTTTTGGGTGTGGCTCGAATTAAACTGTGTTTTCAAGTATGGCAAAATGACTTCCTAAATCTGTTCGCAACTGAGATTAGAAAAAGTATCAGTGGCGGATACAGAATGGTAAACTACTCAGCAGTTTAGGGGGTCTCCCTCATGGTCAAGCGCGGAGCCATGACGGTGGCCCAGTCCCTGTGAACCCAAGCAGCTAGGTCTTATTTTAAAAGCAAAAAACCTGAAGTTTACCATGTCAATTATTTCAAGCATTATAAATAAAAAAAATAATTTCACCTTGCTCAAGAAAGTCATGTTAATTTTTGGTTTGAAATATTATTTCCATGCCTGGTAAGCGATCAAGGTGGAAATGTGATTTGTCCTGCCAAACAAGAGTGATATACTTTGATTGATGAAAGGCCTGAATTGGACGTCCTTCTCTTTAGGAGCTGGAGTTATGACACCACCAGCGGTTCATAGGTCTTGCAGTAATTCAGAAGGTAATGCCAGGACTGGGGAATTTTTTCAATTTGTAGCCAGCTCTGAAATGTTCATTTCATCAAAAGCTTCAACCCTTTTAAAGTTTTCCAAATTCTCCAGCAAATCCATAAGGCAGTTGAAATTATCTTGAGGTCAAGGAGTGTACAACCCCTGTGTACCTCTTCCATATAGATAAAGGAAATTGGGATTCTTCTCCTTCACAACTTCCAACCTTAACCTCTTTCTCCGTTGCCAGCAGTTGTTGCAAAGAGGTACCATTTCATGCAAAGAGATTCCTATGCATTACAAAGAATGCAAACTGGCTCCAAAGGTCATGTAAGTGGCAGAGCAGCTCATACTTGAAACAGCTTAATGCTTGAAAAGAGGCAAGAAAGACAGAGTAATAAGTGAAGGTGTTGAATGCAGGTCACCGCTCAATTTGTGAGGTCAAATAGTAGCCATTTGTGTATTTTGTACAAATTTGTTCTTGTAGGTCACTTTTGCCTGAAGAAGGCTGTGACAGATTTAATTTGTCATTCCAGCTTGCTGAAAATACCATCAAATGTGAGTTTAGTTTTTGTCAGTTGATTGCTTAAGAGGGACTTAGTAAAAATACCCCTTAAATTCTTTCTCATGGTTTTGGAAAGCTGCTCAGTGACTGGCTAAAGTTTCACAATAGCCACCATCAGTTAATGACATTAAATTGTTTTATTTTTAAAAGAACTTTTCATTGACACTGGTGCAGATATCTTTTCTTTTTAGATTAAAGTCTATCTAGATTAAAGATGATATGATGGTGTAACAATTGACTGATTTTCACTTTCATGCAATATGATCAAATTGCATTTTTTATCATGGCTATGCATATGCGCCTTAGTTAAAATTTATTGAAAGCTCTCTATTTCCATAACAGGGGAAGTTATTTTTGATAGAAACGAGCCAAATTTGCCTCCTGATGTTGTGTTTGGTCCTGATGATGAAGACTTTTGTCCTGATCTTAATAAGCTTAAAGTAGGTTTTCTATTATGTTATTTCTTACTTTTACTCAACATGGTTGCTACATTTATTTGCTCAAGTTTTGTTTTGCATGATATTAAGAAGCTTTTATAGAAAAAGGCAAACAAATTCTGTTAGATGGTGTTAGTTTTGTTACCAATTTGGCATGTTAGTTTTTTTCAGATTTATTTGGTAGCTTCAAAACACACCAACTGTAAAATATTTTTGAGGTTACACAGACATTGTAAATACAGGGAAAGGTAAAGAATATAATACAGGCACATTTTGAGAGTAAAATGCCACTGATGCAAAAGAATGATTTTTTATATGAAGTATTAGAAGAATTAAAATAACAGGGTTCTAGATTGATGATGTCTCAAAAATCTAGTTTAATTGTTGTTTTTGAATTTGGGTCACATAACCTTAAAGTTTATCATGGAATATCTTTAATTGTGCAAAGACAGGTAAATATGTTAAAATCAGCTGAAGTATGGCCACTTAAACACAGTCTCTTTTCCCAAATCCTGTAGTTTAGTCTCTGTTCATGACTTTATGAACTATGCCAATTAACAGCTAACAGTTAGCAAATGTCAACCATTTCATTGCCCATATCTTACCGAATTATGAATAAATTCAGCTGATTTTCTATATCTAAAGTTATTTTGTGTTCTTTTAGGTTATTTGTTCAAAAGGAAAAAAATCTAGAAATATACTTTTTATTAATGTCACATTTTAGAGCTCTGTTTTTGTTCATTTAAATAGCATTTAAATTTTGTCGAGAAAATTATGCCTTTTAGGATTGGGATCCCTCATGACAGCTCAAACCATAGAGCATAGGGCTAGCCAGGTCAACCACCACATGACCCAGGCTCTGAAAGGGGCCTCTAAAAAAATGTTGTCAAAGGGTATTTCCCAACTAGAAAAAGTGTAACTCCATAAACATTAGGGGCAAGCCCTGTTCTTAGCCCCAAAACTTTAGATAACATTGTTTGGCTCATTCCCTTTTACTTCAGGGTTACTATGATTGGGACTACACTTCAGAAACATGTTTATCTGACATGTTAAGTAGTCTTTTTGGTCACTATGTCCATCATCAGAGGCATGGCATTTCGACACTCCCCGTTTTGAGTGAACAATGGAAGGAACTTTGTGAAACCAGCAACTACACAGCAAAGTGTGAAACATATCACAGTACAAATGGTTTTGGTGTGAGTATTTTCGACACATTCTTTCTGACACTTACCAATTGTCATAGCAAATAGACGAGGGATGGGTTTAGATATTTGGTCATTTAGCATTAGAGGATATCAAATTTCAAAAATGCACTTATTGCTGCCTGAATTTGACATGTATCAAGATGTCTTATTGCAACCACACATCTTGAGGCTTATTGCTCCTACCTGGTTCTAGGTAGTGATTTCCCACAAATTGTGATTTGCCAACATAATCCTACCAATTCGAAAACGAACAACTGAATGAGCATATATTATCTTGGTCAATCATAAATGCTACAGCCTTTTATGCGTGGATCCTGCACGATTTCCATTTTGAAAATTTGACGTTTTTTTTAATGTTGGTAGTAGGTACACTGACACAGATCTTCATGTTTTTTCTTTAATAAATATTCATGTCATCGTTTGCATATTTAGTTCATTTTTTATGATTGTAGTATGAAATAACGTTCATTGCAAAGTCTTGCAAACAGGCTTTTCTTTGATAATATGTTTAATTTGTTTAGTACCTAAATTTCATAGGCAGCTTTATGGTTTCCTAAATATATGACATTACAATAACTGTGATTTTGTCTTTTAGACCCATAACGCTTCAGCATCTTTCTTATTTGAATTCATAATAGACACATCACGTCTTCCACCCTATTTAATCAAGGTAGGTGGTTTTTATAACGATGAAATCAAAGCCTTCTGCTACCTTGCCAAGTATTGCAAAAAATTTTTTCTATCTTCATTAATAAGTTAAGATTTTATTTTCTCTAGATTTTCTATTATCTGATTTTGTCTTATATCAGAGTGTATCAGAATGTATGACCTCAAAATGTATGACAGCAGAATGTATGACAGCAGGATGTATGACATCATAATTTATGGTCCCTATCAGTTATGTTTATATCTATGTTGAATTAATGGAAATTACTTTTTACCGGTCTGTCATGAAGTGCTTGATACTGTATAGGCAGAGTTGTACATGCTATTTGGTTTATAGAACAGAACAGTTCTAAATTGCTGCTCCGAGTTCCATGCTTAGTGCGATCATCAGGCAATTTTTTGCATGTTCCATGTTCTTTGATGAAATATTTTTTTTCTGCTATTATCCAGATTTCTATTTATCAGAGATGAATTAAAAGGGAATTAGAATATTTAGAATATATTAAGTCATCATTTAGTCTCAAAAGTTTTGAATTGTATTACACATTTTTATGTCATAGTTTTGATAAATTGTGATTTCTTTTAGGAAAATCTCGGAGAAGATAGTGCAGCACTGCATATTTCCTTTCAGCCTCCAAACTTTTCAAAAATTACTCCACAGCTTTACCTATCTCCAAGGTTAAGGAAGTAAGAGCTAAACGCAATTACGAATTTTTTCATTAAAGATTTTTACTTGCTGTGAGCTTCAGCCATAAGCTAATGATAATGCAACATCTTTAACTTATTTGAAAGATATATTTCTTGATCTAGTGCCCAAAATGAACCGTTTGATATTCCTGAACTTCCAATAAACTACTCTCTTGACGGTATTTCGTAACTTTGAATTTCAATGTCCTTTACAACAGGGCATGAAAAAAATTTTCCTTCCTGCAACCAGACAAAAATCATGCATAAAATCCCTGCGAGAATGGGAAGCCAAAAACCGTAATGATGTGTCACCAGTTTTATGAAATAAAAAAGTTTAAGCAAGTTTGTTATCACTTCAAATTCATTTTTGTGTTTTGCTGACTGAAAATTATTCTTTTTTCGGCGAAGGCCTAAATTGATCTGGAGTAGGGGTTTAACTATAATATTTCCCTCGAAACTGGTAAGAATATTTACAACCAGGTTGTTAAATTTGCTAGAATACAGGTGGAGAAGTACAAATTGAGATCAAATTGGGGGTAGCTGTTATCTTTGGGTGATTGGGGCAGGCATTAGCATAAACAACATTAAAAATGAGCCGAAAATGGTTGATCATATGATGTTCTTGTATCCATGGAAGTTTTAAAAAAACTTTTTGATGAAGATTTTGGTCAGAACCCTGAGAAGAAATCAATTGTGAAAAACATTTTAAGAGAAAATTTGCTTTAATCAGTAAAAATCACCGTTATAGGTAATATATAGTAGAGGCCTTGCACGCATCAGCAAAGCAAAAACTTGCAGAATTTTCAAGAGTTCTGCAAACTATTACAAAGATTCTAAAGCCTGATGAAACCTGTAAACTTTTATAGAACAAGAATTTTTAAAACATTCTGCAGGATTCTTAGGTAGAAAGCCCATTTTAACCTGTACAAGGTACATATATAAGATACATTTTGTTTTGTCTTTGTGTTTTTTTCTTTTGATGAACATGAAAGCGACAAAGGTGCTTTTTGCAAAAAAGTATATTTCAAAAAAATTCCTGGAAAATTTTATTCATGGAAAATTTCCTGCGACCGCCCGGTCACATGGTCGGATGGGTTTTCATGCTCTGCTTTACAATTTCAGCGCTGTTGGTGGATCTTCGTCGTTGAGGCTACCACATTATGGCTCTTCAGATCTGAAATCATACATTGAAAAGATTGACGTACTTCTCGCCAGCACGGTAACCTTATGTCCACTTTTAGTTTCTTTTCTAAATTAAAGCTAAGAGAATGCTTTTCAACTATACGTACCTCTATGTGGCGACGAAGCGATTACATCTTAATGTATAATCTGAAAGAGCTAAAAATTACTGTTTTCCCAGTTCTTCCATATAGTGTTCCATGCTGAGAAGGCAGGGCTGTACACTCTTTTACAGGAAATGATTTGATAGTATTAACGCGATTACTCATACTTTGCTAGGTACGATTTCCTTTATCGATCAACCCTTGAATTTTGTCCGTAAATTTTGTGTTGAAAATTCGTAACCTTGGAAGATTGATTTTTTATTCAATAATCAGTTATTTTGGATTATCCAAATAGGTTATCGGGTATAGTCTGTTATTGTCTATAATAAGAAAGATTATGGAAGAATTCTTTTGAAGTTTAGCGTTCAATGCTTTTCAGATTATTGAGAAAGTATTCGAGTTTTTATCAAAGCGTTATTCGAGTAGGAAAGAGTTTTCACCAATACCGTTTCGTTGGATGAAGAGCTCGAAAAGCTGCGCTTTTCACAAATCAGATCCACAACTGGCAGCTCTCTTGTGTACATCAATTTTTTCTTTCAGAGAACATGTAATTCCCCAACCGTCATTCATATTTAATGCCCATCTTTATATTAATAAGGGGGTTAAATTTGTCTTGTTTTGCAGACACTGTTAATTACATTTGATTCTTTGTCAATTCTGACCGTTGGAATTCATTAGAAATTCAGGTGTTAGGAATTTATTTGTTTGTTCTATCTTTATGACTGAAAAAAGTCTAGGGTTTGGTACAATGGTGATGCTCACGTATAGTTGGACCAAAGCCACTGTCAATTGTTTTTGAACTACTTTATGCAAAAATTTTTAGGTAATATTTCTGCTCGATGCTCGGTTCGGTGAAGGTTTCATATTTTTCGAAACTTCATGCTACAAAGATAATAATAGTTTTGCTTTTATGCCAAAAGTAACCTTGAATTAATGCATCTCACTATGATGATGAGAAAAATTACAAGTGTATTCCTCAAATCTTATTCAAGGTATACTTGTATAACCTCAATATGACGGAGTTGTGCGGGACTAATATTTATTGTATGGTTGTATACATCTTTCAGAGTACTTACATAAAGCTTTCATAGCAACAAAAAAATTTAGTAGAAAATTATTTGTCTGTTGTTGGACAGGATTGCTACTGGGGGTAGAGGATTTCGATATTTCATGTTATAAATTTAATTGAATTTCTATTTTTCTTCTTATCTCTTTTGTAGGTGAGAGATATTTCAGAACGTTTTGAAAGAAGGAAAATATTAGTTGCAAAAATATTATCTGAGTTTCACGGGTATGCATTATTAGTACTGTATCTTATTTCTAGTGAATGTTCATACAAAACATGTCAATGTGTCAATCAATCGATCCATTGCCTTTGTAAAAATAAGGTGCTAAATTGATAATTCAGTATTTTAGAGATTGCGTCTTTTAAGTTTATCGTTAAAGTCATGTAGTCCTAACTGGACATTTTCTAGCATTTGTATACTGCTAAAAATTTCCTGGCTGACCAGTTTTGTCAAAATTGACATATCAACCGATGAACAGCCAATCAAATCATCAGTTTTGATTTTTAACCAATAAAAACGAGAGGCATTATATCAACAATAAACGAATTTTGTGCTTTCCTTTGTATCTTTTGTTAAAGAACTTGAAGTGAAATTGATTGGTTAAAATTACTTAGTGTTATATGGACCAGATCTTAGTGTCGAATGAAGATGCAAGATGGGTTTTTTCTCCTGGTTTTGAAGAATGCATTTACTATATACCAGAAGCTTTGTCGAATGTAATCTTGATAAATTGTTGCAAACAGCAGATTGATTAAGGATGCAAAGTGTATTTCTATCAAAACGTTCTTCTTATTGCCTAATTTTAGTATATTGCGGGTCTGCTAGAATATTGATTTTTGATACTGTGCTTTTGGAGTCGTCTGATCATTTAACTTTCCTATTTAAAAAATTCCTAAGCAGTCCATTGCATAGCGATGTCTCAGTTTGTCCAGCACGCTTTTTATTTCGATCTTTCTTTTCCAGTGCTGTTATTGAATACGATGCGTCAGGTTTCAAAGAGATTTCCCTGTTGCTTAGCCATTGCAATATATTTTTTATTCTATACGGTTTGTATTACATTTTGTATCAATATTGATATAATAAGATTAGTGAGTCAATACACATTACATGATCTATGTATTATGGCAATTTACTTTATAAACAATATAATGTTATTTCAAATTTCGTAATTTTTCATTATATTATTTCAAAAGATATAAAATGATATCAAATTATAATTTTTTATTATATTGCATTATATTATATTGTAAAATATCATTTCATATTATATTATATTATATTATATTATATTATATATATATATTATATTATATATATATATTATATATATATAATTATATTATATTATATTATATTATATTATTATATTATCATATATATTATAGTATATTTATATTATATATATTATTATATGATATTATATTATAATATTATATATATATAATATATTATATTATATTATATTATATTATATTATATTACATTACATTACATTACATTACACTACATTATATTACACTACATTACATTACACTACATTACATTACATTACATTACATTACATTACATTACATTACATTAAATTACATTACAATACATTACATTACATTACATTACATTACATTACATTACACTACACTACACTACATTACATTACATTACATTACATTACATCACATCACCTCACATCACATCACATCACATCACATCACATCACATCACATCACATTATATTATATTATATTATATTATATTATATTATATTATATTACATTATATTGCATTACATTACATTACATTACATTACATTACATTACATTACACTACATTACATTACACTACATTACATTACACTACATTACATTACACTACATTACATTACATTACATTACATTACATTAAATTACATTACATTACATTACATTACATCACATCACATCACATCACATCACATCACATCACATCACATCACATCACATCACATCACATCACATCACATCACATCACATCACATCACATCACATCACATCACATCACATCACATTACATTACATTATATTATATTATATTATATTATATTATATTATATTATATTATATTATATTATATTATATTATATTTTATATTATTGCCTATATTGTAATGCCCATATTGTATATTGTATGTATTGTATTGTATTGTATTGTATTGTATTTTCTTGCAGAATATATGTTTATAATTAATATCAAAGTATTTCATTATATTACATGATGTTGCATGTTTCTAGTTTCATATTCAAAGAGTGGAAGATGGTTAAACTAAACATAACTTTGTAAGAATATGAAGAAGGGAGACATTCTTGCATGCCTTTGAGCGAAAGCTCTATATAATATGCATAAATAGTCTTAGGACTGAAACTGACAATTTTTTCTGGCGTTCTTTTAGTTGTACTTGGAGACCGCTTTCCAGAGTCGCCTCCTGTTCTAGTCGTACAATCAACGTACCATATGTCGGATAAAGGACCGTATCGGCAAACGTATAAAGAATACCCGTACAGTCCACGCTGGGATTCAATAGAGATAGTTGAAGCCATAAGGTGGGTCTCTTGGTAAATCATATTGTTATGGATATTCGTCGTAAAATCATGTCGTTCTGGAAATCGGCGAAAGGAGAGTGATTTGGATTTCATTTTAATACTGCAGATTTGGGGATACAGATACATGGGGTACAGAAAAGAGAAGAGAGACAGTGCTCTTCTTCTCACCGTCTAATAAGCAACACTAGAAAATCTTCTTTAAAAATGAAAGGAAAATTAGGCCTAATCTTTTGATTTTGATACTCTTCTTTGTTGTTGTCAGCCTCCTGATATTTCATTTTATCCATAAAAATACATTCTCCCATAAAGTTAATGGCATAAGAATCTGCCATTAAATACCAGCCACCAATTTACATCATTTAAATCACTATCTCCTCTCAAAATCTTCGCCACGAAACTATTTACCAGTTTTTGACTGCAAAAATTCTCTCCCCAAGCTGCATTTTAGTCTCTTTTCTCAGAATTTTGATATATTTGCAACCCTCTTAGTTTCATTTTTTTATTGCATTGTATTGTGTTGTATTGTATTGTATTGTATTGTATTGTATTGTATTCTATTGTATTCTATTGTATTCTATTGTATTCTATTGTATTCTATTGTATTATATTGTATTCTATTGTATTCTATTGTATTCTATTGTATTCTATTGTATTGTAACACTCAAAGACCGTGATTGAATCCAAGATATCAATCTAGACAATAATACTATATTAGAAAGGAGAAGGGCACCGAGACTCGATTTGCCAGAAAAACAAAAACAGCGTAAGATCACGCCCAGGTTAAAATAAAGGAATTGTCAGCTAATAAACATTGCTACTAAAAATTTTATGGAAAACTATTAGACACAAATATTAATTGTAGATATAGCACGGAATATCAACATTAAGAACATTCGAGTCTTAATCATCCAAATATTCGAGACTTGACAAAAGTTATATGGCTCTTGTGGAGAAGAAAGTGATATTTTGACCAGCGATATGGGGTCTTGGGGCCTGAGATGCTAATGGCCCCAGTAATTTCCTAAGATTGATCTGCGAGTCACTACACCAGATAGCACGTTAGTGGCGGAACATTTATTTTAACCCCCTCCCTATTCACAACTCACAACCCTGATGTCCCATTCTCTGAGTTTGTGTAGCAAATTGGTATTTCTCTTTTCAACAGAAAATTCTTAAACAGAATGATTCCAGAATTCAAGAAAGAGTCATTTCGAATTGGACTGTAAAGCCACTGGTTGCCAGTTACTGTACAGGATCTGGGAAATAGCATTAAATTCAGCAGACTCAAAGGATAAAGTACTTTTCAATTACGAAATTTATTGCAACTAAAATCACTAATATACGAGCTCCTGTCTGCATTTATAATACCCAATTCTTGCTTAAGTTTTAGGTCTTTTTTTCCTCCAGGTACAATTTTATACATAATTACATTTAAGATTTTATTGCTTTCATGCACATAGCAGATTCAAGCAACAAGCAATTTTGCATATTCCTGTGTCAGTGTTTCTTTTTTTTTGTTTAATCTTTGAGGAGATTTGTAGATCTTCTGGGAAATTGAAATAACTCCTTGAAGTATTGCTAAAGTTCAGGTTGCAAATACCATTTTGTATATCTATGCTGCCTGTGGTACCTCAACCAAATAACGATAATATAATGAGCAAATAAATTAAGTACCGAAAAAATAAACTGTTAAAAACACGATGTTTCGAGATTTTTGGAACTTACTATGTTTGCTCATTATATTTTCACCATTTTGCATAATATGCTTTCAGTTTTTGTCAGACAGCAAGGATATACAGTGAGGAAAAATTTTCAACTTTTGTTTTATTTCATGGGAAAAACTATTACATCAACAACTTTTCTCTGACAATGGATTGAAATGATTAATAGCATGGATGAAGTCCCTTGGATAGAAAAAAGGGGGATTTTGCAAATTAATTCCAATGAAAATAACTCTTTTATGTGGGGTTTATTTGGACATTACCCGCGATTTCATATTCTTAAGCTACTTAAAAAATTTAAAAAGTACCTTTAAAGCAGGTCCACTTCTACAATCTAATATAATTGTTTTTTATGTCAAAATTTTTAGACTTCTTGCCAAGCTAGTGCCTTTTTGATTATTTCAATATTGTTTGATTACAGCCTTCTTGTCATTTGCTTTTAATTTTGATTTACTAAATTTTTATAAATTACTAATTATTTTATCACCCTGTGATTTTTAATAGCTTTTGATTTCTTGAAATTAACATATTATTACGTGAAAACCATGATTTTTCGATTATTTCATGACGATTTTAGAGGTAGGGATATTTGTCAGATTATGTTCATCTGCGCATCTGGGCCTATCATAGGCACTCATGGGGCAAACCCCTGTGGTAGGGGGGTAGGGAATTTGTAGGGATTAAGGGAAATTTACGGGAAAACTGGATATTATAAGGGAAAATAAGTTATTTGTAGGGGAAATCCAAGTAGGGGGAATTTTGCCCTGATCATAGGGGGAAGTAGGAGATTTGAGCGTGCACTGTAGGGGAAGCCCACTGATCTCCAGCATCCTCTGCGTGGCAGCCCTGGTGGCCTAGTCAAGTGATTTGGTGGCCTAGCTAAGTAAGAGAGGTAGTTCTGTCTTTTGGTTAGAAAGTAAACCAGCTTTTGGATTATTTGACTGCGAACATGAATTCTGAATTGTTAAAAGAATATCAAGCCTTCCACAAAAAGAGCTTATCAACTCCAAGTGTTGAATCGACGAAGAAGAAACCTTCTGAAAAAGGAGGCAAGTCATCAGGAATTGGCGAACGAGCTAAAAGGCCCCCGAAAAGGCAGCTTCCACCACAGCTTCTGCAACAGAGTAAAAAGCAAGCACAGAATTCCTCGTTTAGCTACAAATCTTCAAATGTGGTTAGGTCAAAAAAGAGGTTTTCTATCCTCGCGTCAATTGTTGACTTGATGAGGAAAAGGTAAATTTCTAATCGTGGGACAGCTTTGACTTTCTTCTATTTACACTTGGTGAGCAAAATTATTGCACCACCCACCACAAAATCGCAGCACCGCAGCAGACTTTTTATAGCAAACCAAAATTCAAATAGCTAATACAAGTTAAATAAAAGTTTCAAGTTGACTGCTAGGGTGGAAATTAATGAAAAATTTATCAAGGTATAGTAGGTAGGATTGAAATTGAAAAATGCAAAAATGTTTTTTGTTTCCTTTTACGTTAAAGTTACCGTAAAGGCTCTATTAAGTCCCTGGGGGGCTTATTTAACTTCTTCAGTCTAAGAGGGGGCTTAAAAGAGAGAGGGGCTTATTAGAGAGAGGGGGTTTATAAAAATATGAAGCAAAAAAGTTTTAAAAATACCCTTAGCCATTTTTCAATATGAAGATGTCATACAAATGTTCTCAAAAGCCTCTGCTGTCAGCTCCGAAAATCTAATAAATCAATAAAAAATAATCAATTATAAGGTCCTCATCTTCATCAACATCACCAGGGTAAATTGATAACCCTTGAACATCTTCAAAACATATTTCGACTGACCACCTAGTCGCATAAGTTAGTCTTTACTTAGGCCCTATTCAATGCACACGATCTTATAATCACCATACCCATCCAGAGACCCACTAAATGCACATGATTTATATGCTTCACAATCAAAGGCTAAAGAGGGGGCCTCAATAGAGAGGAGGCTCAATAGAGAGGGGGTTTAATAGAGAGGGGGCTCAATAGAGCTTTTACGGTATATCAACCATTACTATATTTGCAATAAGAAAGGCTTTTCTTTGCACAAATCTGTAAGATTTCATTTTAGAGAACTCACAGATACTTACTTTCTGCTTAGGTGCCCAAAACTGTTAATTTTCCTCTCTGTTATCAAAGTACTTGTCAAAAGTCTAGGTCATTGGTTTTTCATACTACAAAGGGCCTAATTTTGTATACTATTTCATAACATGTTGCAACTGAACTCAATCAATAAAACATGTAAGTAGTCTCTAACTCCATCTTTTCCAGCCAATTATAATGTTGTTTAGGGACGAAATAATACTGTAAATTGCTCAAAACAGTATTTTCTCTCGGCTTTGAATGAAAATGCAAAAATCTCTGCAATAAACAGTCGTAAACAGTGCCATGCATGTGCCTGAAGAGTCATCATTAAAAGACGGTTGTAAAAGTGTCACTTTTTGCTAAATTCAAGGCTAATAATGATCTTCTGGAATAACAAACACCTAAATGTGATCTTGCCAAAGTTTGATTAAAGTTTATCATGTGGTGTTCAAAAGTAACCTGCTGCAAAAGTTTTTGATTGAATTTAACAAGCTTTACAAGGGTTTCAAAGCTTCAAGACTGTCCTATTAAAAATTTTCTTTTTTGATATTTTGAAAAGACATTTGTCTCAAAATGAGGATATAAAGTGTTGCAGATGATGTGAAGCTTTGTGTATGTTAATCATGAAATAACATCTAGTGGCTTCACAAAAGTGGTTTGAATTTTGAAGGGCATGTTGTTCACAACGCTGATGCCATCATTAATTTGTCGAAATGGTGCAATACTTTTGCTCACCTAGTGTATATTGTGTTGAAGTTGCCTCTGTGTTTAACGATAAATGTTAATATTAAAATTTCAAAGAAGTAACTGATGAGGAAAGAGCCTGTGCTGATGTGGCCATATCTCAGCCAATTTGTGAAGCATCTAACTGATTCTACATATGTAATTCATGATGATCTTTCAAGTTATGGGATTCAAATTCGAAATCTCAAAAAAAATTGGTTGTATCATCACTTACGATTGCTATACAAGGTACAAAAACATTGCCCAGATCTATTTCCTAAGCAATTGACCAAACATTTCAATGGCGAAAAATTTTTGTACTTGTACTGTCTGAGATTTTGGGACATGATCCAAATAACATAAATGATGTTTCCCGTTAGGTATCAAGACAGAAAATTTGACCCCATTACATTGGATGAAATACTTGACCTCACAAACAATACAGATATAAGTCAGAGAGATAAAGACTGGTTAGCTGAAGAAGCTCTAAAAAACAATCACAAATTATCAATAAATGATGGAAAATATGCCTTTAAACCAAAATACCCCCTACGCGATCGTAAATCATTGATAAGACTATTGGAGAAACATGAGCAAAATGGTATGGGCGGAGTTCTGCTGGATGATGTCAGAGAAGGGCTGCCTAATGCTGATGACATTGTTAAATCAGTCAGTGAAAGAATATTATTTGTGACAAGAACTAATGACAAAAAAGCTATTTTGTTTAATTATGATCATCAATATGCATTGGAGGTTGATGAAGAATTTCAAAAACACTGGAGAAGTGCAACAGTTGAAGGTCTTGGAGAAGCTGGAATTGAAAAGTATTTGGAAGAATCTGGCATAACAGTGATGCAAGGCCTGCAGCCAGTAAAGACAGCAGAAAGGAAAAAGAAGCCAAGCAACAGAAAAAGGCAATTTAAGAAACTCAATACTCACTTGTCTGGTGACGTGCTTAAAGACTATTCTACTTAAATTAGTAATACATGGAAACACAAAAATACATTTATTATATATCTTATTATATAATGTTGTAAATATTGTTGGAAACAGAAAGAATCATTGATGACCAGATCTTTGTTTGACAATAAGCAGCTATTCCGAAAATATTTATTTTCTTAAATTACAAAATTTCATCACCAGTTAAAGTGACAGCTTTCATGGCTACTAGTGGCACCAGTTTAAAACCACTAGTGGTGGTGCCAAGAGGATATGGGGGGTAATTACCCCCCTACTTGTGTTGAAACATGATCCATGTGTTTAAAAAACGTGATTCTTCATGATATTGATTTAAAAGTGCTGGGTAGGGGAGATTATATTTTCGGCTTTGAAATATACATCTGGTACCAAGCAACAAAACGAGGCAAAAATAGCTCTTGCCTCCACTGAGAACCATTTTGAAGCAGCAATATTTTTGTATTGTAGAGTTTTGTTTGTTTAAATGATAATTGAATTAATGTCAAAAGCAAGTAGGAGGAAGAGCAGGAGAATACACCAGAGACAATATCTGACTGTCTGACCCTCTTTATCTTAATTCTTCTTTATTGATTGGAACATGAATGTTTTAAACATGGTGTTATGCTAGGCAGAAAAGAAATCAATCAATAAGTTGACAAAGTCTAAACATCTTATATCTAGTTTATGAACATTAAGGCATGCTGCCATTCTTTCTTTGTAAAAAATATTATTTGTTTTCTTTGTATTGAAAACACAATTAAAAGAGTACATAAATATGTTTTTTTTTCAGAGTTCAACTGTGTAATTTGAAATAGTTTAGGTCAGTTTACGAAAGATACTTGTTGAAATAAAATGTCTCTTGGTCTGCATTTGAAACTTAATATATTTGTGAAGTATATAGTGTTAAGTAAGAGCAAGAGATAAAGTTAATAGTTGAATCTAGATGATTAATATTTCTTAAAAGATAACAACATTGTGCAGTTTTAACAAATTGGTGTCAGATCACACAACACCCAAATAACCTTAGTTAAACATATTTCAGAAGCTGGACGAACCCATTTCAAACTGGCCTAAAAATTAGTTGAAACTAGTACAGTAACTAATTGTAGGAGGACACTGTAAACAGGACAAGAAGTTGCATAACACTTCAAAAATATCAAATCATTCATGTTGTTTTGAATTAATGATGCAGTGAAAATGGGAATAATAATTTCTACTAGGCTGGTTACAGTTCTCTATAATGTAGACAGAGTTGTTAGCTAACTTCGTTCTTTGAAAATTTACTGAGTAATGGAGAGAAAAATCGAAGGGCAGAATGTGTGCAACGTGATCTCAAATTCGGGAATTTTTCATTCTGCAAGAATTGCCAAAAAACTGTTTAAATTGTCTTTAATAACGTATATCTTCATCAATGCAAAATGTTTCTTTCCTCCTTTTAGTTTCTCTAGAAAAAGTAGACATTTTATGCCTTCGCTGTCATTAGCGTGGCCTCACTTTCATGATAGTTCTTTTCAATGAATTATTGTGACCTTTAAACGCATACCAGTTAACTCCGTTAGCATGTGAGTTATGCGGACCATTGAGATATTTTCCATTCAAATTAGAGGAATGGCATTGGCCATACCACCATGCCCCGTGAAATTCCGTGGCACAATTTTTTCCCCATATATCATTATCCTTGTCTTTGGTGGAAAATCTTTGTCCGTTGTGCCCTGAAAATGAATCGCCAGCCGTTCCTGAGTACGAGCTTACATGCAATGTATACTGTTTTTCTTGTCCATCAATGTAAAATGTGCTGTACTCTGCAAACACTCGCTTTCCATCTACATCTTCAAGGTCAAAACGAATCATCATGTCCTTTTGCTTTGTTAAACGATGAATATTTTCATTTCCGAGCCAGAATTCCTTTGCCAAGACTCCAAATCCTGCCTTGTATAATTCCCAGTTTTGAAAGAAATCAACAGATCCATCAGTTCGCCTCTGTATCACAGTCCAACCGCCTCCCTCATTTGTCATGTCACAGTAAACGGAAAAAGGGACGCCGTTATCAGGGTTAATCGTATATATTCCACTTGCTTTCTGCCCACTTTTTCTCAATGATGAACAATCTCTTGGTTGAAGTTCAAGCAAAACAGATTGCCTTGTAATACCAATATCATTAGTTGCCTCACATATATAATAACCAGCGTCAGCAAAGAAGGGCTTTGTCAAATTGTATGTGATACTTTTGCTATCAGCTGAAAGACCTGCTCTCCCTCTTAGTACTCCATGGGATTTTTTCCAACTGAGTTTTGGAACTGGATTGCCAGTTGCATTACATTTGATTTCTAAAGGAAATCCAACTGTCCTGATAACCTTTTTAGCGTTCAAAAATACTCTTGGTTTTGTGAGAACAGACAACTCTGTTTTCATTGTATCATTACCGAGCACATTCTCTGCAACACATGTGATCCTACCATTGTCGTTCTCGGTAATATTTACAATGGTCAGGGCACCTGTCATTGGAAAAGCATACCTCGAATCCGGCCTTTGTTCTCCAAATGTCCAAAACATTTTTGGCGGAGGGTTTCCATTAGCTTCACAAACTAATGTAAAAGTTGTAGCTTCTTTTTTGAGAATTTTAATTGGGAACCTCGACTTTATATTTGGCTTTGAAATTGATCTCCCTGGCAAACCAGGTTCGCCTTTTAATCCCCTCTCACCCTTATGACCTCGAGGTCCCACCATACCTACAGGACCGACAGCACCCGTCTCTCCTATATCTCCTTTTGCTCCACGGGGGCCTGACTTACCCCTGGCTCCTCTTTCCCCCTTCTGGCAAACAAGTGTCACATTTCTGCATTTTCTTCCGATTCCATGTTCTCTTTCCCAAGGCTGCAATATATAATGAGGCGGCGATTTCAAGGCTTGTAGAATTGAATCAATTTTGGCGTCAATGTTACGTTTTGACCGTATTTTCCGTTGCTCTATGTTTCTGATTTCACCTTTCAGGTACAATCTGTAATAATTGATATCTTCTTGCTTTTGTTTATCATCACGATTGGGAAATCCTTCACATTTCTGCTCGGTTATTTGTTGCCGCGTTCTCAACTCGTCTATTCTTTCCGTCAAGATGCTTTCTGTTTTGAATATTCTTAAATGTAGATAAATTGTTTCAGCGACTAACAGTGCTATCACAGTAACTGAAACAAAACTCAAATTGAACTTTTGAAGACCAGTTTTCTTGTCCACCGCCATGTTATGTTCCGTTTTTGATTCTGCTCAGACAGTTGTTCCTCAACAGCAGAGGGTCGTCGGTTTTAAATGCTTCCGGATTCTTTCTTTTTACAGTCACAGAATACAGTTGTGGTCAGCCTTATGAACATAGTTCCTTGTCGCGTTCCTTGTTATGAACAAAACAATTCGCAACAAGACTTCAAGGGAAGAAATTTTCACGGTACGAAACGTTACAAAGAGGTTTCAAATACTTTTACGCACAGTACCCGAGGCAGTCCTGTAAGCGAAACCAAGCGAGCTCGGATAATTGCTTAAACATTTTTCATAAAATCACGAAAGGCTGTTGATTTGAATATTTCGGATAAGGCAAGCGAGCAGATAAGGTACCGGGCTGGAGGTTTTTTATAATCAGCCCCTGAGGCGTTCTCCTGCTGAGGGGCATTTGATGGTCTTGAATTTATGGATGTCACGCAGATGGTTAGATTTTTCAGTTGAATGGCACTGCAACACTACTAATTCAGTTTTAGTTTAATATGATGCAAATAATCTTTATTTCAGTGCTATATAAAATGTCAGCAAGATTAATTCAAAATAGAAAGATTGAAATTTATAAACCATTCTGCATTGTGTAGTTTTGCAGACCTGATTTTTTAAAAGGAATCAGTTCATTAATGGATTGGCTAAGTGGTGACAATTTTTAGAAATTTCATTGTGGACCATATACCTGAAAGCACACCAGGAACAGGAACATATGTAAAAAGTCAGATCTTTACAATTACAATAGTCTGTAAACCATCGAAGAGCACAACACGTAGGAGATTAAGTTACAAATAGGCCACAGTTTCCGACCTTCCCTGAATATTGCTTCTGTGCTTGATAAACGGATACTGACGAAACACTCTAATTCAGTTTGAAGAGCATATCTTGAATAAGATTTGCAAATAACGGCCTGCTTTATTGCTTTAATAACTCTACATATTATTCAAACTACTTCATTAACAAAGTACAAATATCGTATACATGCAATATTATGGCAGGCCCACCTACAATAATATCATCTAATTCGTCATCTTCATGTAATATCGTTCATATCCATCTTGCATATTGTTGTAAAAATAGTACATGTATGGTGTTACAACAGTCAAACCTTCTTTCCCATTGCTACACGAGTTTCATCCCGATGAGAAACGTTTCTAGATATAAATATTACACAAAGGCATTTAGACGTTATTTATACATTTATAATATAATGAAAACAGTCTGATGTATTTATCCAATTCATTTTTTTGCATTTATTGTGCAATATCCTTTGAAACGAATACTTTAACATTCAAATTATTATGCTGGTTGCTGCTAGCTAAAAACCTCTTTTTCTGTTCTCGATAATAACTTGTCTGTTGGCAGGTAATTTAGCGTGAACCTTGAAGCCCTTTGATGAATCCAAATCCACTTTTTCATACAACAGCACATCTAATTTTGCTTCCTGCAAGATTTACAAGCCAGTAATAACTTTTAATTGTCATTGCCGATTAACGATCATTTTAAGCAAAGGTGTAGGAGACAAAGCGGCTAGAGGGGGAGGAGGGGGAGGGGGGAGGAGGGGTTTCTCAGCTAAATTTTCTCAAAAGCCAATCTGCATTTGGTTAAATGCATGTCAACAAACAGGCTACATTTGAATGTAGGGGAAACGAAGGATGCTTGAAATGTTCTTAGCGATCAACTTGTCCCCCTATGCACAAATATTGGAGGGACTATTCTTCATTTGATATACGTTAAGTAACCACAAAAGCCATTAAAAAATAGATATATACGATATATATGTCAAAGTCCACAAAAATGAAAAATAGGAAGTCATAATGATAAACCTATAATTACCTCGTTTTTTATATTCACAATCTTGTCAAGAAGCAAAAGTCGTTTCTTCTCAATTTTAAGATTAGAGAAATCCTTTAAATAAGAAAAATTGACTTGAAATAATTTGTGCAAAGAATGAAAATGTAATGGTAACAGTATATAATGACAATTTATGATCGGCTGACTCGAAACAAGTACCGTAAATCCTCGAATTGCCCCCCCCCCTCGAAAAGCTTCCCCCCCCGAATAAGCCCCCATCCAAAAATATCAAAAATAAATAAGCCCCCAGGGGGCTAATTCGAGGATTTACGGTACTTGCAGTGAAAGTAACATAGTAAAGATTTGAAATATTATCTTGTTTTGGCGCCTTGTATGATTAGGAGAAACATTAGCATATGAAACCTTTTATCTGATTGTTTATTCGGTTGTATTCCGGCACGCCGCGTTGTTTCCGTTTGTAAAAAAATATGCCCAAGAAGACAAAAAGAGTGTCAAAATTTGGAAGAATAAATGAAGACCTTTGATGACTGCAGGTGTAGGCATTGATTCTAAAGTTTTTATAACTGCAGAAACATTTTTTATAAGTGATTTTATACCTCGAGACAAGGCATAATTGAAAAATATTCTATTTACTATGTATATATATATATACATTATATTTTTCTGTTTCCTAAAGTCTTTTTTATTCTAGAATATGATAGAGGCGAATCTAGAAGCTTTCGGTTTGCTGATGTGTTGTTTTTAACGCATTTGAGCTTCAAACTTCTCACAGCTAGGCCCTGCTAGTCCGCCACTATGCGCGCCAGTCCACCCAGAGACACACGAGAAAAACACTGATTCTGAAAATTTTTACTACTGCGTAAACCTATGCACATTCTCTGTGTTCTCGTCAAAAGTGCATTTACAATCAATTGGATAAAACAGAAAAAAGCTTAAGTTAGAAAGTAACAAGTCGGGATTATCCACCATCCAGAATTTAAAAAAGTGCTCTTTATATAATGATAATCTTATAAAAGCAGTAACTGCACATACCGCATTACCGCTTTCCGATTCACTAAAAATGTAACTGCTCAGATGATGAATGGCCAATAAGTAAAAGAATGGGCACCAACTTGGCCTGGAAAGAAAACGTTAAATGTAAAACCAAGATTAAGGGCTACTCCAACAGCCAAAATTGAAGGCCAAAAAGCTTTGAAAATATTATCAATTTGTCAAAAATAAAGAAAAATCTTTGAGATAGGGGCATCGACAAAATACGCATGCTCAGAAGGAGTGGGGGGTGAAGGTAGGTTCAAAGATAGCCTACGATCGCAGAAAAGGCGGAATGAGGCCCAAAGGAAAGCATCCTATTGCGAGGATGGCTGAGCTGTTAGAGGCGCTGACTACAGACCCAAGGGTTCGTGGTTTGTCCAAACTTTCACCCAGAGTGAGACGAGTCGCCTTCTCTCTGTAATTCCAGGCCTAGAGGAATCATGAGGTGTGGTCACATCGAGAGGAAGGACCAGGATACTGCTCGATAAGCATAAGCTTCTCAGTGTCCTAAAAACTATCTTCGGATGCTAGGTAGAAACAAATACAAATACAAAAATCCATACATTCTTAACAAGCACACACAAAAAGCCTGTACAGCCGAAGCGGGAGGTCTAATATTCCTGAGCGTAGATAATTATTAAAGCAATCGGAATATCTGAATCTTTATAAATAACAAATGAAAGCTGGATGTATGCCGAATGAAAGCTGGTAACTTGATCTTGCTCTGCTCTGGTCTAATCAGCCAACACGAGACATCAGCGATGGCGTTGATTTGTCATGATAAAACGGTATAGACCATGCAGCAATATAATTTTTCACATGCCTCTAAACAATCTAAGCATTCTTTTTCCCTCAATTTGCTCTCTCTCTTTTCATTTCCCTGCCAAAATTTGGATTTTATTTCCCTTCTCTCCGTTGCTGGGATAATTCTGTAACAGCTTTCCTGTCTCGCAAATCAAAAAGCGATGTGAGTTAAGGCCAGGGCATTTTTTAAGGAATTTCCACTGGTGGGGCATTTGACAAAAGGGCATAAGATAAAGGAAGAATTTACAGATAAACAGGCTTTCAAAAATAGACTTTGTGAATTAGAAAAGGAATCACCTATAGAAGCAGCAGTTCCAGGGAAAAATGAATTGAGATTTGAAACCTGTTTAATGAAGATTTCATCCACAAATATCTCAAATAAAGTAAAAAGTAAAAAAGTCACCGAATCATAAGGGCACTTAAGTGGTGGGCCAAACATGTTCCACTACTGGGGCAATGAAAGGGGCTGGTGGGGAAATTTCCCCACCACTTTATATGTTAAAAAATGCCCTGGTTAAGGCAGTTAACAACCAAGAAAATCCATTCACCTTATCAGCCCCGAAGCAATGCTTTTCAAATAAAGCTGGATCATTCCTTCTTCTTCTTCTAGTGGATCCAGAAAATTAGACAAGGGTATAGTTACCTGACGAAAAAATTCAGAAATGATGTGGAACATATAAAATCATTATTAAGTAATGTAAAAAGGTTAGATATAGGAAATAAATGCATTGTTCTATATGCTAATAATGCTTTCCTCTCTATACTCTAGCAACTTTATATAAGAAACGCAGTAATGGGACTGTAGAGCAGTTACATCTAAAGCATCAAGGGTAGAAGCATAATAAAAAGTTCAAAGAAAAACTAAAAGGTAATTGGATAATACTGAAAACCTGCTTACTGATTTTATTGGCAGAGAGAATATTCGAAGTGTTTCACAGTTCTCTCCCCAAAGGGATTTCCTGTATTTGACGTCAAATCTTTGTGGCAAGGGTATGAGCAGAAAGTTGCTGAAAAGTGGGTCACCAAATGACGTACCGGAAAACTGGACAAGGAGTGACGTAAATCTGAAAATAAGAAGGAACACTGATAAAATAAAAATTCGGCAAAGAACTATTAATTGAATCAAAATATCATAAAAAATATAACAAGAATTGATAGTAACTATTGACTCACAGAAATGACAAAACATATTAAGAAGAACAAAATTTAAAAAAAATAACTGTGAGCCTATCAAAGAAAATTCCTTTTACGGCTATATAGTTCTCTGCGATACAGCGCTCGCTGTCGTTTAGGGAGAGCAGTACAGTTGCATGATCATCTTATTAAGCGTGAAACTCGGAGTTTCAACTTGGAATTACCTATTCCCCCAAAGCAAATTAATTCATCATACATAAACAAGTTTTTATCCACCAATAGGATACAAAGGACAAGATGTAAATCTCTAAGTTCTAGGCTAAAAAGACTCTTTTCAATGCAATTCTTATCGACTTTTTCTTGTGTGCTTATGTGTATTTACGAAAATTTTCGTTTTGATGTTATTCATCCATTAAATCAAAATTAAATCAAACCCCAAGGAATAATGAAAATGGTTCGAATTAACGAATGTTCGAGTTATCGAGGGCTCAACCGTATAATAGAAGGTTCAAGGGTGTGCAGAAACAGTTTTAAATAATATAAGTTTGAGTAGTCGGGAGTTTAAGCTTTAGCGATTATACTGTATTCGTACAAGCAAGTTCTCATTTTAAATTTACACATTACACATAATGAAGAAATCGGAACTCACAGGTCATAGAAAGATGAAATTCCAGGAAATCGCTTCTCAAAGCAAAGTTTGTCTAGATTTTCTGGCTTTGTGTATATTCTTGCAAGCGCTGCTAGCAAATGATGAACGGGGGGCTCGAGAAATGCATCATTACCTAAAACGTATGATTACATCACATAGGAGCAGATGGCATCATTAATGAATAACCAAAAATAAAAAAAAGAAATTTTCAGCGAAACACTTGCACTGCACATATTTTTTAAATCTTCCAGAAACAATGTACTTGATCATGTACTTGAATGACAAAAAAGAATAGAAATGCTTTGCTAGAAGGACCGATTCGAGAAAAATACTGAAAAATATTCTTGGCTCCAGAATACCATTGGATTCAGTGCCAATGCTATTAAAAATTTAAACAGTCCATTGCTAAAAATATCTGCTGTGATTATACATGAAAGCAAAAAGAACAGCATCACAAAAAACTGTCGAAATGTTGAGAAAGCCATTTTGACTCACCGATCATGAAGATACAAAGAATCCGCACCAGTTTAAAGGACTGGTCAATATCCTCAAGAGCTTCTGGCATGTACACCTCAAACAACAAGATCAAGGAAAGGCTCATTTCTAGAGTCTTTATCGCATCAGTAGTCAATTGGTTGATAATTTTCCCCCGCAGTTCCCTAAAGAAATAGAGGCATTTAATAGAAAAATGTAGACTCAGGATGCATCAAGCTCTATACAACAATGGCCTAACGAGCCTATCACCTACCTAACGAGATAGAAAGATGTACTAGTATATCACAAACGCCAAGCATTTATTTCCTAAATAAGGCTAATGAAATACCAATACCAAATTTTTGGAGGACTCGATAACAAACTAACAAAATAGTTTGATGTTGTGTTAACAGAACTTTAAAATACATTAAAAACCACAAAAACACATGGTTTGATATTCAATGAAACAACATGATTCTTTTGTGAAGACTGTTTATAGAATAGAAGAAGCGGATTACAGTAACGTCGACCACGTTCCATCTATACAGTGCTGGAGTGCAATCTCGTTCGCTTCCACTCCGTAAAATGAACAAGGAAATAAAGGAAACATCGCTGTTTTGTCTCGACTCTTTCTATCTGGTCTTAATTTCTTGGAACACAAAAAACAAATCTTGTTTGAATACACAAAAATTTATGGAATAACCTTTTAATAAACAAACTTCTTCGGCCATTTTGAAAATTACTTAAATCTTAAAGGGATGAACATTTTCATAAAGCAATAAAAACGGGGTGACCAACTTCCCTATTATAGATTATTATTTGATCAGAATATAAATTATTACAAAGTGATGATAAAAAAGCAAGATACTGACATGCTTACTGCCATGTTGTATAAATTGAGTATCGGCAGAAACACCCAGTCCATTGGCAGGAGTGGCCCTTGGTTTTCTGGCAATAGGAATGAGTCTTTGTGAAGCGTGCCAGTTCCTGACCTTGAAAAAATAATTTCTTTTGAAATTCATTTATTAAATGTTCAACTGCAGACGTTTCTGTTTATAACAAAGCTTCATTTGAAAATATATCTATTTTTGCATTATATTTGAATACATTGTCAATTACTCTTTGATGTATAGAACATGAAGGTTCTAAGTCGCAGTCTAAAGGTCATCGAGTACTTCATGACAGACCGGCAAAACAGCAATATTCATTACATTTTCAACTAGATATTCCCGTCTCAATAAATCATCTTTAAGGCCGGTTTCTACTTGATACGCTCTGGTCGCGCGACTGAGTATGCCCAAGATTTAACTCTATCATTTGTTCTACTTCTTGAACTGCTGAGCGACTGTTTGCGTCCACCGGTTCGCTGAATAGTCGAACCGCATTCGCCGAAGTCGCGCCAAAGAAGATGACTTAAATTGAAACCTACCTAACGAGCGTTTATACAGGGAACCCAGAGGATTAGTGATACTTTTCCACTTAACGATCCAAAACCCTGATACATCAGAACTTGTTACTTCAAATATTTGCAAAATGAAATGAAAAATATTCAAAAAATTTGCAGTAATTTGGTGGGTGATTGGTTTAGATTTAGAAAACAGAAATATCTCTCACAAACCTTAATTTCTCCATGGCTTTTCGGCCATTTTTGAAGCAATGGGCAACGTAAACACTACAGGTAACAGATAAATTATCCTTCGCGGTGTTGAGAAGTGAATCTAAGCTTTTCACGTCCTCGTTTTGTTCAGTTGAATGAGAAGATAAATCCAAATGGCCTAGCATTTTCGCCACCTTTTCCACCTGCGAATCTCTATTTGGAGAAAAATTGATAAGTTTGATGGATGAAACCAATATCAAGGGTAGTTCATTGGACAAGTATTGATGACTATAAACAGCCTGTACAACAAAATGTTATACAAAAGGATCACTACAAAGACCTAGTCTAGATACACAATAAATTCCTAATCCAAAAGCAGTCGATTTTACAATTACATATAAAATTTAGAACTTATAACTTATAATTTTATAAATTGATAATTGAAAGACTTCTGAATCTAAATCACCTAGGGACCTTTTCTTTATCTCTTAATTTTGACTGTTTATACATTAAATTTTATAACATTTTAATACTTTCACAATGAAACATTATTCGTTAGAAGTAGCTTTAATTTTTAATCATCAACTATCGCTAGACATCTTATAAATATACCATAGTCAAAAAGAAAATTTGTAACAAAACCAAACACAATTATGCAAGTTACTCGAATTTCATGTACACCTAAACATTATCATGAAACTTGTTTGTGATGCTTAAAATTTCAAGACTTTAAAGAACACAGAAAACAACAGATTGAAGTAGTTTAAAAGAATACGATAGCAGTAGTAGCACTCGAATCTCCGAAAAACTACGAGCTATAGCTTTAAGATCATTTGCTAAGATTTTCAAGCCGTTATCCTTTTTTGTAATTCAAACGATTTTATCCTACACAGTTTCATGATATTTTTATCTCATGACAAATACGACAGAAGCTTATCTTATCGACAATATAGAAACACTCGAAAAGATCAAAGCGGGAACACGATAATCTTAATCGCCTGGATAGAGCAATGTTCTATTATTGTGGTGGTCGGGGCGATCATGAACTAATCATGCGTAACTTGATATCGAACATGATCGGAGTGATCACTCATACTAATGATCACTCAATGACCATGATTGTCTCTATCGTTCAAAAAATATGTGGCGATTTAGGGGGTTATTGAAGGTAGGAAAATCAACTGATTGAGTGGTCTTCAAGTTTTCAACAAATTCCTTACAAAAAAGCACTGTTCGCTGCCATACATGCTCCAAGCAAAACTTACCGATACATGCTTCGACGAAATATGATCTCCATCATCAAGTCAACAGCCTCTCCTGATTCATTGTGATGCAGAATACCCAGCAGCTTGAAAGCGGATTGATGATAAAGTGTAACTAAACCAGGATCCATTAGCGTTGAATCAACACAGTTGATCTACAAAATAAGCAAATAGATTATATCGAATAATACTTTCATGGCTTTACATATATTTCTATATGATAACATAACCATGCAACCAATCTAAGAATCCTTCAAGAGATAAAAAACATTTGTCAAAATTTATTCCTATAAAACTTACTCTGAGGTCCACTTTGAGGACTTTAAAAGTTAGAACCAAATAAGTATCAGTTTTGTGAAACTTCATTTTGCGGGGATTCTCTCCAGGTTTAATACCCTTAAGATCATCGTCTAGTTTCATTTTCAATCTTAATTAAACTTCTGGAATGGTCTCAAGCCCTTCGATTAATAAAAGAGTTTGTAGGTACTGTTTTTCATAATCGTGCCCTCCCTACCCAAGACTCGCCTTCAGCCCCCGCAGAACGACTGGACATTTTCACTGAAGATGCACTGGACAAATGTCCAGCGTAAATGATGCGTCGTTTTGCCACCTTGTCCAGTGTTGTCCAGTGTTGTCCAATGTTGTTCAGCGATGTTGAGTATTGTTGAGTCAATTTTGAAGGCAGTCAAAAATGTTCAGTAGAAAGGATTATATTTCTTTTGTTCATTGACGTTGTAAAGAATTGTCAAGTCGTTTTGCCACTTTACTGAACATTGTCCAGTTCACGCGCACGCAGTTGATGTAATGGATTGGATTTTCTGCGAATTTATTTCCCATGTTCAAATTCAACATTAACATTCAATTCGACGAAGAGCAGATAAAGGCATTTCTTTAGTAGCGATGAGTCTTCTGAAGAGATAAGCTTTAGTTCCGATGAGGGAAGCGATGGCAGAGAGCACGAGTATGGTGATTGTGATGAACCTTGCTTGGCCTAACTCTTCTTCAAACACAGTTTACCGTGGGCATTCTTCAACAGGGAAAAAGTTCACTGGACAATGTCCAGTCGCTCTGCCACCGCCAAATTTTTCTGATGTCCACACACTGAACAAAGCGAGCAACGCCCAATGCATGGCCAGTGCAAATGTCCAATCAATTTGCTGGGGCTTTACACGTCATACTCCAAACTAGGGCATGTGAGTCAATCCATAAAACCAACAGTTTGTAATCAGGCAATAGTAGAGTTTGGCCAGGTTAATCTCTCATAAACATGTCCTGGCTCAGCTAGTTAAATTATGGATTATATTGACCAGCAGCCCATTGAGTGTGACCCAACAAAGTTCAACAATTGTTCGATGACATCGCAAGAAAGTTTCTCTACTATTAACGTAAAACCAGATATGGAATATTATTCCTTGATAACCTTATTCAATATAAAAACTTAAAAACAAATTTGTCTAAAATTTTGTTTGAGCTCCTTTCTAAATTGATAGTTTCCGTCCGAGGAGGGCTTTTCAAACCGGATTGAGAAAGCGACTCGTGATTGCGTCACAAACATTAAATGAAGGGCTTCTAAAAGCAAAGAAAAAGTACGAAATATCTTGGGAAGACCAAGACAGAAGGTAAAATCGGAAAACAAAACCGAAAAACAAAGGCACAGTTCGCGTTGCCAGTAGATTGAATCATTAGATGATAATCCCTGAGGCCAAGAATTAAGTAATACAACGAGACAAAAAATTAAAAATCAAAGCTGTAAAATGTAACAGATAAAAAATGTTCATGGAATGAAAACTTTAATCATGATCTCTACTTACCGTGACTTGAAAAAGAGATAGTAGGTTGTAAAGAAACTTCCTTTCCACAAAGGAAGAAATCGCAGACGAGGAGAGCTGTAGAATCAATCATGGAAATAAATCATACATTAATTCACATTCTCACCAGCAGGCAAAAAAAGATAAAGAAACTTTCGAATAATTATTATCATCTGCTCTATTGATTTTACAAACTGAAAATTTTATGTTTATTCCGTTGAAAATTTTTGTATAAGATCATTCACATGACGGTTGCAGCAATCTAAAACTGTCATTTTTACACTACAAGAAATATACCACAGGGAGCAAGACCTTTTTGAGGCATATATTTTTCTCGAGGACAGAGTTTATGCAGTTTAGAGCTGGGTGATTGAGGCAGTAGCCAGGCTAGACGGTATCTCTTATTTTGCAATCCCATAACATGGATTAAAAATATATTTAGTCAAAGTTTTCAATGATTGCATTTGCCTCTCTATATAGATCTCGTGGTACAAACCCCTTTAATCTTTTTTCTAGTGTGCCATCAAAAGTTTGATACACAAACGTTTGATACATTCTACTGTGACATCCAAAGCACACATGGTCATCCGGTCTCTTCTTTGGATGACACTAACAATTTTCATACTTAAGCAGAAAAAATAGAATCTAAGGTAGCTTTATACCAAATAGTACAAGACCCTAAATTTGATTAGACAAATAAAACAAAACCTGGTTGCCCCTTTATATATCAATTAGCCTATCCTTGATAAATAAGTCGTATACAGTGTTTGATAACATATCCTATTCCTGGTAAGTTTGTGTCGTATCAAATTTAGGGGAAGTGCTTACTTGATATGTGGAGGACTTCGGCGAACATATCTCCTTCAAATATCTAATTAAACCTTGTTCTTTCAGAAATGGTAGCATCTATAAAAGGAACATATAAATTAAAAAAAAACAAGAAGATGCGGCGTAAAAAACTCTTTACGATGACAAAAATTGAACGGAAATTTCTATTCAATGGAGATCGAAAGAAACGTGACTGGAAAAATTGCACATTTGATTTGTGCCTTTCTTTTAACCTATCCGCGACAAAGAAGCCCCGCACAAAGTTAATGGGTCCAAGGGACAAAACTCTTTCTATTTACTAAAGTCAAGAATTTTTGCTTTGATGAAGACAGATTCGAAGACGCCTAAATTAAAAATGACCTTTTTCACCCAAAAGTTTCAAAGCTCTCAGCAATTTTTAGTGCAAACTTGGTTCTCGAACAAATGATTGATGTATCGATGAGCCTAAACAATTGCCAATATAAAACAGATTAAAAAGACAACTAGAGGAGGTTATTCTAGGTATTACGAAATGGACAGAAGAGGTTGATCTACCCAGCTAGCCTATCAATTAGGATAATTTGGTTACAACAAACGATTCAATCCATGACCTGCATTTGAGATGTCGTAACGAATAATAGAACTAGACACAGTACCTGGCGGCAACATCCTTTATTGACAACCGCAATACGATGAAGGAGCTTTGTAAATGCACTTAGAAATATTACAGGGGGCTCGATACTGCTGCACATTCCCCTTAACTTTGCCATTCCGTGATTTGGAAAGCTCCTGACTTCATGACTTGAACTAAGAGTATCCAGTGGTTTGGTGAAGTCTGAAAATTTACTGAAAGAGAAAATAATAAAGCTGCATAGATGGTTGATTAATAAGGATCATGGCGAAACTGAATTAGCAAAAAATATCAATATAAACAGCCAAATATTATATACATCATACAATGCATAAGATAATATCAGAAATATAACATCATTTTTTGCAGGCACTACAAATCTGCTGCACTAATGGCTTATTCACATAATAGCATATATGCTTGATAAAAATATAAAAAATTAATACATTTTATTTATTAGCTTATGTATAACAAATGTAAAATTAAGATAATGTCTTACGTTAAAAAAAATAATACAGGATGAAGACTGTTAGCATTGCATAAAAAAACCTTAAAATACCTTAAAACTCCCATAAGTTTGCTCAATTTGCTCGATTTAATGATGTCACCTAGAAATTCTCCCATCCATCTTTCAATTTCAGACAAGAATCTGATCTTATCGACCGATTTCTAAAACAGAAAAAGAAACGAACAAAAAAACCGATTAAAAACTCCATTTTGTAGCTTGTACTTATTCAATAATACATATTTACGGATCAACATAATCGTTTTTAGCAATACTAAAAAACGTATTTTAGCAAGGTTTAAAGTTTTATCCTTAAATATAAATTCTACAAGTTTTAAATTTTGAAATAAAAAATAATCCCTTTAAAAACAAAACATTCATCACTAGCCAAAAGCATCTTTATCCAATAGAAAAACAATCTTCATGACACAGGCTTCATTATGTAGAGAAAAAGTTTAATGAAATAATATTTCTGGTCTATTTTTGTTTAGTTCTTAGTTACGGTCAGATATATTTTGCATTAGACGCTAATGCTTTTTTCAATGACTGGGAAGGGGGGGGGGGATTTTGGAGAAAATGTGAAGGGAAATGTATAGAATAATGAAGCTCGAAAAGCAATCACAAGAAAAGAAAAAGGACAAGCACAATATCATATGCCGTTGCATTCAATACGTCAAAGTTACTTCTTTTACACAAGTCCACAAAGACGTGTAATATTTCATTGTTTTAAAGACGTGTAATACTTCATTGCTTACGGTTCCCGAATAAGATAACTGCAAAAGAATAGAATTCTTACTTGCTGCGAAGCACTCTCGGTATAAGCTGCTAGATAAAGAAGGGTGCAGGCCATGTAACGCAGATCATCAGTCTGTAACTGAAATGCAATGCAGTTCACGATGTCAAGAACTCGCTAGATACAAGAACATTGGTTTCTGACTATATAATAAGATTAAATGGCAGCTAACAGCAATGGTAAAGATACTCTCCTTTTATCTGTGGAAATGGGGACGAACTTAAGAATAACTGTCTATTAGTAATAGTTATAGTACCAAAGTATATAATATTTAAAACTCATAATGGGAGGTTCGTTTATTCAATAACCAAATGAAATAAGAAAGCCAAGTTTTTTAACAATTTTTATCGTCTGACAGAAGGCAAACAGTTATTTGGCTTCAGGCTAAACTCAATTATGTCACCCTGACAGAACGATGTCTTTTTTACAGGGAATGCAGCACAAATTACAATTCAAGTATTGACGAAGATGAATAGCAAACAGCAAAGATGAAAGATGTCTTTTTTGTCTATGGATATAGGAGGAGTTGTATATTTATTAATGACGAACTCAGCAATTACAGCAATGCAAACTATAGTACTTATCTAACAGCAAAGTAGTTTATAATCTACAAATAGATCAGTAAATAATGAGAGGTTCGTTTCTTCAATAGCGAACGGAAATAAGGCAACCAGGACACGTTCATTGCGTTCAAAGTTAGAAGAGGAGACATGTCATTAGCTTTATGTCGTTTCGGCAGAACATTGTCACCCTTACAGGGAAGTTTCCTAGATATAGAAGGCGTTAGCACTATAAAAGAAGTACTAGATATTAAAGATCACCTCAAGCTCTGTTGATGAAAATGCCTCTGCCGTGCTCCTTATTGACTGCCACATAATGGAATCGATGCCGGAAACCATGCTCCAGTCAAGGTCTGGGACTAGCTCTTCGACGTCACAATCAAAACGAACCTTCTGAGCGGATCGCGTGTTTAAACCCTCCTCTGCCGACTTGTAGGTTGTCATTTGCACCACAGCCGCAGCTAGGAGCACAAGACTGGACCTCAGGTTTAGATACTTGCCATCATTATTTAAGACGTATTTTTGTAAAAGTGATATCAAATACGGATAAACATCACTAGAACAGACGAGAAAATAGATATCAAACATACTGTGAGTGTCAATTTTTATTGCAACATTGCTGAATTTGCAATTTCGTGTAGTAAAATAACATCATTTTTACGGGTTTAACTTTATTTTGTCCTTCGAAGGAGTTAATTTGTACTGCTAGGTATACAAAACTAGAAAAAGTTTTCTTTAGAAAAAAATAGAAGATAAAGAAAAACTGTGAAAATAAAACAGTTAGAAATTTCAATTTGAAATGTTGCCTTGAAAATGACTATAAAATGTTGACAGAGGATAACAGGGAAATATCTTTCAACAAAGTTGGGTAGTTTTAAAGATCTTCCAAGAAAACTAACATTGTTGTTGAGCTGGAAACCCCATACAACAGACAAACTCTCCAAATGTGTAGAGACTCAGTGGCCAGTTGAATGAGGCTTGATAACCCATCGTTGTCCTCATTCACTGATGACGTGTAGCGGAGAATTCTTGCAGGCAGATCAAAATCGTTCCACTGAAAAAAAAAATTTGATTAACTTGGTAAGTTTTCAGGATGAGAAGTGAAGAAAAATTTTTTCCCATTGAATACAGCCTAGAACACACCGTAGATAAAGAAAATTTCGGTGAATGGGAAAATAAGAAAAAAGATATATATAAACAGTATTGTTTAATTAATTTGCACTTGCAAAATGAGTTTGTTTCATTCCATGCGAAGCAAACGTTAGGCTAGTAAAATCACCTACAGTTTTGTACGTGCATTATCTTCTTTAAAAAAAGGCTATTTTCCAAGTCTGAAACAGCCTTTGAAGGCTACATTTTGCATCACTTTATTGTCAAAGCTACATTGTCAAAGCTACATTCGAAGGCTACATTTTGCATCTTAGTTACGAAATCTAGCAATTAATAAATCAATCTAGCATATAGTCTATTAACTTATACCAACAGGCAAAAAAAGATACAAAAGAATGTAGAACTGGATCTTCCTTTCACCAAAAGTCCGCAGTGCCAAAGGGAGATATCTTTTAAGATCTGAGGGTTTAATAGTGTTCAGCCGTCCTCAACAATTATTTTCTCCCATCATCACACGACTTTGTTTATCCAATCTCAGTGTACAGAAAAGATACATTTTACCACCAATTCTTTCTTTTCGTGCTGACTCAGTACGTGAAAGTTTAATTAGGTTATTGACAGTTAGTAAAAGCCATACGTATTAGCTGAAAAAAAGGTACTACTGTTATAGGTAATATCGCCAATGAGCAAAAACCAGACAAATTCTACAAAAAAGCAGTGGAAAGGCTTAGACGAGGTGTGGTGCTTTGAGCTCTTTTTCACTGACCTTCCACACCGTCGTTGGACATTTGACCTCCAATTTTAAGTAGCTCTGCCCAGACACTCACCATAGTCAGATTAAGACATAGTAAGGTCATCCAGAACAAATCTTCAAAATATAAAAAAAAAATATAAATACCAATTTTGAAGAGATACTTTTCCCAGCCAAACACATTATTCTTATGAGCCGTAGTGCTTTATAAAACGGGATGTTTTCTCTTGCTCCTATCGTATTGGACCACGTTATCGGTAGTAGCTTGTTGAATATCGTTTGCATCAATCTTGGGCATTTCAAGATTTCATAGCAGGATTCGCTCGAATGGAGTGCAACGCGACTCAGGATTGTCATGCAGTAGTTTATAGTTGTGCCATCTGGTTCACAGACTTCAAGGATATACCTCAGACGGGGTAACAATTGTATCTTGAGCAAACCCTGCAGAAAAATGACATATGAGATTGGAACACCATTGAGACAGCTAACGAGAATAAAGTGTATGAATCTCCAAGAGCGATTTTCAACTGACTGCAACAGGGATTATTTGAGCCCAAAAGTGTTTCTAAAGCAACAGGTTCGCATATAAAGGAAACAGTCAGCTCAATGTTATTTCAAAACTGACTTTCACTAAACTTCACAAAAACAAGGTAGTTAGCGAGTTAGAGATTTACAAGAGTAAAAACAGTACAAAACGTATACAATTAACAAGATGACGGTATTGATAACAAACTAGGTTTTAGATGATGATGTTGATTAGCGATTATGATTGATAGCGATCGATTGATTAATGGTCTTCATGATGTTGGTTGATTGGATGATCGATGATTTGCAGCTCTAAACAATAAATGAATGTGAAAAAGAGGGTATTGCTATACATTTGAAATTTAAGAACTAAACGCGTTTCGCTAGTAAAACAAAAGCAGTCATCTAAAAATTTGTTTGTCTCAATGAACAATTCAATCAAGGAAACTCTTACTGGTTTCTATAAATGATGTTCCTTTGAAGATACTCACGTGGCGACAAGCCCATCTGTTTTAGGGATTCCTTAATCTTCTAGGTTATGGTAAAGAGTTTGGTAAGATATCACAAGAAAGGGGAAAGGGGAGATAGTGAAATAAGGAAGAGAAAGGCCTTTGAGAAGCCCATTAAAATCCTGACAAACGTTACTTTTGTTAATAATATTAATAATATATCTTGCCAAATCTACGTTTCAGAGCAGTTACTATACCACAAACACAGAATTGCCAGGAAAGACGTCATGTGCAGTCAAGTACCACAGGCTAATTTTCACTTAAGTTTGAAAAAGTTCAACCAATCTCTCGATTTCTATCAGGCCTTTTGCTTTGCTTTTTAGAATTTGTTCCATTCCTGGAAGGTGTCTTTTGAATTTTTCGCATTGCCATAAATGTTCTAAGTTTTCTTCATGTAATCCACACCTTCTGCAACTTATATTATCATACTTTCCTTTGTAATTAGCTTTTAAATTGGTCATGTTTAGTTTCAATTTTAGCAACGCTGGTCCCTTTTTATGTTTTATATATTCTTTTATTCCAAAATTGCCTTTCTTAATGAACCTCATCTTTGTTTTATCGCTATTTTTAACTTGCTGCTGTGAAGTCTGACTTCAAGAAAAGAGAAAATGGAGCGAAATCCACAATCCTGGACAAACGGTTTTGAGTATTGAGTACTTAAATACATATGCTCCAATTTAGAATAGGGGGAGAGAGGATAGATGTTGAACCATACATGCATGCTACTGGGCACGTGTCGAGGGGTTCGTCTCAACAGCTCTGTCCAACATTGTAGGTCCGGTGGCATGTAGATGAGGCTTCTTTGAGTACTAACTATTTCCAAATCGATTTCCAAGAACACTCAAATCGCAAAAAAGGACACTACATTATCCAATGAGGCTCGATGCAAGAGAAGATTACTCTTCAATGCATAAAAATATTCTAGCTTAATTTCGTTGAAGGAAAACCCGACACTGGTTATGATGTATAATAATCAACGTTGCAAGTGGGAAAATGCCATGAAACAGCTTTAAAAATAGATAAAGGTGAACTACCTTGATGAGATCAATCCCCATAACTTCAGGGTCAGTCAAATCTCTGCCTTTTTCTTTTTTTAATATTTTGATTTCCTCGTTTCCACTTAGCGGTTTCAAGCATGTTACTTGAAAACCTTCATCGGCGTACATCAGTTCGTCTAGGACAACCTTTTAAAGGACGAAAAATATGTCATGAACAACAGAAAGGAAAGTAAACTAAGGGAACTGAAATATTCTGAAGACACTTTTTGTATGTATCATCATTTTAAATATATCAAATTATATGAAAAAACTGTTTACCGGTCTTTCATAAAGTGCTTGGTGCCGTAAAGGCAGAGCTGTACATGCTATTGGTGTATAGAACAGGACAGTTCAAAGTTGCTACTCTGAGTTTCACGCTTAATGCGATTACAAAGCATTTGTATAACAAATTCTGTAATCATTTAATTTCTTTATGTAATTCATATCCTGAAATCGCAATGCAGGTTAGCTTAATTAGATTCGTTGCCGTTAAAATCTGACTGCTAACACACTATTGTAATGTTGATGGCGCTTTCAGCAAAAAAAAATTTTCAATTCACTCACAGTGTCGTTTGGACTGTCCAGCAATGCTGAGAAGGCATAGATGGCTGCACAATTGACTGCATCTGTGGCATCGTCCAAAGCCCAACGCAACAGAAATGGTAGTCCAGCATCTAGGAGTTGTTCCAGTAAACATTCTTGTATTTTCCCGTCAAAGGATCCCCGGTAATACTACGAAAGAAACCCCAGAAATAAACGACTGAATGGAAAATCAGCAATAGGTTTTAGCTATCATTATGGGTGGAACACAAAAAGAGCATTTCAATAAAACATGCTGCTTGGTAGAATAGATCAAACCAAAAGTTTGAAAATAATATCTACGAAAAAAAAGAGCATAACACAAGAAAATAGAAGACAGCTTTGATAGCCAAGTTTATAACAGCGATGAAAGAGGACCTAAAAACAATTATTCATTTAGATCAAACCCGAGCACAAAAAGAGTATTGCATCAATCCCCATTCCAACCCATACCCAACTTCGCATGGGCTTTGTACCAACATACATGCAAGACAGGATTCTTCTCGATAGACACATTTTTATTTCCGACCCGCCATTCAAGCACTTCAGAATATGCAATTACGACTGCTCGGGGTGTAAAGCTTCTATCTCCAATCAGTAAATACTATCATTAAGCGGTCTCTGAACAATGGACCTCTAGACAAACTTATATATCCTTAGAGGGCCCTATTTCAACGTTTTTCCCAACCCACACTACACGTTCGATAGCACTTCTCCAAACTCAATACTTTTGGTAAAGTTTCTCATTGGTAAAACTGAAGTCCCGCAAGATAGCAGCAAACGACAGTAGCCATGTGCAGCAGTTTCAAAATACTGGTTTCGCTTTTCCCATTAGAAGCAGATACAATCTACCGACAAACAACTAAAACATATATTGTACTAAAGATGTTATGTTTGATTTGATTACTAAATACGACCGCATCAACCAGTCATTTCTGTTACACAATTCTAAGACAAAAGGGGTCTATATGCAAAAACGTGTTCTGGAGATACGGTGGAAAAATCAAGTTTTTCAATTGTACTTGTATGTTGAATCATAGGCATCGTGCAGTGGTATTAAGTTTTTACCTGCTCCAATACTGCTGCAAGAAGCTTTAGGGCAAACACTCTTTGCTGCAGAAAATTGCTTCTTGCAAGATGGAACAGTTCTTCAAGAGAATAGCCGGGAAGTTCAGGGTCTTCTCCATGGTGATGCAGTCCAAGGTTAGATGGTAAATCTGCATCTTTGAGTATAAGTCTACCTTCCAGATCAAATCTAGCAACAGTGGCAGTCTAAAATCAATACAGAGGACAATAAGATTCGTTCACAAAAATAAAGCAAAAGGGTCTGGTAGAAGACTTAATCTAATTTCGCAATTGGTTCCTTACATGAGATAAGACGAGATTGAGATCAGCTCCAGCTTTTATGGGCAGTGCCACCGAGAGGTGGGGGAAAGGGGGCGAATTGCCTTGGGCCTCGAAGTCTAGGGGGGGGGCTCATTAAGTCATGAGTTCTGTTTTAAAATTGAATTAACTTTAAGTAGCAATATCTTGCCTAGAAAGAGCAAAACATTTCAAACGAATGAAAGAATTTAAGCTAAACTGAAAGGCATGGTCACAAAAATGTTTTCCTCGCTTCGCTCGCAGGGGCCTAATCTTCCTCTTTTGCCCCAGATCCTCCAAAATCTTTTGGCGGCCCGGTTCATGGCGGGGAGGGGGGGGGGTGGGTATTTGATTTGACAGAAAAAGCAACACATAAGCAACTAACGTTGGCTCATATTCATTCGGTGGGAGAGGAATTTAGTTTAAAAAACGATAAACATCTAAGTTCGTCTCGTCGCCATAATACCAATGGCTGTCTAAGTGCTTGCATAATTGCATTAACGGTTTCTATCTGTTTTACAGTTTTCTTTATTGAATAATTTATTTAGCTTATTGTTACTGAGGTTGGGAAAACCTGGGACCAAACCACGGACTAAAATTGGCGTTAAAAAAGACAAAAACAAAAGATTGGTTTTTTTTATACAAGAAATGCATTTGAAATAAATTGTCAAAGCAACAGACCCCTCCTTCTTGTTGGACGATTTTTGGTGCATTTTTAATCCACTGTAATTTTTCATCTTCAATTACATTCATGTTAGGAATATGTTTGTCGATATCAAACTCTTTGTGTGGGTCAAAATCACTGCTATTGTTCTTGGGTACTTTCTGGTTCGAAACTTCATTTTCAACATTTTCGATAATCACTTCCTGCTCTTCAGAATCATCAACTGAGATTTCGTTCATATGCAGCTTTTCTTTCTTGCCCTCTGATGTCTTCTTCTTCTTTAAAAAGGCCAGAAGTTTAGGATCTGCAAAGCAATGAGTCTATAGGTCAAAAACCACAAGTTGTAATTCCTTTGCAAGCAGCTGCGTAACAAGAACAGGGTGCGTGTTATAAATACAAGACCTTACATATAGAGTCCAGAAAAGTGTTTGTTCTTCCCAGATTTTCCTCAAGCTGTAGACACCTTCGTCCGAAAACAGAAAAATAAGGGCATGACTAGGGCGTGGCATTTTCATTTATTTTATTTGACTTCCTCACGGTCAATTACCGTATGACCGCCATAAATTCCGGGCACTGTACAGGAAATTGATTACCCCTTACCCCTTTTCAGAAAATACTTACTTGCAGCTACTCTTAACAAATCTACAGACCAACGGGGGAAACAAATTCAGTGTGAATTAGAGAAACTAAATGTAAGCAACATCTATTAACATACCCTCTCGCTGAAAGAGAGTTTAGCTATTAAGTCAAAATATTTGGTCTGGCTATTCGTGCTAACGAAAAATCGCTTCTATCTAATTTGCACTCTTTAGCTAAGTGTAGAAAAGTAGGCTTCTCTGGGTAATGTGACTTTTATGGGTCTATCAAAGATGAAAGGGGGCGAGTTGCGGCAATTTTACAGAAAAATTAAATCACACAAAACTAAGAATTACAACTGCTATTCATTGACATATCACTAAAGCTTTTGAAATATCTCATATTGAAGACGTATTTTCTAGCAACTTTAGCGGTCTAGTAATGAAATTTTGGAAAATTGTTACATCAATCTGTTATTTGATTCGAGACAAAAACAATTTAGAAACGACTGAAATTGAAAATCGTGTTCTGAAGGTCTAAACTAAGACATAACTTTAATTGTCAAAGAAATTCCAGTCGCTTCGATTTTCTTGACATTTGCATACACAGAAAGCTTGGTATAGTTACTAAGACAGTGGCGGACACTTGGCCAAATATTGGGGGGGTGGAGGGGGCAAGCCTATTGTTTTGATAAGATGACGTAACATTCGTCTAATGTTTTTGAACAGAAGACCATTGCCTTTAAAAATATTTGGGGGGGGGGGGGGGGGAGGTAAAAACACTGACTGAAAGAATATTAACTCAAGTCTTCATAAAACAAAATTTTATTAGCAGTAACTCATCACAAAAATATAGGGATGGAGTAAATAGCAGTTATCAGCATTATAGCTAATTACAACATGCACTACTACTGCAAGGGTCAAGTTATATCATTCATTTGGATCTTTATTTAATTATCTTGGGCTTTTTTTGCTTCAAAACTTTGCACTTAATTTAAAACGGCAAAACAAGCCATAAAATTTCTCACAACATTGCCACAGCAAACTCACCGATTGTTGCCTCAAGCTTTGCCTTTGCTTCTAGAATCTCACCTTCGGTCATCTCAGCCAATTTGCGAGTATTTTCTTTGTGAATTTCGTCCCTCTCTTTGTCAGCATTTGGCCTTGAGTCAAGGTCTTTTCCGCTCACTATTCCTATATTTTTCAAACGTGCATCTCCTGAGACACTATGTTGATGGGAAGCATTATTGTCATATTTTGATTTACTGTTATCCACAATGCTGGCAGTTTCAGACTCTCCACCGAAAGACACATTTCTCTCCTGTTCAAGCCCAAATGCTGCTGAGTTTTCGGACAGGAACTGCCTGGCAAAAAGGCTTTGCTTCTTGTTTGCCTGAAAGAAATACATAATGAATAATTCAGTAGAATTCGGAAACATCTTCTCATATTAGTTATGCACAGTGTACGTATTCAGTCGAAGAATAGTCCAAAAGCATTTATCAGAAAAACTAACACTTGAGCTTACCAAAAAAATTTGTTTCACTGCTTTTTTTAAGCGCAACAAATTAAAGTTTAAAAAATAGTTTGAAGTACTACTGAGAAAGGAGATTAAATACCAAGAAAAATTTTCCGATCAGCCATGGCACTTGGAACAATTTATTACGATAGAGTTTTTACTACATTAAAACCAAATACTAAAACCACTATTAACCGTCTATACGGAAGTAAGAAAAGACATGTTAATGTACAGTCTCCAAATGAAAGGGCTCTAAAATGTCCAAAAATGTATTGAACTAATTTGAGCAATTCATGCAATTTGAGCGTGATAAAAAAAGATAACATAGAAAGTGGTTTTGCTGAATTCGAATTCCCGGACTTCCATCTCGATAACCTTTAACATACTTAATCTGTTTAGGCGATTTGGCTGACGTCAGGTCTTTCTGGACATAAACCAAATTAAGTGTCAAACCAGTGACAAAGTGAACAAATATACCGAAAGGAAAAGCCCATGATTATTAAAAGTCTGACAAGATTAATTGTTCTTATTTCATTTTAATTAATATGAAGAAGGATTGTCTTTACCTACGATAACAACTTCATTGGAAAGACAAAAATTACTTTGTGTTTCTTATTGGACCATTGCGCTAGCTGAGTGGTACAAACAGCAAAGGACGAGATGTTTTATATAGCAGTTATAAAAAAGCATAAATGCGCTTGAAGTCGATTGTTTAAGAAAAAATAATCCCATCAAGTGTACAAACCAGTAAAGTGCGTTTAAAATATGCACTAGTAAGAAATGGTAAGGAGTCAAATAGGATAAAAATGAATCCTAGCTAATCTCAGATGTTTGTACTAAAAACTTTGTATCCCAAATTCTGGCACTGGATGTACATCTTAAACCGGCTCTTTCTAGATAATGTACTTTAATCTGTTTTCCTATCTGTTACTTTACTGTGTATGACAAACAAGGGACATAAGAAAGAAAGAGTTTGACAAATACATAGTTAGAAGTAAAAGTCAATTTGTTACGTCATTTAATATTAAGCAATAAGTTTATTCTGTAGACACAAATATATACAAATACTTGATCAAATTTTCGATCAACCCTAAATACTCGCTTTTCCGTTTCCATGCTCAAAAAGATAGAACTACAGACAGTGATGGTCGCAGAACCAATTGTTTGCAGGCACAATTTAACGCAAGACCTCCTCAATCGAGCTTAAAGAGTTGACTAAAAAATACTTTAAATAACAGCAGGAACAAATATAGCAAATAATGTGAAAACCTTTTTTAATAGAAAACATTACACTTTGAATTCCACTGCTCCGTATTCCTTCAGGTTTCTAACCAGCAAAAAAAATTTCGACCAAAGGCTAAATTTGCAAAACTCCTTTGACAAACGGTAAATCAACAAATATCTAAAAGTTAACAAAATAGTAAGAATGTTGATGAGTTTTTTTCACATCATATTCACTTCACACTAACCCCTCATTTTCTCAAGGCAGTTTGGATTGAAGCAATATATACTGCTCATTTCACAAACCTTTGGCTCGTTGGTCACTATGTCTTTTCCAAGGTGAGGTACAGATGGAAACCCTCCTTCAAATTGTTTCTGCTTCATTATTGATGGTTTTATGACATGACGTTCCTTGAAAAATGAACCGATGAAAGATCAACTTATTCAAACCATAGTAGAGTATTTCAAAGGCACATCATAAACCGAAAACGAAGAAAGGTGAAACGTGGATCCATAATATGATAATTTGACAAAACAGGTTTCTTGATAAACTTAAAAAGCAAAATATCTTACTCTTAAAGAAGTATTGAAAAAGATATTTACTGCCTAATATACTTAAAATTGAATCACCAAAATATATTTGACATACGTGAAAGAAAAAGCTTGACACTAGAAAACACATAAGTAGATGTAGCGGTGAGTGACTTTATTAAATGTCCCAATTTAGATTCAAATTCCCTAAATTCTTCCACTTGTAGCTTTATAATCATATTATCACTATTGTCAATTAAGTTCAGAATCATTGTGTTCAGTCAGTAAGCACCAATATCTGGATTGGTTACAAAACTATTCTGAGAAGCTTCCAAACAAATTAAAGCAAAAAACCCATTTTTTCAAAGAAGTTATTAGATTACAGACCAAATCTCAATTAGTCTCTAATATCAGCTACAATCTAAAAGATCATTTTCGAGTTGTGCTCAATTCAAGATCTTCAAAAATCTTTTACCAAAAACACATGTCATTCTATACCTATGGCTCTCTTCCATAGGGCATGTCATATCTGGATCTGTCATATGTTATCATTTCGTGATAGCTGGCTCCTTGTTAATTAGATTGACTTCTTGGAACCAGACTGGCTCAGGAATTGGACCAGAGCAAGATCAGGCCTCTGGCTAAATATCAAGAATTAAGCCTCTGGGGTTTCATGAACTATACTATACGTTTTTGTGGGCTACTTTGAGATATGTTTCAAGCAACAGTGGAAAGCTAACCTTGATCCTTGATAACATTGTTGTAATATGATTGTCTTTCTCTAAAAAAAGATAAAATCAAAAGCTTATTAATGGAATATAGTTTTGCAAAACTCAATAAAAGAGCATAAAATAGCATGAAATATATTATAGTCATAGTCTAGTCATAGTCTAAACAGAAGTTTAAAATTGTAAGAATATTAGCTCGGGTGATGATTATATATTCTGTGTTTTGACGAAAAATAAAATATATCAGTATCGAAAATGATCCCATTCACACCTTCTAGCAGCTCAAATGCACTAAGAGTGTTCTTTGAAGATCCCTAGGAAACAGCATTAAAAGGAAACAATTCAGTAAATATGCTCTGACATGATACAAAAATACAGTAGCCTGAAGCTGACAGAAAACTTGTCAAGACAGCTTTTAAAATTGATTTTAAATTTCTATGGAAATATCAAGAAAGAAGGACAAATTTTAAAATGATAAATTCATCAAAACCAAAAATGCTTTCATAAAATCTGATCAATGACATAATATGGCTTTGAAAAAACCAAAAAAGTATACCCTGGCTACTAAAACAATGCAGGTGTAAAAAATACTCATAAAATAAAAACATATATGACATTGTATAGAAAATTCAAAACATAAGCCCAGGGCTTATAACAGTTCAAAGGCAGTTTTAGGGGGCTGATGGTTGGGGTGGGGAATTTTCCATGGGGACTATCCAAAGTAAGTTAATGTAAGAAGAAATGTAAGAAGAAGACAGTTTTTAATTCAAATGGGAAGATGAGTCATGTATCTGAAACATTTACAGTAACGCTGAAACCATTGTGGAAAGATTGGTATATTTAAAAAGTCACAATAGCTAGTGAAGCTGGAAAGGCCCCTGAAACACACTGACTTAAGGAGAAGGCATTGAGATACCCTGTACATATAGCCTTTAAGGTAACAAGCATTACAAACTAAATGTAACAAATGCATTGAAAAAACTGAATAATATGTAGAATTTGTTCTTCTTTTACTCTCAATCTGTTATGGTGTGTATTTGTGCTGAATGGAGAAAATAGTGTTTAGTTCCATATTTAATTCCAGATTTGTAATTCAAAATTTAAGCCCTTGGCAAGTTTACATCCCCAGAATGGGGGCTCAGAGAATGGTTGCTTATAATGAGAGGGGACGATTTAAGGAATTTTGGGGTATACCAGACAGGCTTTTCTATTCAATGTGAACAATCACTCAGGATAACCTCAGCACTCGCCCAAACCACACCAAACAGGCCTTTGATTGCTCGCACAAAACGGTTAATTGTGAGGAATAAATGTTTCATAATAAAATAATTTCCAGTCAAAACGTACTAAAAGCTTTTGTCTGGTGCTCTTCAGAGTATAAAACTTCAGAAAATAGATCAAAAACGCTACGCTAGGAAATATACATACCTAGTTGTCGAACAAAGTAGGCTAATCAAAAATGCAAGTACGTGACAGTTGAGGTTGCACAAATCAGTGCCTCTCACTTATTGAAAATTTACTAAAGGAGTCCTAAGATGAAAAGGAACTCCTTCTGTCTACACCAGGGGTTGGCAACCCATGGCCTGGATGCCAGAATCTGGCCTGGGAAGAGTATTTTTGTGAGATCAAAAATATCACATTATAATTTTTTTTGGTTGGCGAGGATAATCTTCCAAGCGGCCACAAATATTGAATGAAACCAATCGATACAAAATTAGATTATCTAATATCATTTATAAAACCTGGGAATCATGGACAGATTTGTTCACTATCCAATTTCAAATTCATCCTACTTGAAGACAGGACAGCAAATCTTTGAGAGACTGGTAACAGTAAACAAATGCAGCAAGTATGAATCTTACTGGTTGCACTCATCGCAGTTGAGCAGGGATCACGGTTGTCCCATTTTTGGCATGTCTTAGTTACTAGTGTGCTGGGGGGCCTTTTTTGGATAAATTGATGTTAACCTAAATTTCAGTGAATGGTCTGAGCTAAAAAGGCTGATGCTAGACATTGATTGGTTGAAAATTCTGCATGTCCTTCCTAGGATGTTTTCTCCAAACCTGAATGACATCCTTTTCAATTTTTATTGGCAGCACTGGTTGGGCAACCACAACTGATTTTTATTATGAAGAAGTTGTTATCCTTACCGGGAGCAATTGCTCACACAAGAGAATTCACCAGAATGCTGGGCCACTTACATATGGGCTATTTCTTATGAAAAGGCCTGACTGGAAGTGATACTGCTATGTTGATATTCTTATAAATATTGGAAAGAAAAAGGACACCTAATTCCTTGATCCTTAAGTCCAAAATGATTCTGAAAATCCTATTCTTTATACTGCGAAGGCAAAAACAATATACTATAATTTCCTAGAGCTCAAACCATGAAGCCATATTCTATCCATCAAAATTGGTAAGGATGGACAGATATTTTGAACACTGAGAACAAATTATTATGCAACCTTCAAAAAAGCTGTCAAAACCAGCTATGAAGCCAAAGTTTAAAAGGATTTAGGTCTTACCAAGCAATGTAAAGAGTGTTTTACCTCTGAGCTTTTTTCCATTCTCGTTTTAAATCTTGACTTTTTTGAGAATTTGTCTTCATGCTGGTGCTCATCTTCAATGTTAAAAAATTCAGAAAAAAAAAATTACTAAAAGCTCATAATGAAATCAAAACAAATTAGGCTAAGCAGACATCCCAAAGTTCAAAGAATAACATGATGATCATATTTACCTGTTAACACAATTTTCAAAGCAGAAAAAATATTTAGTAGTTACTTGAAGTCAGAACCACAAAGAGCAAGAAAAACATGCAGGAATCCAAACGAATTACTAGAGAGCCATACTACCTAGAGATTGATAGGAACTCTACATTGGTTGGCCAAGAACTGAAAAAACTTTTAATGAGGCTTTGACATTATCAGGTACATCAAACAGGGCCTTTTTTAATACATTCTTACTTTCATTATCGTAACAAATTAGCTGTTGTCTTCATAATTTTATAAACAGAGGCTCCTCTCCCAGCTCATTTCTCTTCAAAATTGCTAATTTCCTTGCTGAATCAAGTAGTCCCTGTCTGTACCTGTGTAATCACCCAATTTTAAAGTAGTTCCTACTTCTTCCTGGTAGCTCCTGTCCGTTCCTGGCCAGGAACGTTGGTTCCTACACTTGATGATTGCCAACAAATGAACACCATTTTATCAGTGCAACTAAAGATAAAAGTGCCCTTCAAAATAGTTAAGGTTTGACTTTTTTGGTTATAAATAAACGTTTATACAGCATACCATTTTCGTGCAGCGATACAATGTCCCTGGTTTTATCCGACGACTTGCTGATGGTAGCTGATGCGTCCCTTGCTACTCTTTGAACTTTTGCAGAAGGTTCTATGCCTTGCTGCAAGAACTGGTTTTGAAATCTTATAAGATCTTCTTCGTCTTCTTTTCTTTTAGGCCTCTGCATCTTGATTTACACAACCTTCGCTTAATTTTTGCTGTGAGCTTGTTGCATCATGCATCCAAATAATTCTAAACAAATGCAACTTTTAGCAGCCATTGTCAAACAACCTCTTTGTGGCGGGCAACGTCGTCGCTATGCTTCATATAAGGCTCACAGAAAATTCCTCTCGAAACGGTTCGAAGTGTTTGAAATATAAAAAAATAATTTTTTGCATCATAAATTTTCGATGAAAGTAAAAAGTAGAATAGTTTCTTACTACAAAAGAAGATCGAAATTTCGATTCCACTGATAGACTCGCTTATTGCCTGGTCTAATAATGTTTGTAAAATGGTTTAACTGATAAAGAGTTTAGACCTTGAAACTGTTCGAATTGAAATGTTTTGGCAGAAATTCGTTAGGTTAAAGGATGTTTAAACACATCATGTTTTTACATTAAGATTTATTCCACACCCCTCCCCTCTGTTAAATCATTAAATCATTAAAAATTCAAGTTTAGGCCTAGTCAATCTAAAGAAACTTTACAAAAAATGAAAGTTGCTTGCAACTTCTGGCCCATATAATAGGCTATTTTGAAAACGCTACCTGTCTACACTTATCTGTATTTTCTAATCTCTGCACTACCGATCGATGCTTGCTCTTCTAAGCCATTACAAAATCCTTATTTGAAAACTATCCGTTTTGTTTATGGTCTGTTTTTGGCAAAGTACAGTATTTTGGGCAAAGTATTTACTTTTTTTCTTTACTTTCTTGTCTGATCAATGTGGTATCAAAGCCAAAATGGGTATATTCTTCCAAGAATTTAGAAAAAATTCAGGCCCTGTGTACTGACTTTGTAAATCTGACTCGTACCTACTGTGCTCAGCAAAGCAGTCCTTTTGTGAAATGAAATGTATTGCGACAAAGGCATTCAAAATGACATTGGGACTGCTTTCCTTAGGTTTTTCTTTTTTAATCGAAAACGTTATTTCTACGAATTTAAAACGTTATTTCTACGTTTTAATATACCATAAACATTTCTAATTCTTGTAGGAAACGTTGAAATGACTACGTTGAAACTTTTTCACCCCTACCTCCCTCCGCCTTTAATTTTACTCAGAGGGGGGGTGGGGGTGGGGAGGGGAGAAAGAGGGTTGATATTGAACTTTACACGCATAACACTCGACGCGATTTTAGGAAATCTTCTCAACATCTGTGTCCATTGCAAATACCAAAAGTAAGTAACTATTTCTTCTACAGCTTTTTCCGATAATTTGGGGTGAACCTCTTTGTTCTCTCCCTAGTACTCTACCCTTGCCAGTATCATTTTTTCTCTTCCTGGCGCTGTTTTCCCAATTCTAACAGAAGGGAGTTTGATAATCAACAGCTTACAGATAGCAGTGTTATTAAAAGAAAAGCCATTTTGTCGATCTTCTTTGATACTCAAGCAAATGTTTAAACAATGCAAAGTAAGTACAAATAAGTCAAAGAAAATAGGACGACTAAAGACATGTGCGTTTCACAATCACAATTCTAAACAAGGGGTAGCAGGAGCGTCAAAAAGGGAGCTTGAAGAAATAATGAAACAGGTAGGTCTTTGGTCGGGCAGCATGTGAGAATTTTATGTCTGTGATAACAATTTGGTATAATGATAATAAAGGTTTATTTTATCATGGGTGCTACAGAAGGTCTGCTCTCCCTCTTCTGACAAGCCTGCTGGGAAGTGCTCCCGAGAAGCACCATTTCTTAAATGCAATATCATTAACTGTTGATAAATATACAATAGCAAATCTGGAACAGTTTAAAAAAGGCGTATGATAAATTAAAGAATAGATAGTTTGGAAATCTGCAATCTAATGCGGAAACTACCCTTGAGATCAATTGAATGTCATAAATGCTTAAAAGGCATAAAATTATATACAGATTATGAGTATAAATACAGATTTGCTTTCTTGGGGTGTACCGATAAAAATTCGACAGGGCTTGGAAACCTTTACCTTCCTATATCTTGTTCAGAATATCATTAGGGAGAGAAGCCTGCTGATGGTTTTTAGTGGCAGAATAAATTTATTGTTTGAGCTTCATGATAGTGATTACTCACTAATTTGGTTTAGTAGCCAGTGAGTAGTTATCTTTTGGTTAAGTTGCCATTGTACATCAATACAAGATCTCTGGGCCAAGCCTCTGTCGTTTGTATAATTCGAGTGCACCCCCTTGGTTTTACAGGTACTCAAGCTATTCATAACTAGCAATGAATGCCCTCTTGGATTTATATTACAATGCTGACTTTGTCATCATCAATAAAGTTTTTGTCTTCGTAAAGCGCATAGATACCAGCAGTTTTTAGCAGGGTTTTTTTATTTGTTCTTCCACGGCATTAAGTGGATTATATTGCATTTAGCTTTAGTCTTATATAAAAAAGTCATAGCAACTTTCAGATAGCTTCTTTGGATATTGATACTGTACTGAGGCTCCGTAATAATTCATTTTGTATATGAGTCCATCTTTGATAAAATAAAGGTACGAGTTTGGTGCGATAAAAGCCGTATCAACATCGTCAGGAACCCCGTGCCAGTAACGCTGGATGCTTCTAGGGTAGCCAGTTTCCAGCTTCTGGTAGTAGTCATTGTACTTCCAATATTGATTTCCCTTGAAGAAGTAGGTACGTCCGTTACCAGTCCAAGAAGCAACTGCATCAACCTGTCCAAAGGCACTGGGCAAACCCAGCGCCTGGATGTCATTCGGGGGTGTGATCAGATCGCGGTCGTTCATATAGACAGCATACCTTCGAGAGATGAAAGATAGTCAATGTATGTCTACTAATAAGGCAAAACTAACCCTCATAAAATTTCTTTAATTTTGTTTACAAGAAATTAATATCTGTATAGAGATAATAATATATACAAGCTAAGGCACAGGCTTTGTCAAGCATTCTGTCTTTGTTAGCAAGATAACACAAGTCAAGATGACACCCAACGTGCTTCCTAGTATAATGAAGACTTTTAAACCCTTCTACGGTGAAACTTTGACTGCACAAAGGTGTTTCGGTAATAAGCAAGAAAGGAAAGTGTCGTTCAAAAGATTAAAAAGCTTAAAAGTAAATCGATCATGAAACTTGTTTATTACAAAATGTTTTGCAACTAGGGAATAAGTTTCACATTTTATGAAGATAGAAAGGAAAGGTTTTTGATAAATTTTGTCAAGCACCTGCGCAATTCAGAGCTCTTGTTCTTTCATTTTATACAACGAGGTGATTAGAAGAAAAATGGAAGAAACTATGTTATTTAACCTTGACTGCCAATAGCTCTCCGAAAGCTGTTAAAACCAAAATTGTATCAATTACAATAAAAATACCAGGTAACTTGTCTGAAAACGCTATAAATGTTCCAACTATAAAATATGGACATGTTGAATGAGCTTGCATTGGTCCCTTAATGACTTTGTGTACAGCGGCGATTTTTCATGTTTTCTCAACTCTTGAAAGATTCGCACTACAGATTATCACTTAGGTGAAACTAGAGCTGAGCAGATGGAATGCATGGGGTGAAGTTGTATCTCTGGTTACACAGAGGATTGAAAATTCTTTTAGCATTTAATGTGGAATGCTTCTTTTTGCAGTGAGAAAGATTAGCGTAATTAGTTCAAATGACCGGTTCTCGGTATAGTGAAACAATTTACGATGTTGCTTCGCAAAAGAATATTTTATTTTTATCGAAGCCACAGACAGCTTCATCGCGATGGTCCAGTGACGTCATTGCATTGATATGGTTCGCTCAACTCTTGCAAACGCTAGCCCTGCCTGAACTCTGAAGGGAAAGACCGATTTTGTAGTTTCCCCATATTAACAAGGCCGTGTTTATGAGCTAGCCCATCCTCAATTCAGGTCTGCAGCAAGACTTCGATTGATTGATTGATATGATAAGAGCAACGTTACGCTTCGCTTTAGGAATAATGAATTTCAATAAGGCCAGAAAATGTTACTCACTTGTTTTTGAAAAACAGGATCGTCTTCCCATCTTGCGTTCTGAAATGTCCGTCCTGGATGGGCGCTTCAACGTAAGGCCATACGAAATTGATTGGAAGTGGTCCCCTTTCTATGCCATACCTATCCAGGACATACACTAGGTCTCCATCGATTGCATAGATTTTACCGCCTTGGCCTTTGAACATTGCGTCAACCTTACTTGGGCATGGCTTACGGTAATAATGCGATGGCATTCTGCTTTCGGGGATCTTGTACACTCTTGGCTCAGGTTTGTAAACTCGGGTTACACGATTACGACTTTTCTTCTTCTGCGATTTGATGATAAGTCTGTTTGATAATTTTGAGTCAACGATTACTTTTGTTGTTTTCACTTGATTGTTCTTTGCTTGGTTTGATAATCTGTCTTTAAAATATTTTGATGGCGAAGATTTTTTTAAGGTTGTTCTTCGCTCCAAAGTAGTGGCTACAATTGGCTTTTGCGTTGTTTGGGTAATGACTTGTGATGTTTTTTTCGCGGGTATTATATTCAATCCCGTAGACAACTTTGTTGTAATAATTCTTTTTGTTTGAAGTTTATTCATATTTAGAATTTTTCTTACTTGTTGAATAGGAGATGTTGTTTTTGTTTGCGTCGTCTTCCCAGAAACTGTTGTGACTAGAGGCACAACAATGGTCTTGACCTTACTTTTCAACAAAGACGTACTTGTTTCTTGTGTTGATTCTGAATATACTTTAAGCAATTTTTTACCTGATGCAGTTTTAGGGGATTTATTAGAAGTTTTCGGTGCATTTGTTGTCATATTTAGGACGAGCAGTGGTTTTCCATTTTCGTGAATGAGGTTCAGCTTTTGGTCGTTTTGACTTGTACTTGGTTTTTGATGTGAGGTCGATGGTGTAGGAACCGGAATACTTGTAGGGCCTAAGTCTGTAGATGATTTCGTTTTGCTCCCTGCTAGACGGAATTGTTTGGCAAAGTTGTCTTTCACTTCATTTTTTATTTTTTCAAAGTCGTTCTTCCATAAAGTAGGTTTCGTTTCTGGGGCTGCTGTTCTTACATCTTCGTTTAAGGCAATTGTATCTGGCTCTTCGTTGCTAATAAACTTTTTTGCTAGGAATTTCGCTCCATATTCAAACGCATCTTTAAAGAAAAAAAAGTCTCTTTCACTTGGAAAGCTTGGATTTCTAACTGGTCGACCTGGGTTCACTCTTTTTTTGGATATCGATTTGGCTCGTTTTGCCAATAAATCCCGTAAATTGTACCTTCTGGCTGGAGGTGATCTCAAAATTTTGTCTCTAGGTACCATGCTACGGGTCGGGTGCCTGTCTAAAACTGGTTGCCTTTCTAATGCAACTGATTTTTGAATTTGGTATAGAAGATCGACTTTTGATTTGTTTTTAGGCTTTGAAGCACGGTCGTCTCCTCTCGAAGCAGTTTTTATACCTTTGTAAGAGTTGTCCTGTGCATCAGTGATATAATTCAGACGCAGTGAATTCTTTGGATTTCTCTCGCTTGAACCCGAGTAGAAGCGACTTTCATATAATCCTCCTTTCTTGCCATTGTTAAGTTTTCTTCCTAATGTCAGCAAGAATTTGTTGTTCTTTGTCTTGGCAAATGCGTCTGTGCTGCTCTGCGGCAAGTGTTGCAACTGGCCTCCTTTCTTTTTACTATTTGCATTGGGTTTCTTCAAATCGTCATTTATGACGGGCTTGTAGACTGGTGCCGACAACGTGATGGATTTCCTATTACTTTCTGGAGTAACATCCTCGATGACGTCATGATCAGTCAAAATTCCATTTGTATGGGTCAGTTCTTCAGAGGTGTATATTTTTCCTTGCACTGGATCTGAAGAATATTTGCCAAGGCTGCTGCGAGGAAAATCAAGCATGGAGAACATCTCGAAACCGCCCAAAGTTTTCAAGTTCTTTTCCTGCAGGACAGAAGCAAGAATAGCAAAGTATTAGAACTGCACAAAAGTATTTTCCATGGATCACTCTAAAACAATTTTTTAAGTTGTCTCATTAACTAGACAATCCGAAACAAGATCAGATTCAAAAGGTTTTCTTAAACTATTGAGTACCTTTTGTTCCAGCGAACTTCAAAATATCTTCATCATCGGTTAATTTACTTTATGTGATACATTTTTTGTAAGGATCATTAAAAAGGAAACGAAAAACTAAATAAAAATAGAGTGAAAATAAAAATTGTGTTTTCATCGAAATCAGTTGTTCTGGGTTTCTCTAACAGTTGATTCAAGATTATTTTAGTATTTAGAAATGCATTTGACATTGCCATGGAAAGAAAGAGCAAGATTTTTGAAGATCTTTCGGGGAATATAACCTCAAAAACTCATAGTACCTTTCAATACATTAGGTTTACTTTAGTTACATTAGTTTCAGCCAATAAAAGCCATTGGTTTTCATAATGTGGATACAAGAAAATGGCATTTCCATTCTAAATTTTCACAACGGCAATTCCTGTAACGAAAATGTGCTTCTACAGTAATTTTTCACAACCGCTCATGCTCATCAACTCAGTTTAAGCTTGCCTAAAACGTATGCCTGTAAGGTCATGCAGGCTAACGGCAACGCCAGCCACTAAGCTCTGGTGGGGGGGGGGGGACTAAGCAAACAATTGTAGGCCACGCCCTTTTTACCATCACAAAACACCTTTTTTCCAACAGGGAACGCCAATTTCATCAGAGAGGAATGGCCATTACCAACTTTTGGCTACGTAGAGGCAGTTTGAAATTATAGGATTACATCACTAAAAGTACGTTGTCGAAATATTACCCCTCCCCCAAAATTTTCTCATCAAATTTAGACGATATAAAAATTGATCCTGCCAAGAACTGAGGGCGACGTGTCCGCTACTGTAATATTTGAGGCGACAATGCAGGCTCTCTGTTATATTACCATTGTCACCTGCTCTGACCTGCTTTTCAGCCCTCTATAAAGATCGATAGTTGAATACGATCGTTTTTAATTAAAAATGTTATGAGCCATTTTACGTGAACCCTGTCGGCTATTCGTATAAGGCTTACACATATGTAATCTAGTTACGCCTGAATGGCACGCAATGTTCGGAATTGGTTAAAAGTAACATTGAATTCCTTATTTGATGTTCTGGCAAACATCATAAAGCAAAAACAAGGTTAATTAAAATGTTGTTTTTATTAAGTAAATATTTTATAAAAATGATTGCCGGAGAATCAAAGGGAGAAAAAAGCATTTTTCTTGCAGTTTTTTCCTTTAGGATCTCTGGTTTTTTGTAAGTCTTTTATTCGTATGTTTATCTTGTTATCTATTTAACACGTGAACTTATTACTTAGAAAAGTCTCCTGAAACTTAAAATAGACTTGAACTTGGATTTCAATGAGTTCTATTTTCGTATTTTGGCGGTGGGAAAAATCCTGTAGACTTCTTGTTTTATAATACGATTTGTTGATTCATATTTGTCTTGTGTTTTCTGCTGTAAATTGATTCGGTTCACGCAGATCAGGCGAAAGATTAACATTTATCTCAAATAATACTTTAACGGGCAAAGCTAACCTATTTGCTTGTAAATGGTGAAGACAAAGAGTTTTTACAATATTTTTCAAACGGAAAGCTGTTAATAATTTGAAGACTGTCAAGGCATTTCTAAGAATAATATTCTAGCTAAGTGGTCAGCTTTCTTCGTCGATTTGTTGTGGAGACCAATAAGAGAAAGTCTTTGATTTAGCGATGCAGTTCTCCGTTCTGGAGTCAAAGGGCGTGGATTTTTGTCATCATTGCTCATAGGTTCCATACATTTGAAAACTAGCTCTCGTTTATCTCTTCAAAAAAAGTACAGTTTCATTTAGCATAAGGTAGATGCAATGCTTTCGAAGTTACATAGCCATGTCCTTCAATGCCTTTTGGACAGTGGCGGTTTTTGGGACTCACTCTTTAAAATTCTTTCTTTTTTCTTAGTTGTGGGGCCCCTTTTGGCTACCATAAGCGCGGAGCCTGTGGCCATGCTTCTCCTGGACCTCTTAAAACCGCCACTGCTTTTGGAATAGCAAAATTTATCTTGTAGAATATTGGTATTTTTAATCATATTATAAGTTTTTGTAATCATGTCCTTGCTACTGTATGTTAACCCCGTTTTATCAAAGAAAGTGTAACCTAGTGTAACCTATATTAAAATCATGATGTCATGACTTAGGACCTTAATCTAGCGCATTCAACGACCCAATTGATATGGAAATACTCTCGTTTATCCTAATATTAATGTCTTCATGGTGGTCTTCAAATTATAATTAAGAGAAGAAATCATAATGCTGGCAATGCTCATTTGACGGTATAAAAAACTCAATCGGTCGAGCACCGGAAATTATCCAAAATTGCTTTTGCTCAGGAAATGTTGCAATCAAAAAAGTATTAATCTTTGGTACGCTACCACACATGCCGATTGCGTTAATAATCAATGAAAATACTTGACTTTATAATTAGAAATATGCTCGCAAAGCAACCTCTGAAGAATACTTTGATGATCACGCAAAGGGAAAAGACCCGATAAGGTTAAAATAGATGTACTTAAAATGCCACAAGTATTGACTTCTTTCTTTGCAAAGCTTCTTTAGATACACAATTTCTCTGTTCAGCATAGTCGTTATAATTTGAAAGCAACAATTTTTTGTTGTCTTTTCATTTAGCAATCAGATATGAAATTTACAGTTCTTTGATAAGAAGTTGTGTGGTTGCACGAGTAGCTTATGTCCCCTTCTTAGACCATGACACTGAGCCAACATTTAATAGCGCTAATTGAATTATGCAGTAACTTCTGATGTGCATTAAAGACTTGTAAAGAATTCAAAATTACGTTAGTTATTAGAATATTGATAAGAAATATGGAGACAATATCACCCTACTGCTTGTTTTTGAGTGTCAATATCACTTTAATTTGATTATTTTGATGCTGAAATGGCAATGTATTGGGACATTTATGGAATATTTAAACACGAACACGTATGTGTTTAACAAATATTTAAGTTTTAAACAACTTTTGATGTTTTAAAAAGCTGTTGATTATGTTATCAACATCAAAAGCTATGCTGGAGACCTACCAGGGTGAGGCAAGCTGCTAGTAAAACTCACTTTTATTTTGTTTAAAAACCAAACGAACTTAAACGAGGTCAATAGGGTGTGGTATCAAGGGCAACACCCATTACCCTCCCACTCTGCAGTAGCTGGCGCCGCCACTGCTTATAAGAAAGACAGGTGTGAGATATCGAGGGAACCACCATCGATAAAAAGTTGCTATGATTGTGAGCTTAAAGAACACCTACGTAGAACACAGCGTTTTTGCTCTATGACCCTACAATACTATTGTAACAAATATCCTTTATACAGAACTTTGGAATGGCCTAGTTCAAAGGTCTTCAGAGAATCGTATGTGATTTCTTGACCTAGCACAGTTAATGAGATTCATCATGCTTATGTGGAAAGTTTAATCAATAAGTGGGTTGACACCTGACGCTTTGAAAAATCCAGATATATATTTCTTTTCTCTGGTAGAAAAATATGTCATTTAAAGTGTTGAATCACTCACTTAACACCCAATTCATTTACAAGTTATATAAAGTCCACGAAAAACGATATGTTAATAGAAGATTTACAGCTAAATTGAGAGCTTGATAATCCAATCTCTTCTTCTGACAAATAATTTTGGGTGTCCGTTTAGTTTATGACTCGAGAAAACAAGAATATTAAGCCGAGCAACAGATGACCGAGTTAAGCAATTTCGCTACATATAATATCTTGTTGTGGTTCTTAGATAGGCCATTATCTGAATACAAACATCATATTATGAATAGAAGTCCTTCATTTTTCATCTAAGCAAGAATGAGATCAATCTTTATATAACAGCGGCCTTTTTGCAACGGTCTTTTAGTTCCTAGCTTTAAGTTCCTAGCAAGCATAACGGTCTTTTAGGTCTTTTAGTTGGTTTTAGCTTATAGTTCCTAGGAGCAATTTTGCTTAGAAAAGGAAGAGCGCATAAGATGGCTAGGGATTTAAGGAGAAGACCAGCCATTGTTTACTGAATAGGTTCCAATTATTATTCCAGGACCTGCATTCTTTAAATGCGTAAGGTGGATCATTAGATCTACAATTCCGGCTCCCCCTCTCTGATGTCACAATCTGGGTTTGGTTCTTCTAACAATCTCTCACGGCCAGGAGATGTTCCAATTCTAGCACGTGCAGTTAGTACTCACCCAGAGTATGCTTTGTAGTTAATTACGCGAACTAACTTGCTTCATCTCATTCAGCAGTGATTATCTTGTCCAATCCAGATATATTAGACTCTAATGCTGATAACCGAACAAAAACAGAATGGATTTAAAACATCTTTGGATATGTGTGCCTAGCCGACTATTGACATTAGGGCTGCTCTAGCATGACATCAGCGTTTCAGAAGGCTAGACCTCCCCGAAAGAAAACTGTATAATTTGCACGTAATGCTGGCTTATTAGTCTGCGTTCTATCGTTCTTCTAAATTTATGTTGGCGTTCTATCGTTCTTCTAAATTTACATTTTTCTTTTGTAAAAATAATAGTTGTTGTCGAAATGGAAAAATCTGGCCAATGAATGAGAGGCTAGTTAGTAACATGAAGGCTATTACTAGAACTGTTAATTTATTCGTTCTGGTTACAAATGAAAGACCAAACCAGACTTCTATAGATTTTACATGATACAGTGTTCGATAAAGTACTCATTGATACCTTTTTCCTTTACAAATGACTTATTGTGTTCTAAATTTGTAGAATAATTTCGATGGATTACGAAATGCCTGGTCTTTGTTTACGTTGATGACTAATTAAGAATCAATTGTCATCCAGTTGACTTTAAGAAAGATGGTGGATAAAATGGTTGCTTATTTTTTTCAGGAAGTTGTAACAACTTGTGTGGCAGATGAAAAGCATTAGAACGCTCACATTTGACACATTCACTTGTTAAACGGGATTATACTGGTGCACAATGTTAGTGAAAGTTGTTTGAAATTAGTCCTGTGTGTATCTGTCGTAAAAACTTTTGAGTAGAGATTATCACAGACTACCAACTACATTGAGACTCTCCATATGAAGCCAAAACAGACCACAGCTAGTCCACATTCGTAACAAACTGTTAAAAGCGAATATGCACAAGTATGGTAAGGATTTTGAGCCTGAAGGATTACGGACTCGTGAATCTCTAGGTTATAAAAAGTTGGAAATTTTCTAAGTAGACTGGAAAACACTGATCTGGCATAATTTTATTCAGTTTAAAGTATGCTACATTGAGTATATAAATTGGATATTTTGGAGTTAAATGATCTCGTTTTAAAGTTGGAGCTGCTTATTTGCAGCAAAGTCGAAATTTTGCCTGTCGAAGACGTTCGCTTTTGCAAAGTTCCCATTCCGTTTATTTCGTTATTAATTCGCAATAGATATGAATATGCGTATCAGTATAGTCACTTAAAATGGTGCAGACCAAGAAAGCAGTGTCAATATATTGTAGTTTTGCTTACACATTAAAAAAGAAGTTGTTAGTCCAAGGGTCATCACAGACTTAAACGAGACCAGTCAGTCATATACAACGGATTAATTGTAAGATCAGTCTGTTAATTCGATTCTGATCATTTGAGCTAGTGATCTATCAATGGGAATTTTCGCTCTTGGTCGTGTTTTTTGAGTGACTGCAGGTATAACGTAAAATAGGTGTGGAGCAATTCTTGCATTCTTAAAATAAGCCTTGAAGGGCCTTTTTAATTGCTAATAGATTATGATTTTATCGTGGTAATATACTGCTGGTCTAGTCCAGCACAGGGGAAGGATTCAGTTGCTACAATCACTTTCCAGTAGATATAGTAGTTACAAGTAGAGATTTCCTCGCTCGCTAGTCACCTTATACATAATAATAATCTTTATCTTCTCTTGAATTGGTCTAAAGAACGATTATACCAACAATAGCAACACACCATTGTTGGTATCTCTTATTAGGCAAAGCTGATGCAGATGCAGAGCGATATTCGGATAAACTTACTTGAGATAATGATGGCTGCACAGAAACTGTTAAGCCTGCATATGCCTTGAAGGCCTTGCAAAAGTAATGAAAAATTAAAAGAGAATGCCACGTGCCACACATAGCAAACCTCTGGAAGGATGCTACCAAAATTGACAGTACAAAGTGCGATATGTAATTAAGGTATATTGAAGCTAAAACCATCAACGCAGCCAGGGCGGATCCAGAGAATAATCTGAATGTTGTTGGCGTTTCTGGTTCACCCAAGTGCCTGAAATACCCGATAATTTCCACAACTACGCCCCTTTTGCACGCAAATAATGCCAAGATCTCATTCAATGTCGCTTTGACAAGGCCCAAACATACATAAATGAATATTGCCTTACCCTTGCGAAAAGAAATTAACCTCGTTTTGGCAAGTGGAAGAATGTGGTCAGAAAAATTCTTCAAACCTCTACCTTGTAGTTTGATTAACCAGGGCTGTCACTAGCTATTATGCTATAGGGTGTGTTCGGGGTTCATTTGCAGACAAATTGTATGAGGCATCCTTGCTTTGACTACAAGTCTAAAAATTCACCGACGAAGCACCCATACATTCCAAAACCTTATCGTTTTTGTAACGTAATTTTTCCCTAGAGAGGTGTCACATTCTTTCCCACACACCACTATAGCGAGGGCCAGTCAGTTACAAAAATATGGGCGTCATGTTTTTCATGAAAATTGGGATGATGCTGGACCATCCCTTGCAACAGTCCAAAATTGGTCCTACCCACGTAAGCAATAGTCTGAGCCACTGGACCAAACCGCAATTGCATCTCAAAATTTTGAAAGATAGAGTGGCTGGAAGACTCCCTAACACCCTCTCCGGCAACAAGGCAACCGAAAAATCTTCTGCGAAACTCTAACCTCGTCGAGTGAGAGCGTCTATGGCTAAGCACTTGTGACCAAAACATGCAGGAGGTGCATACCCCACTACGCCAACATACCCTTAAATTAACATGGTGGTACCCATTTGCTTCCAAAAAAGGAACTTATCAGCTAGAAGCTAAGCAAAATCAGTACTGCCTACTTTCTTGCGACTTAAATCGGCTCTAGAAATTCAACAAAGAGCACAACCTGATGCTCTTTGATTGATGCTTTGTTCAATTAATATTGTAAGCAGGCGATCACGTGTAGATTACACGTTTCTTCAATGAATTGATTTTCGACATATCTTTTCATAAACAGCTTGTCTGCTCATAGTCAATTGACATGCCCAAGTTAAAGAGGATGATATTCAAGATTTTAGGTAGATAATTTTTTACAGTAACTAAGCACAGGCAGCGATGCCTTTTCAGTAAACTCAAAAGATTGCTTCCGTAGGAATGCCCTTTTCAATCGTATCCTCGTTTTGTGCTGGATATTCTCCAAATAAATTTTACAGTCCAGTTTTTCACAGCACGGTGTTTTCAGGAGTCACAAATATGATAATTAAGATTTCTATTTATGATAGCTATTACTAATGGCTTTGAAAAAGCAAAAGTTTGAGTATATTTTCGTCTGACACTCTTCAGAGTATAAAACGTCAGAACATAGATCGAAAACTCTACCCTAGGAATTATATATACCCAGAGGAATGTTTCACAAAAAGGAGCTTTTTAGAGCTAGCAATACGGATTACAGCTTGATGTCAAAATGGATAAGTTTGAAAAACATGCGGTGCCTCCTTTGTACCCACAACTTTTGGTTTTAAGTATGCCTTCAATTCTCTTTGCAGACCAGATAAACATCACTTACCTTATTCACCCTTAGTGAATGTCCTTTTTTCTATGGATCAAATCTTTGCCTGAAATAAATCTCGTATTGTGAATAGCTTTGGCTAGGGCTGTGCCAAAGGGGTAGGACCAGTAGACACCCCTTCCATTATTAATGACAGTCTTTTGTCAATATGCGATAACCGCCATATTTCTTGATTACGCCTCCCCCACTTTGAAGTTCAAAGTGCAGTCCTTGCGTTGAACTTGCTATGGTTGAACTCACCACATTGAAAGCACAAGAGGAAAGATCAATTCAACGTGAGATGCGTGGGGTTGACCACACCCAGAGATTCATACACCTTTGCCTCCTGTTGCATCGGTAAAACAATAGATGAATCAACAACGATAGTTCACTCCATTTATTCAAAAGCCAACTTTATCGTTTTGTGCCCAGAGCATTTCCATCTGTGAAATCGTATATCGCATGGTCACCGTTTTTGAAAACCTAAACCGCGCAACGAGATTCATTTCTTATGGGCACCGTTAAAAGGATATTGTTAAGCTGCTTCTTGTAGCACAATTTCGACAAATCCTTCTTATTCTCTGAATGTGATCTTTCTTGTGCGCTGCGTGACATGGGTCATGATTTTGTTTAAAGCTCAGGACCCCAATTGATATATTATACAGTATAATATGATTGATATATGCAATTTACACCTTATGAGTTAAGTCTTGGTTAAATATTCTTTTTTCTATATTATTATTAGTGATATCTCTTCAAATGACATCGAGAACTCATCGCGTCTATCCCTGTTAAAGATCTGCCTAAAACTATGCAAAGGCTGTACTGTGAAAAGCTGTTCTAGTGTTCATAAGACCTTTTCTTATTACAGAGTTCGAGAATTAATATAACTGAAGCGAATTCACTATGATACCAAACATAAACAAGATATTTTTTATGACAGTTCATAAGCAATCAGGACCTCTTTGTATACCAGTATTAACAAGGAAAAACTCAAATGTTTCCCAAATTTTATAAAGGAAGTACTTAGAACTATAAAATGATGAAAAATCTCTATGCTCAAATGATGATAAAATTGTGCAATATGTGACATAAATTTCTTAATTCAAAAATGTGTTAACTAGCCACTTCTAATAAAGATAAAGCAACGACACTATCCCCCTTCCAACACAAATGTTATAAACATAAATGAAACACGCCGTAAACTAAATTTGCAGACACTAAATGAGAAGATTATCGACCCGTAAATGTATCTGGTGAAGTGCTGATTGACACAGTCTTTCAAATTTTAATGTGGTTTCATATTGAAGAGATTGCTAGAGAACTTTTAAAAACGAAAACATCCCGGGTCGAAGGTCTGGTTTTAGCGAGCAATCTGAACGAGCTCTGTTGCATAGTGACTTCAGTGTAGATAACTTAGCCCTTTTATTTACTGTATCGTTTTGTTAATTTGTTTTTCAGCGGAACAGATCAAAGATTTGCATTCATCAAAATTCACGTTCCGATATCTCGAAGCATGCTTCAGGTTTTGTTTGCCACAGAATAAGAGTTAGGTTTGTTTAGCCTAACAAATTAAAAATCAAGTAAAATTTAGATACAACTGAACTGTTGGTGACAATAAAGACTTCGAGCCAATGGCATTGAAAATAGCTTTATTTTGCGAGTGGTCTGTATAGGTAATTTAATAGATGCGAGTGCATGAAAAGATCACAAATGTCTGCAAAATTTAGATACTGAAACCACATATTCTGTGTGCAATGCCGATGCGTCATTTTCTGTAGACTTAAAAGACGTAAATATATGTGTTATAAAAGTGAGGTTTGAACCCATAGCGACGGCACTTTTTGAAAAGCGTTTATATGTAACAAAAAGTTGATAAAATATCGGAAATGATAAAAGTTGGCTGCAAGGGGAAACCTCAACGACTTTAATCAATTCGAATTCAAACCCGAAGGGTCATGACGATGAATAGCCACCGAGCAAAGACACCGAGAAAAAAATCGAGAAAAAAATAAATGGCAATCTTCCTTTCTCGAATTCAGGGTAAACTATCCAAATGCGTTCGAAATATGATTGATACGAAATTGATGTTTGCTAAAAATGATGAGATGTTTGCTAAAAAGAACCCTTTTACAAACTCTATTTCAAGGAATATTTTTAGATCACTGAAAGCAAATGTCAAAGAAATTTGCAAAATATAGTACTAAATCATAAACGTTATGAAGACTTACAGCTTGATGCTTTCCTTCTGTTTTGCCATCTTTTGATGAATCTGCAACTGCCAATGTTGTTAACAAATGAAACACAAAAACAGCCTTGTGAAAGGGCTTGACGTTGTATAAATGCATTTTCATCTACAGAAAATCCTCTCGTTCTGTCTTGGGTACCGGCAAAGAAGTCTGAGCTGGATTCCTAAGCCAGGAATTACGATGTCCGAACTCGCCAGTCGGCAGTGGGGTTTGCTGGCTTTCTGCGTGAACACCTCTTTTATTTGCACTACCCTCGTGCAAGGCGGAGCTCCGTTTCGTCTCTTTCTGTCCCACGCTAATTTAATACATTGTTAATTACATTACTGTGGCAGCCTTAAGAAGAACCTTTGTTGCGTAGGAGCGAAAACAATTAATGGCTTTGCCCCGGGAGATTCACCATTTCCTCTTTTGCGTCGTACAGTTATGATTATTCTCTATTCATTTCGGCCCGTTTTCCCATAAGAAGCGCTAACCACGCTTAAACCACCTAAAGCTTTGCTAATAGGTTCGTAGCTAGATTATCGTCAAATGTCACTATCGTAACGTATCGACTGATTTTCCATGATTTGCCTGAATTAGGAACATCGCCTTGGCAAATAAAATTTCTTTGGAAGCCATTTGGCACAGAAATGGTTCCACCATCTAGGTCGGTCATGCTTCCACTATTGAAGATTTCGTATACATGTTACTTGTCCTATGTCCACTTGTTTTAACTTGTAAATGGATTTGAGAATCAGTAGATATTGTAAAAAAAATCTGAAAATTTCTTTTGGTTAGATTCATGAAGGAAAGGCGAAGAGGCAAACCGTTTGTCTACCAAAAAAACACTGTGGCTTGAAGGATCTTTGACTTTTTAAAAACATGCATAGCTGCATACGTTGATGTTTGCATAAGGTGCTCGGGTGCTCATTAAACTGATGGAAAAATTTGCCTTTCTATAGTTCTCATTCAGTCCCTGAACAACTTTTTCAAATTCTCTTTAAAGATGGCTAGGGCAATCTATCGTCCCACATCCATATACTAGAAGTCATATAAAACTTTAAAATATAAAAGATATATGAGTTTTGCCCTTTAAACCAGTCTACTCATTACCTTGTTTATGTAACAATTTGATAAAAAGAATGGAAGCTCGAAAATAAAAAAAAATTTCAGGCTTCAAATTCAGTTTAATCGACAGTTGGATATTTGGACGCAAAAGGCTTGAGATATATTACTAAAAGCTTGTATACTGCTAATGTCTTTCATTTCTTATTTTTTTTACGATGAATGAGAACAGTAGCAGAGATTGAATTTTCTATTTTGATTCTTACAGTATTCGCATATTCTGTCGCTTAAGAATTGTTTAAGCTTATAATTGGCTCAAAATCACAAATTTTCAAGAAATATGAGGATCAGCAAAAGAAAGGACAAGATAGCTGTAATAGTAGGAAAAACACCTTCGCAAACATATTAACCCCTGCATATTAATCCTATTGATTCTATAACCCAAATCCATCTATATTTTTAATTTATCTTTTAGATTATAGCAATGAAGAATTTCAAATCTAGTATATATTTGATAGAACATCCTGGAAGGTTACACTATCTTTCAGTCTGGGGAGCAAACATTCCTTGTTCAGGGGTACAAAAATTTATATTTTTGCCTAAATGTTTGTTGTGTTTTGCAAGTAATAAAATGACACTGATAAACGGCATGTCTTTGCATGCATTGTGACGGTTTTAGCAAGAGCATTTTGTTTTTGGTTGAGCCAAATCTACTGTTTATCAAATTGTTTCTCTTCTTAGTCTGTTGCTGACTTGTGTTTTCCAAAAGAAAAATTCTTTCAAAACAGCTGCCACAAACACTCTGAGTTTGGTAAATAAAATTCCTCATCGCTATCTTGATTTCAATTGATCAATGAAAAACGAAGACATGAACTAACGGTTCTAGATTAAACTGTCTCAATGAACCAAGGAAACGCATTTTTTCTGAAGAAATCAATAATGTTATTGTCAATTTTCTATTCATGTTTCACTAACAGACCATAAGGCAGTTAGCTTTAATAGAAGTAAGAGTTGGCCTGTCATTAAATCACGCGGTTCTTTGGTTTCTAGCAACTGTTCTCATGTTCAATACACAGGATGGGACAACTAGTGTTATGAAATCAAAGTTTGTCAGATTTTTATTTTTTGCGCCTTCTTTCTCAACTTATTGACAATGCATCAAATTTGCGAAATCGCAGCAGCTTTAAACAGCTCTGTTCTAAGGTGTGGCGTAATAAAAATATATTTTTAAAATTCTTGACTCTTGACCACATAACCTGAAAGAGCACCACAAAACAATACTAAAAATCAGTTGAAAATGTTCAGAACTGATTGAGATACGGGCAATGAAAGATTGAGAGTTTGCTAATGGATTTTGGCTTTATTCATCAAATTATGAACATAGGCATAGGAGCTTAGGGCTGCAGTTCCTCAAATCAAGCAAAATTTATCGATTTTAGGCCAATTCGGCTAACTTTTTTCAATGAAGCAACAATGATCGAGCAAGACCCGTACCCCCTCCCCCTCCCCCTTTCCCTAAACGTCCAGCCTCCGCTACACCCATGGTTATGAAAAAGTGATTCGACGGGCAGAGACTGTGCTTATCTGGTCATATCTCAAGAAATTTTTAAGATTTCTAGCTGATTTCGCACTTATAGGGATATTTCTTTATGTATGCTGTGTGAACCAGAGTCGAAATTTCTATAAACGATTTTTGTGACGTAATCACTCTAGAACTCTATAATTGCAGTGAGCAACTGCAACGCGATCTTCTGGTCATGGAGAAGGCTTAACGGAAATTGCTTAATGTGGTTCTTATTCCTTTTTTACCCAGTTGCATACTATTTCTGTCCTTGCTAAGGGCAGTGATCTGATATTTTTCCTACCTTTTCTACCTAAAGGCGATTTCCCGGCTAACTGACTCTTTTCCATCAGAAAGGTTACTGTTCCATCAAGAACATGAAATTTACTATCCGGATTTTTGTTTCACCTGCTATTGTCGAGTAACTGTTAGAAAGTATATGGAAGCATAAACAGTTTTTTGGTTGCAAGCTTTATTTTCATCAGTAGCATGGAGTCTCTGCTTTCGGGAAAAATTTCTTTTGGCTCCTGCAGAGCATGCAGGAGCAAGGGGGACGTAATTTTAAATATATTGCGCTCTAAGTAAACGTACCCTTTCAGTTTTGAAAAAACCCTTTCGTATTTCTAAAGTACCTAACTTTGGTGTTATACTCTCTGTTATAACTGATGATTTTATGATTTCTTCAGGGCTCCTGTCCGAAGCAAAAAGCTGTAGCTCCTAATAATGAAAATGGGTGTGGCCTATGCGGTTCCTTGTTTGAAAACATACCTTTGAAAAGGGTTATTTTTAATTTTTGTTCCCTTCATTTTTCAGATGCTTTCAACATCCCTGGTTAGTATATTTAAAAGCAGCAGTTTACTAAACCTTGTTCGTTTATTTGTCTCTTAAACGTGACAGTAACTGGCACTGTGCTGGATGCAACGCAAATATTATTTAGCAAATATTACTTGGTTTGACAAGAGATCAACTAAAAGTCACAAAAAGCCCGTAACTGGATTAAACATCCATGTCTTACGTAAAAAGCCAGACTTCTGTTGCGAAATGGATGAATATCCTTAGAGATCTGTGACGCAAAGCTGCTCGCGGGAGCCATTCAAAAACCGATAAATCGAGTGCGTGTGAATCAGATCCTCTCCCAACACCGTTATCTCATTATCTCTTTAACTCTGTGTTGGTCAAACAACAATTGTAAAAGCTCTCTCTGATCATGAAACGACCAAGCTAGGTGCAACAAACATTATTCCCTGAAAAACGAAGAAGAAAATATTTTGCAGCTATTCCATCGATGGCTTTTATATTTCAAATGTCAGAAACTTATTCATAGAAAATGTTTTCATATTTTCAATTGAAGATTATGCTAATAAATTTTGTTCAAAAGCTTTTCAAAGGGATTTTTTTATTAAAGTCTTGATACTTAATACCACACACAGAAATTAATGTTAAAAACTCCTAGTTGATATTTTTTCATTTTTATGCCACGATTTTGGTGAATTTAGTTGCTCAATGTAAATTGTTTATTTCCATTTTGTCTGTTCTCGGCCGTGTAGAAGGCTTGAAATCTGTTAAGGTTTGGATGGAATTCTAGCTCCAAATAAAGCCACAACAAAACCTATTTTAAAAAGCTGTTAACTTCAGAACAAGAAAAGTCTTGCAAGAGTTGTTGATCATACACATATATAAAGATCAGGCAGGAGTTAACGTTGTCTACTTATTTATATCATTTTATTTGGCTATCGACATTTCTTTCATTACTATTCTTCAATTTTCAAGTTTATTTGGAAAAGTCAAAGAATTTTTTTTATAAAATATCTTGTATAAGATTAGTTTAATTGCTAAAGTAGTTGAAGTCTGCTCACAACGGATGCTTAATAAGATAACTGTTTCCATTAATTTGATCCACGAGTGACATGATATCCGTGGTTTGCCGAAATTTCATCCACTTCCCACTTGAACCTTTCTTTCACTTTCCCTTGAGGACTCATTTCCAATTTTCCCGGCAAACAAGCAAATGTCCAGGAATCTTGGTTTTACTAAGGAAACAAGGTTGCACATGCCGAACAGTGGTGTCGCTTGCTCAAAAGAACTGGGGTGGACGAAAACAAATTTTATCAGTTACGCCCTTCAGACTCTTGGAAAGGTCTTTTTAGTATCTTTTATCTATTTCTTAATTTAGTATAGCAATTTACCTTCTTTCTATCTTTAAGCAAGCAACTTCTCAAGCAGCTTTTTTCGTAACGGTGGCTTTTTTTGCAAGTGTGAAAATCGAAATCGATCTGATCAGCCCACACACCCCCCCCCCCCCCCGAAAGGTTTTTCAACAGATCTCGAGAAATTAGAAAATCGACTTCTAGGAAAACTTGAGTGGACAATTAACACTTTTATGAGATAATGGAGGAGGGGGGAGGGGTAAAGAGGTCTTGAATTTCTTTGCCTAGTAAACTTTCAGTTCCCAAATAAACAAAATGAAAGTTAAATAACCCATCGCATACTGTTCGAATCATATAACTGAAGGCTTCATATACGTTTTGAACAAATCTCGATATGTTATGGATATTCATATATCTTGGCTAATTTCTTTGCATGCTTTTGGAAGTAAATATGAGGAGGTTTCCTGTACGCTTTAAACAAGTCTCCATATGTCTTTGATACTCGTATCTCTAAGTTAATTTCATTCACGGTTTTTTTAAAGGAAATTTAGAGCTGCACATTTTTCTTGGAAGCACTGTGTGTTGAAGGAATAATTATTGGTTCTTATAAGCATTACAAAAATGTACATGATGCGCAGGTACAGCTAGCTTGTGCTCCAGACCAATGGCACGGCCAGGGTTTAAAGATTGGAGGGGCAAAAGAGGAGTCCGACAGCAGAGGGTCCGGAGCTTTGCCCCCGGGAATTTCTAAAGATCGTGAAGGATTTTTCTATAGAGAGCCTATAACGAAGGGAAATCTTAAACCATTCAGTAGAGGCATAGATGAGGGTCCCCTGTGAGCGAAGCAAGCAGAAATTTTTTGCGACCACGCCCTTTTGATTAGCTTTCTTACAGTCTTTTGCTTGCAGTCTTTAAAACATTTCAATTTTATCTGAAATATCAACTCCCCCCCCCCCCCTGAGGAACAAATTTTACTGCAAATTTGCCCTTTTTTTGATAACAACTTTCTGTGCATTGGGGGGGGGTGGCCGCTACCTTACCCCTCGCTACGCTACTGCTTCAGACCCCTTGAAAATAGAGGTTTTGACATTGTTAATAAGCATGTTCAGTTGCCATGCTCATTAGTAACATAATTTAGGCCTGTTTATATAGCCGTTCATTTTAAAAAAAATCTTACTAATAATGTAAAGAAAATAGATTTCTAATATATTATCAATTTTCAGAAGAAGCAATTAGATTCTAACTCAACTTGAAAGCAAAATTATGAAGTACATTATAATAGAAAACCAGATTTTTGAGCATATGACAACCATTGTGAGTTCTTGGTTATAGAGAATCACAAGAAACCAAAGTCAACTACATAGAATCTTGAAAAACAAAATTGTATTTGTGGAGCGACATTTAAATTCGATGTAATTTATAATATTCTAATTGACGGATGAAACTGATGACGTTAAAAGCAAGGTATAAATAGTAATTGCACAGTAGAGTAAATGTTAAATTGTTTCAAGTTTAGTTGTCGGTTTGTTTTGTTCGACCATACAACTGTAAAATTTATGTTCAAAACTGGTTTCTGTTTTGATTTGAGCGCCATCTTTATTATTTGTTTTGTATTTCATCATTTAAACTTTCGTTTGTTTTTTCTGCAACAGTTTTCCTGAATTTTTGTTCATTAAAGTAAAATTTTAGAACGGCACAGATTTTTCTTTAGAGCTGTACAAAAACTTTTAGAACTGCACATATGGTGTAGAGCTGCAAGTTAAAAAAACCCTAACTTCATTAACTATTCTATCCTCTCTCATCTTGTGCTATGACACTTCCTTGAGCAACGTTTTATCAGCTGCAATCATCAGCTGTCAACTTTTATGCTTGACATTGGTTGTAAGGTGGTTGCTGTCATAGTTTTACAAACAAGTGTCCAATGTTTATGGAAAGCAGAAAAAGTGACGTAGAATTATCCTAATGTTTTAATCTTTTTCCAGGTAATTTACTTGCATTAAAAGCATTCGTATCTTGTCTTTGAGTGGTTATCTATGTACCTCTCGATCTTTAAAAACACAAAAAAGAAGACGGCACTTTCTTGAGAGATGTCTAATAAGAGGCTATAAATCATGCTTTGGCAAGAGCTGATATCGTTGTTGTAATGCTTTAAGCTTTGTGTAGGTCATCTTTTTAAGAGCACTATAATTGCATTAGGAATAATAACAAATTTTTAATTTTATTAACTTTATCGTAACTTTTTCTTCTTTGAATGATATCTCGAGTGAGTTTTATCTACGTAATATCTCTTTGCTTTGTTGAGACCCAGCCACACAGAGCTTGAGTAACCTTAACATTTTATTCAAAACTCCCAGCAATGAAAGATTTTACAGTGGGAACAGTCGATAGGGTTTACATTTCTTTTAACTCTAATTGAATAAAAGGTAGAATGGTATGTTTAAGACGCCGTTGTCTTTAGCTCCTACACTGTTGTGGCAGACATCATTTATGATTTCAGAATATCTTTTTGTATCATGGCTACTTTTTCTACATTATAACGGGTCTTAATCAAATGTTCACTAATCCCTGTAATGCTCAACAGTGGCGTTTTCTTAATTTATAAGTGGTTTTTAAAACGATTTAGGTAAAACAGAATATCCCCGTTATGGTATGCCTTTCAAAAAAGTTTTAGCATAAGTTTTTAAGCAAAATTTATTTTTACAACAAAAAAGGCATGCCGGTTTGATAGGAGGTAACCCCCTGATAATGGTGTAATGCTATCAAAGCAACAAAGAGGGCTCTTGCACAAAATTCTGCTACAAACAATACCAAAGTAAAAGATTGGCTAATGTTCGGCCTTGGCAAACAGGTAAAGCCACCTACCTGAGCACTCCTAGCACTACACCCCTGCCCCCTGATACCTTTCACTATAATCACTCCAACGATATCTTTGGAGAATCTGGGGTAAGCCCATTAAACAAAATAGTTGAATAGAAAAATGGCTAGCTGTAATGGCAGTGCGCTATATTAAACTAGTAACTAGGATTTTTAAAACAGATTTTTTGTTAAAGCTTCCAGTCTGAAATGCCCAGCGATAGTACTTTGTCGTCTAATAAAATAATAGTTTTAAAGTTCTATTTGGGAACCAAGAGAATTCAATTGAATACAAAAGACGATAAATTTGTCTTTTGTTGTCCGCTGCACCGAAATCTCCGTTGTCCTGCCACAAGTGATTAGATTCGTGTGAACTGCCACAAGACTGTGAACTTGTAATGACTTTTTTAGAGTCCTTTTTCCAGAAAGTTTCAATATTGAAAGATTTTATTGGATATCCTACAAAGAGTGAAAGATATTGTGTATGAAATTTCAGGCAGACAGTTTTATGTTTCTACTGCATTTGCAAATATTATATCATATAAGCATCATAATCACTAGGTCAAACGTCTGTCAAACCCATTTGTGCCAGATCTATGTATGCTTGCTATTTGGTGAACAGCTGAAACATTTTGTTTAATTTTTTCTACTTTTTTGGATTTTTATAGGATGCAAGAGATCTGTCTTTTAGTATCATAGTATTAAACTTACTAAACGATATGAGTGAGTTGAATCTAGCTTTTTATAAACTGCTTACATAATTACAGCCATAAAATAACATTTAAATGAAGATTTAAACCTGATTATTACTTTGTCAAAGACCAATATCGATAGAAATTACAGTGTAAATAGAATATAAAGTTGTGATAGTTTGAACCAGGACAATCACAGTTCAGTAATTCGAATCTCCTAAATCGAACAGTAAGTCGTGCCAAGGCTTCGTGCCGAGTTGAGTTCTTTTTTGCATTGAAACACTGTCAGTTAATTGATTCATGTCATTCGGTTGATTAATATCAGCGTATCACCAAGTTTTGGATTCTACTGTGGTTCTGAAAAAAGCAAGAAGTTTAGACAAGTATCTTGTATCTTATTCAAGCTACAAGATGGTACAAAGAAGCAACTGTTGCTCTTTATCAATTACCTCTTGGTGCCAAAATTCAATCAAAGCTACTTGGCAAAAAGGTGCGGTAGCAGCATTAATGACGTTAGTGACGGGATAATACAAAGAGACAGGCTAATGTTGTTTATGTCTTCATTTTACATGATATTTTACTGACCTCACTGTCCATATCTTTGTTAGTCTTTGTCAACGTGCAAAGCCAGCAACAAAAACCTAGGTCACACTCTCTCCAATCCTATCTTATCGTCTTTTACGTTAATAACCTAACTTAATCTAAAGAAGGTTAGTCATTTGTCTCCTTTTTTCTGCAAAGGATGCGATTTCTAAGTCCTTCTAAATCAATATAGAGCTCAATAAAGGTTGACAGTTCTTCATTTCATGATTATTTCTCATGGCATATCATTGAAGGCTTGGTCACAAGATGAGACAAACAGATGGCACAATATTAATACGTAATATTGCGTAATTGCATATACTTTTTGATATAAAATGCAATCATGCGTTGCTTTCAATAATTGGATAGTAGTGCGGTAGCCTCACTCGTGGGTATCACTTTTATCACTCTATGCAATAGCACTATATTTCATAGCACAGTTTCTAAACCAATAAAGGTATATCACTATTAGCTCCTGGATGGCAGTTCAAGATGATAATTAGAGATGACGTTTCTAATTCACGTGGCCAATGAAATAGATGAAAAGAAGTTCACGAGGGATCTGTTTACTGGGGATCCTGAAAGTGCCTAATCAAGAATGCATAATGTTTGATTAAGCAGTATTATTTCATTTCAAAAGAGCGAATACATGTAGAATTATTGAAAATGGCTTATTTTTTTACTTCAGAAAGGGCTGGGCTTTTCTGTGTTCTAATTACAGTTACTCCATAAACAACAATAACTTTTTTACAATGATAAGTGGATTCATATTTTAGAACACATGGTTATATACACGTATTGCTTTGGCCTTTTCTTCCATCTGAACGAAATAATTATTCTGGCATCCCGACAAGGAAACGGGATACATATCAATGAATACCACGTATTTATATATTTTCATAGCTGTATGTGGCTTTAGCTGCTGCTCGAAGGCAAAAGGGAGCTTTTGAATGCACTTCCTAGGTCATCTATTTACATTTGAAGAAAAATATCATGGTTCAAAGATAGCAGGTTCAAGTATTTGTGGGTAAATTTCTAAATCCATTTTCATCAAACTTACAACTCAGGCTAATTCGAGGTTAAGTACTGCTGTGATTGTGGTATTTGCAAAGTATCCGCCAATGTGGAAAAATAAACAGCCAGACAGTCTGAAAAGTTACGAATATTTATGCTTTGTCTCAGTCTGGACCTGGGATGAATCATTCCAATTCTAGCTTCTCGCTGTACGAGTGACACCTCTTCATGGCTTGTGAGCAACCTTTGCAGCAGCCAGCAAATATGAGGTAATCTGCTTTACAGAGGCGTCTTCTTAACTGCTTTTTACAGTAGACTTCAATAAACTAGAAGGAGTTTTTTTAATAAGAGCCAGTAAATCTTTTTAAGAATTCAGCTTAAGTGAACCGATGAAAAGGCTGTCTGATGGGTTCGCCTCTCATTGATAATTCATTCCTGCAAAATCTAGCACCTCGTTATAAAATGAAAGTGCATCACTACTTTTATCTTTACTTTTGATTCAAATGAAATGAATTCGACGCTTGTGCTAGACTTTTAACACAGCGACGATTTGTTCTAAACTTTTAAAAATTCATCAATGGGTGAGAAAGTTATCCTTTAAGGAGCAGGGATTAATGGTAACGGCCTTGAGCACAGAATTGAATTGAATCGTGCCATCTCGGGAATGGAGACAGCTTTCGATGATTTTTCTCCAGTTATTTGAAAATATTATAAATTAAAATGGTGCCTTTAACAAGAGGGTTAAATTTCGTGTCTATAAAGGAGGGTTTTTCTTCTTAATATGTAAAGAGGAGGGGTGTGACGTCTTCAATTATTACCTTGTGCTGTGTAAGGATTGTCGATCATTATGATAGATAGATAGATAGACCTGCACATAATAAGATATTAAACGTTTTTATTTAAATTTTGATTATAAAAAGCATTTTCTAATATTCTGAAAGTCACAACCATCTAAAATTTCTTCATCGGTAAAAGTTGAGGCCTCGGTATAGGTGAGCATCAAAAAAATGAAGATAAAATATGAAGGTTTTGTTTATAAGCATTTTTAAGGTGTAATTTACCTTTTCATTTTCACTTCTATTCTGGAAAAGCGAGTCGATATCGAAGTCTAGAGACAGAGAAATTTTTTAAGCTGAAATATTGTATGTGTTTTCTTTTCACAAAGACGTCCTGAGACTTAGACGTGATGAGAACGTTGTACTATCGTCATAAAACACTAAAGAATTTTGCCTCTAAAGTTAATTTTTTATTTGCTATTAGATATAAATCTTCAAACTGATCGTCTTTAATGAACGTAAAGGATAGCATTCATTTTGAACTGGTCGAATCGGGTCAATAAAATATTGCACCAAGAAAGACGAGGATTGCATTAAGAACGAAACAGCTTATTACAGTTCATCTTAGAACGAAATTCAAAGTATGAAAGTATTTTAAGTGAAGTTGGCATTGATGAGAACGTTGTACTGTCGCAGCTAATTTTTTCTAACATTGCTTTTGCTGAAAGAGCTATCTTTTTACATGATGATCATTTGCTTTTGAATAGAAAAAATTAAGCCTATCACCATCTTCTCTCCAAAGAAAGGGATTTATCATCGCTCTGCCAAGCCAGCTATTATTCCTTCAATTTCCTGTCTTCTGAACAGTTTTATTCTGACCATAATGCTTTAATACATACAAGGGCATGTGCCCGGTGATTTTAGACATATCCTTATTCATCTTCATTTTAATTTAATGAAAAGTTGCCAGCCTCAAGGCAATGAAGTGAAGGACACAGAATTTCTTTGTTATCTAAGGTAATATGTTTTCGCCAGCCAGACTTGCTTATGCTAATAGTTCAGAAAGTAAAACTATATGTAAATTTTGTTTACATTCAAATAGATATATAAAATCAGCCAATACCAAAAGTAGTTAGCAACCCCCATTTCTATTTGGTGAACATATTTTCGAAGTCTTTTGTGCATGATGTCTAAAAAAATAGTTTCTGCAGAAAGAGCCAATTTGAATTACGTCATGACTGATATGGTAGCTCAGATAAAAAGACAATATTTCCGTGTTTCAAGTGAGTGACAAGTTATGCTGCAAACCACATGGTAGACAGGTGTCTTGCACTAAAGAGATGAATAGACATTTGCGTCATAGCAAAACACGAATGTCTTATTGATCTAGGAAAGCTAAATGGTACGAGAAGCCATCTAACAGAAACACAAACATGTAGATCATAACCCAAAACAGAATTGAAAGAATGCAACACAAATATCTTTAAAAATTGCTGTTGACAACTTTGATTGGAAAAGTCATTGATCAGTGTTGTAAAATCTAGAGGTGTTTCATTCTTTTCAGTTCTGTGTACGTATTATGCTAGCCAGACACATTCTGCAGAAGCTCTTGCGTTTTTATTTCTAAATCCGAGTATTAAAACTGTGATATTTTAAACCAATCGTCAAGGAGTACCAAAGTCAGCAATTGTATTTTTCCAGAAAGAAGACTTGTTTTATTGCTTGGTTCCCCTAAAAATCACCCTTTGATCTTAACGTTGACGCGTCGTGAATCTAAATTTCAAGTGAGAATAAGATTATCTCAGTTAATCGCTGGGTCCAGATCTAATCAACAAGCAATAATCTAGTGCTTATCTTACATTTATGTTACGAATTACATCAACCCATAAATCACCACAAGAATTAAATCCTGTTGAAACTATTCTTTCTAGACAGTGACAAAGTAATTCATTTGTGTGCTATAAGGGACAACCCGAGAAATCGCATGTATTGGCATAAAAATGTCTTGATGGATGGTCTAGGATATCAGGATTTTAAAACTCAGATAATGAAAAGACAAATTTAAGTTTTAAGCAGAACAGATTAGGTATCAGATTTCCTACCATAATAGACAAAAGACAAACATGAATGGATATAGGGTACATAGCCATGTTACTATAGAGTATACAGTTAAGTTCATGGGTATAGTGTCCATGTTACTATAGAACCACTTTTCCTTATCAACAGTTACAAAATAATGATAAAGCATGTCGTTATTATCGTGATTTCTGTGAAATAGTTTTGAGTTGTAAAGATCCAATATTTTTTGACAAAATTAGAAGAGGCAACAGGACATACAATAGCTAAAAACAGTTTTATCATAGAAAAAAAGATAGCATGCTGAATTTGAGATTTTTGAAAGCTAATGATTTGATACAAATTCTTTACAAATACTGTGAGCCAAGCAATCCTAAAAAAATTGCCTTCTGACATTTCCAACAAGTTATTTCAGTTTTATTTTTTGCCGTTGCTTTGACCACTTTGACTTAAATATCTTTTGTCTCAAAGAATTAAACTAAGTTAGAACATTACATTAAACATTGTTTCAACAATTATGTTGTGTTTTTAACATGTTTATATTTAAAAAAATGCTCTCTTGCCTAAACACAGGTTGGTATGCCAAGCTATTTCTCCTTAAGGCTTAGTCATTAAACCTTTTCAAGAAATGCAATAGCTTAAAGATTTTTTTTTCTGTGTACCAACACCCTCTTTCTGAAAGATACCTTTGCTGAAAGGAAAAATGTGTTGGCGACACCTTCCAACAGACAGCATGAAGCAAAAAATAAGATAGAGGATAAAACTTAGATAAACATCGAAACTTCTTGGTATCAATCTGTGAGACATTTTGATGCACATTAAGTGTAAAATGGCAACAGCTATCGGTACCTGCTCATTCTTTTTTCACAGCAGAAGAATCTTTGTTAAAAACAACGCAATACAAAGGCAGTAAAAAGCTCTATCACTCTTCAATACGTTTTAAGATTTGAAACCAGAGTTTCATTAAAGGAGTGCAGCTGCTAAAGAGTATAACCACTTTGATATACGCTATGATTTCTATTCCTACCTTCAAATTAATTGTGCAAACATTCGTAATGGGAACAGGGTAAATCATATGGGGTTTTAACTAAATGCTAGCATCTCTACAGGCTTCTTGTGTAGTTTCATGAGACTATGAAATTGTAAGTTATAGTAGGCAAGAGAGGATTTCACTTATCTTCAAACAAGGTTCTCTTTTTTGGATTTACGTCAGACCTCGACGATAGTCGAAAGAGGGCTTGATCAAAAAGATAATGCTGCTTAGCATAGCTTACCATTTCTAGGTACGTCTGCTTGCAAACCCATGGCTCCAAGATAATTCTTACAGACAAAGGCCCCATGCAATATTGCCCGTTACTCTTAGTAGCAAAATACTCAATCTTAAATAAAACTTATTATGAAGAGAATCTTTAAATATAGCTTGTTACTCTAGCTTAGTGCTATTTGTTACAAGAACTCTCTAGTTACTTAGAATACTCTCTAAAAACGAGTTGATAATCTTTTTTATGGTTAAAAGCTTAAAACAACATTACTAAACACATTTCCCATATGGCACAAGAATTTTCAAATTACCACTGTTGCCTGGAATTGCAAAATTTGCCAGTTACGGTTATCCTTTTAATGAATGGAATAAAACAATTAGTCTGGGTCAAGTAGATACATCATCTATAAGGAACGCCTTCAGCACGGCTAACTAGCCAAGAAAAGCCTAATACTAATGTACTTCTATACCTTAAAAAGGCTATAAATATTTCGGGGCCTCATTTTTTGAGAACATTATGGATTGTCCTTTAGACACAAAGATTTTTGTAATCATTGTTTTGAGTTGAAGCCCCCCCCTTCTCTAAGGAGACCAGAAGCTACAGCCTTGTTGACTTATTAATCTGCCATACTTCAACTATGTTGTAATCAATGAACTACAATTCCAGACAATAAGGAGCAAGATATAACATTACAGAGCTTTACTGTCAAACTTTATCCAGTCTATCGTTTTAGTAATTTGAAAAGCTCTGTCTATAAAGATGGTTTGCTTGATTTGTCTCCAATCTGAAGTAAGATATAGAGGAATGATTTTAAGCCTATCCATGAGCTTAAGATCCTGGTCTCTCATCGTCCCTATGACCTCTCCATTAACCATTTAACTCTTAGTCTTTGCTATGATCAACCCTACATCCATTCAAAACTAATCGCTGTAGACTTGTGGTTTCAGGCTCATGTACAACCAACATGCTTTGCAACTACATTTTCAAAACCGGCCTAAAATCTTACTGCATGAAATAGAAAAGACAGCTCATTTCTATTCGCGTTAAAGAACAACTACCGCAAAGCATGCCGGTTACGCAAGAACAATATGGAATGTAGTAAAAGTTATCTTCATAGATTAACAGCATACCGGGTTAAAATATAAGTAATATAGACTCTGTATAATAGAAATCACATGACACTTTTGAAGGATGGTATGATAATCCGTAACGGCATTTAAATCACATTATGAGATATACTTTAGATTTCTGAAAGTATTTAAACAATTCTGTTATGGGATTGCGATGGCTTTCTCGATACCTTGACCATTGCACCAAAGAAGATGCCCAGACGTATTACAGAGACATGTAGTTATTCTAAAATCATCTCAAGTCAATGAACTTAGGGATCTGCTTTTAATAAAGAGCTTTTCGAAACCCTGAAGTGGAGTCAGTTATTTATCTATACCGACCAGTAACATTGATAGATGACATTTGGGGAAATTGCTGGTGTTATGTTACTGTTAACAACATAAAGCAACAACATACATATTTAAAGGCTCTTGGTCAACCGGTATGCTTAGCGGGCGTTGTCTTGAGAAATTGAATGTGTTTTGTATTTCCATGCAGTACGATATTTGGTCGGTTCTTTAAATTATAGTCGCAAAGCTAGCCGGTTGAACAAGAGCCTTTAAAGGCAATCTGTCTCGTTGTGGATTGATTAAAGAGAACAATAGCTGGAACAACAGCCTAAACACGATTCCCCAGCGCTCCGTCATATTTTTACAATGCGATAAATTAAAGGTGGACTGGAAACAATAAAAACCCCTTTGTTCTTATAATCAATCAACGTCGTATAAAAAATCGACAGATTGCTTTTAAGCTATCTCGTTACAAAAAAGCCACATCTTGCATAATCGATAAAATTTATAATCATTAACTCGATGAGCGCGTATTAAGATATGAATTTCTTGAAGTTGACCTTCTTTCTATGCTATACTTGGCCATATTTTAATGTTCTTATTACAATAGGTATTAGGAGATTCCATGGAGTTCATTAGAAGGACAAGATGTAGCCAATGTCTAAAGGAAAGTTCATAGCAAAAACGTGTCAAAAAGTTGCATATTAAACAAGTTGTTTGCTGATCAAGAATTCTAGAAAGAAAAGTTCATAGCAAAAACGTGTCAAAAAGTTGCATTTGTAATAAGTTGTTTGCTGATCAAGAGTTCTAGAAAAGCTTTTATCGATTCTATTTCAAGAAACAACACTTTGAATATACCTAGTATGCCTCCCACCTAGTCTGGATTCTGGATTAGTATCATTTGGAAAGGAAATAGCCCGTAAAACGCAAAAGAGTATAGGAATAGGTGGAAGATATCTTTTGCAAGATAATGTTAACGTTGGTTAAATGAGAGCTGAAACAACGGAATTATAGAATGCTTCAAGGAAAGACGTTTCGACGTTTTAAAAACGACACAGATGCTTAATATACTGTTCTGCATACAGCTAACAGTCCAGCTAAAATAATGAGGAAGATTCATATAATCAAATTGGGCACACAAAAGTATAGGCCCAAAGCAAAGCACGTGCCAAAAGATCTTTGAATTCACATTTTCTGGTTGTGAGTAAAATACCAAGAGGGTACTCATTATACCCCTGAAATAGTTTTGGTTGGAATGTTTGGTTGGTTGGAATTCTTGATTGTACCAACAACAAAAGTAACGAAGTTTTTCGCGACATTGTTACACGAGTAACACGAACAGGCCTTGAGCTCACCACCATCAGCGATACCTAGCATTGCAAAAGCAATAATTTTTAATCTGTTGAACAGGTTTGCCGCAAATAAACCACTTCAACTTACATATCCCATATGCACTTCATATATGTAAACCTGTTAAATTGCCTGCCAAAGGTGCCTATTGCTTTAAAGTTCCAATACAATTACTGGCTTGTTTAATGCTCCTGGAACACGTGCTCTTGTTTCAATACCACAACGAAGCATTAATCCTCAATGATCAGGCACTTACCAGAAGCAAGCTAAAGATCCTCATACTCCCAGTAAGAATCGTATTCAAGATTTTCGTTGATGGAAGCGTCTCAATTGTGGTTCAAATGACTAAACACCTTGCATCGGCTTTGAATGCACAATCTAAGCTTTAAGTAGATATTGAGTTTCAAAAGGCAATGGTGTGAATACTGTCGAATAAAACACCCTTTTTAAGTGGAAAGTGTGAAGAGGTCTGAGGTAGAGATAGTTGATGTATTCTTTATAATTCCAAAAATGCGCAAAAATATCAATGGTGCAGTTGGTAAAACATGGCAATACCAGAAATTCCAGTGGAGGATGCAACTATTTGAACAACCGCAACAAATTTCTTACTGAACTCCTGATTGCAGGCTTTTAACAATATGTAACCTGTATTGCTGTCGAAATAGAATGCAAAAATCTTTGCGCAAGTAGTTTATAGGCATTCAAACTTTATCAATTAGGGTTCAAATCAAATCCTGTACTGCAGATCCTACGAAATTTTTGTTTCATTTTGGAAAAGAAATTATCTTTTGTTTAGAATTGTCAATTGATTAGTGATACTGGTTAACAAGATAGTTTGACCATATAAAATTTTCATGCAGGAAGGGAGTTTATTCAAAAGCTTTTTTTACGAAATTCATTTCGCTGAACAACAAAGATGCACATCTCACGAAAAATCAAAACTACATTTTCTTTTGTTTTCTGCATCCAAAAAAATGATATGACAAGAATCTGCAGACATTTTCCCTTCTATTTTCCAAATCTAAAAAAGCAATATATCAAAAGGGGAAGTTCTGTGCCCTCAGTTGAGTATAAATCTTCATTGGACGTAGTGTGGAAACTTTTTGCATAGCTAGGAATGACTCTTAACCAGCAGAGCCTCCAGGCAAACTATCTACAAGACAACCCTATCCTTGTTTACTACTTCTCCATACTGTTATATCTTGCTCGCTGATCTTGTAACGGATTATCCAGCATAGTTCGTCATATTAAAGGCACATTGAGATCAGTCTTATGCCTCTGCTTGAGTCCTTTACTTAAAATGCCGATAAAGAGGTCCACGATATCGCAAATGCCTCTGAGCCGCCCTTACAATTTCCTTTGTTTTTTAAATTATTGTACAGGCATTTTAATATCGGCCGCAGAACGAATTAATGTTAGAGTAGATGAAATATAAATGGATTGCAAAGAGTAACTGCTGCAAAATCTTATTCAAATGTTAAGCATTGGGATTAGGCAGGATCTTCGCGGGAGCAACATTGAGCCAAAAATACATTTCTACACAGGGCTGAAAATGTCTTTTCTGGTGATACAAACCTTGGCTTTCAGAATAAACTTTCTAACTAAAACGTAACGATTGACTTATCTTTAAGAGACATAACAAGTAACTGCTTAGAATCAAAGACTATCTGACCAAGGAAGCCTCGCTGTTCTAAGTGATTAATATCATACCTGTAAAATATCTATGTAGAATTCTCCCTCGTCTTAAAAATTTTTTGAGAGAATTATATTCAACCAAATCTACAAATACATCATTTCAAAACTGCAACATCATTAGCATGCCCTATTACGACTTATTGAAGACCTGAAAAAAGAGCCTGGAGAAAAAGGATGCTGTTGTTGCAAATGCTATAGACTTATCAAAAGCATTTTATTGTTTACCTCATATACTCCCACTATCCAAATCAAAATCTTATGAATTAAAATCAGTGACAATACAATGGATTGTATTAGAATTTGTCGATAATTTTACAACGAGTAGAAATAAACCCCAATTATAGTGACTGGATGGAAACAAAGCAGGGAGTTTCTCAAGGATCACTTTTAGTCCCGTTTCTTTTCAACATTTACTCTATTTGAACAGAAGGAGCCTATGCAACTATGCAAATGAAAATACAAACTGGACGTCAAGTACTGATATAAATGAATTAACTCGACACTTTAGAATAAGAATTAGCTATACTTCTTTTTGTGAAAATTCTATTGTGCTCAATGGTGATAAAAGCCAACTTATTATAATCAATGGTGGTAATACATACGAAAGTAAAAATGGTAGCTTTTTGGAGTAACATTGGACCATCGACTTAGATTTGAAAAACAAATGTGAAACTTTTGTAAACAAGTTGGAAAAACAGTTAAGTTTTAGCCAGCATTTTTATTTATATGGATAAATCTACGTGAATACTTTTGAACCTTCTTCTTTGGATGTTTTGCAGTAGAAAAATTAAAAACCGGATAAACAGGATTCATAAAAGCCCAAATAAAAATATCTTATAACAATTACCGATCAATTTTCGAACAACTTCTAGTGAAATTTTAAAAAAATTATCCCTTCTCACAAGAAAAATTAACATATTGTCTTTTGATGCCTTGTTGTAATATATAAAACATTTCAACGCTTTAAATCCACTTTTTATGTATAAAGTATTTGCAGTAAATTAATGCCCATATTATTTGAGAAACTCTCGATTTAAAACAACGTAGCCACATTACAAAATATTTGGATTTAACAGCGTTTCCTAAAGATTCAGCTAAATGTGGAACAAGATGCCCAACGAAAGAAATGAATATCTCAGAATTTTTATCGCTTAAGTGTACATGTGACCTTTGCAAGGAATTCATCCAAAAAAACTTTTAATCAGTTCTGGATATCTTACAGGGTCTTTTAATGTAGGTTAGTAGAACCAAATACTAAAGAAGAGTAAGGCGAAACCCAGGATTTCAGGGTAGTACAATCTTGTGAAGGAATTTAGGGCCACGTGTCACGTCTTCCCATTTTTCTAGGTTAACAGCAGAATAACATTTCTTGTTTAAAAAGCCATTCTAATGCACTTCATTGGAACTTTAAAATGAGATGTGTATCAAAGATATCTTTAAAGTATATATATAATGATCATATAAAATGCAGTATGAATATTTCAATATATTTAGTGTTTTTGAAATAATTGCGTCTCTTTTTCATTTTTTCTCCTGATCTTAAACTTTTGCACACGACTGTAAAACCAGAAAGCTAAAACATTGGACTTTATCTCTGCTTCTGGCTGCAATTGCAGGTGATGATTTTTGTTTGCAACCGTATTCATGATAAAATAGAACCCAATAACACCCAATTTCTACAATGTCTTTTAGATACGATACCAACAGTTGAAACGGACTAGGATCCACCTGACTAGGATCCACCTGACTAGGATCCACCTGACTAGGATCTGACTAGGATCCACCTGACATTCAGTCCTGTTGACTGAAATTTTTACTTCTTCGTCTTCATACACATTGAAAAAATGATCTTTTTGTCATACAGTTGAAATCATTAAGACTAAGAATTTTTAAAGCATTTTTTTTTCGTTTTTCTCTCCTCCTTCGAAAGTTGTTTTTATCTGTTTACTTGTGATTCATCTTTTTAATCAGAAATCAGTCTAATTGGCTCTTTTGATTAGCAAAATTTACATTGGTCCCTGTGCTTTTGCCAGGATGAATGTCTTACTTCAATGCTTTATGCTGCATTTTTCATACTATCTTTTCATAATCACAACAAAATAATGAATTTTTTAGTATATCGTTCTTTAAACTCCCAGCAGCTTTCCAACATTTAATTTTTTGTGGGAAGGGAGGTAGGTAGAGAAAATAACCAAAATTTGTTTATCTCTGCTTTGAATTCCAAACACCTGCTCGATTTGCTCAAAATTGTTTAATTGAGACAAAATGTTTTTGAAGAATTTCAGTTTTATGCCACTGTATAGGAATTCATTCGAAAGTGGAGCAGCTTTTGAAAAATATCATATAAAACAAAGCTAAGCTAATGCAGCAAAAGTTCCTTTGGAAACTAAACTCTTTGTGGAATTGATTTAGGCACTTTTGGCACTTGGTGAAGCAATGTCTACCTAGCATCACTCGTTCGCCCTTATAGTACATAGTTTGGGTCTAGCACTGCATCAGGTGTACATATCTACAAAGCCATCTTTAAGAGTTATCACAGACATTAGTTTCGGGCCTCTGATCCAAACTTCTAAATGATATAAAGCTACCTTTGAATTGAGGCAGTTAGTGAGGTAAAGGTATCCATGCCACAGGTCAACCTATCAAAATCTATAGCATTTTAAAAGAAGATTAAAAAGTCCACATTAACCATAATTGCATGTTGGCAAAATTACAACTTTATATGTCTAGGACGTTTTTTGAGACTTTTCTAGGTGTGGTTCTGATATGATAACTTCATTTCGGACTAAGATTGCTAAAAGTCCATTTGAGTGGCTCAGGAAGCAAATCAATGTTTCGCCAAAAAACTTAACTCTCAATACTTATTTGCGATGATTCAAAAACTTGCATGAAATTAGCATGATCTGTGTTTAGCATGAATCTCCGATGAAAAGTTATATTCATTTTTAACACGATTTTAGCAGTGAAACCTTTTCTGGGATTATACTCATTTTCTGGGATTTGCTATTATACTTTGATTTCCACTGTCTCCTAAAAGATTTACAACAAGCACCAAGGTCTTTTTAAAAACAAGTTATTTTAGAAATACAATATAAACGTGTACTGCCCAAAAGAATGCACCAATTAAAAGCTATTAGAGTGTGTTATGCTTTTGCAAATATAGAATGTTTAAAGCCAATACTAAAGTTTTTTCACAGTAGGTTTTTCCTTTACATCAAACTCTTCTGTCAATCTATTAACTTTAAATGCTTTTATAAAGACTGTCGTAAGGTCTCTTACGTACTTCACGAAATCTTGCTTGCTTTGGGGATCATTTTAAGAGTGCTTTGTAGTGGTTATAATGTATCAGAAACTTTCCATTTTGGGTTGTTGCAATTTAGCAGGGGTTATTCTAAGAAAAATTCACAACGCCACAAATTCAATAATTGGTATTTTTCCGTTAAACTTTTTAATTTTACTGTTGAGAAAAAACCAAAAACAACGGTAGTATAAGAGCCACTCACCTCAATCAGACTTTTTTATATCAGTGTAAGCATTGGCGCTGTAGACTGTAAATTTTGAGGGGATATGGAGTGTAGTTTTACCTAATAAGAAAGCAAATACTCAAAAAGCAGTAGATCTCGGCCCGAATAATATATAGAAAAATCCTCCACGTTCTATAGACATAAAGTAGAACCTAAAATCGCATCAATCCTTAAAAAACCTGGATTCTGAAATGCTTGTCGGAGATTTTGCAAATTATGCTCCAAGGTGAACAGACTTTGGGACTTTTGAATACTGTTTATTGTTTTTTGGCTACTTTGGAAAATCAGTTTTACACGTAAATCTTTTCGACTCGCCTCGCCTTACACAATTCAGAATATAAGCGTAAGTTGAATTGTACCTTGGGTGCCAGAGCCTCACTTCGCAATGCCTTTCCCCCATTCTTCATCCTTTGACTCTCCCTCTCTGGCACCAAGGTTAGGGGATTTGTCAAAGAAACAGACAGTTGCAGGGGTCAGTCACAAAAGCTACATATGACTGTTTGATTAGCCAACCATTGCCACGTAAAAAAGCCATAGCTTTTCCAAACGCATTTTCAAAACAGGGTGTTTTCCCAAATACTTAAGGTTGTGGTCAGCAAAAAATTTCTCCTCTTTGCCCATCCAACCTTCCAACTCTGGATACGCCACCGCTTTTTATCTACTTTACTTAAAAGGTAAAAACCGAATTTCAAAGATGGGCGTTTTCATCATGTACCAGTGACCTGAAGGGTGTGTACAGAAATCCAATTAGTGTCTAACACCCAATCATTGTTGCTTAAATCCGTCCCTGCTGACTATTTACTATAATTCTTCTGTTGTGTTAAGTTTTTGTTTTGATTTGAAATTCTTATAATTTTACAAAACGATTTCTTATGTTTTGCGACAAATTTTTTATAACACCACGAAATTAAAATCACAACACCAAAAATCAAATTCACAACACCACAAAACGGTAACAAAACCACGTTAGAATAACCCCTGCTATTTAAAGAGATACAACACACGTCTGATGGGTGTTGGACGCTCCCTCAGTAACATATTAATGCATATTAAAACTGGTTTCTCTCAAAAAGCTTGTTCGCCGAAATCTAAAAGTTGTGTGCATTAAAGAGACCAGAACAAGACATATCCCATGCCTGAAAATTGAGAGTGGAGGAGCCATAGTTTGATGGGCCATTATCAAAAATCCGTCTTACTGTCTCTTGGGTCTTTGTCCATCCCCATTTGGCATCATATCTGCAAGATAAGAATGGTGCTTACGGATTCCACCCACTGATCTATAAAAAAGACTGGATCGAGCTCCTAATGTGACCAGAGTCTCGCCATCCGAGAAGAGGGCCCCAGAACAGCCCATGCGAGTAGACGGCCTTCTCTGTCACCCCTAGCAATGTTTTCAGCTGCTCTGGCCTTGTTCTCTTTCAGCAATCATACACACAGCATTGCAGCTGTCGCGTATCCATATCGTTGAAGTATTGGTTTTGAGGAATGGCTTCCCGCTATTGTTTGGGGCCCTCTTCCTTTTGAAATTGAATAGGCTTCAAACTTTGGTATTTCAAGACAATGGGAAGCTCGATCCAGTCTTTTTTATAGATCAGTGATTCCACCTACAAAATGAAAATTCATTCTAGCAGAACATCAAAACGAGGTGAATCGCTAAGTAAGCCAGTGAAGTGAGCACGTGTATGCGCAGTGAAATACAATTTCAAGCGAATCAGCAGACAAAACACGCGGCAGTCTGGCTTCCAAACACCTATATAACTAGCTAAATAGACTTGGCTACATGTTTCGAATGGTAAAAATAGCATTTTGTTGCAGTTGCTGACTGACAAAATGTTATGGCGACTATCAAAAATATAGAGAAGTTGACAACGAAATTTTCTTGGTAAAATTGGGTTCATTCGGTCTGAAATAAAAGCAATCGATAGATACCTATATCGATCAGTCAAATATTAGCCAATCAGTGAACGTGACAGGATGCTCACATTTTTGGATTGGCTACTATTGATTGACAGTAGGCTTCGATAACTTTTGTATCTGTCCATTGCCTTTAAGAAAAATCTGTCTCGATAAATGTTCTCGGATGAGGAACAGCGAAATGAGTAGGTCATGCTATTAAGCGTCTCCGACTCTAGGTATGATGACATTTCCTCGTACTGACCTACATTTGCATGCGATTGCTCTGTCATTTGATTTCTTCCAAACTTCAAGTAAAGAGGTGGATCTTGAGTAGTTAAATTGTTATTCATCTCAGCGCGTTATGTTTTCAAATCCCAGAAGGTGATAACGGGTCGAGAAAATAAAGCTTTTATATTTTGCATTAACATTTTCATTTCAAAAGAATATCTTTTTATAAGGATTTCCTTTTTGGCTTCTCTAGACAAGATAGGAGTTCAAGAGTCCTACTAAATCTCTACTTACTTCAACCATAATTCGTTAACAGTATTATTCTAATATTTTTGACCTGGGTTTGGTTAACTTCAATTAATCTATAGCAGAAATGGCTCATATTTCTTATCAAATCATCAGAACTACAAGATTATTTGCTAAATAACATCGAGAAAAGAACTTGCAGCGTTCTATTAAATTAAGAGGGTTAAATAAACAGTTTGCAAATGTTGCGTATTGTACGCTTCTTACATTGCTTATCTAGGTACAGGTAGCTATGTTATTTCATGTTGTTATAGGTACAATTGACATCGTCTATGATTGCTCAAATACAGCCAGCTAGAAGGAGCCGTAATTTAATCATAATTAGCAGAAGTACCTCCAAAGAACCACCAAGTAGGAAGGCAGGGGCCGAATTGCTACAGGACCGGGTGGTGTAGTGGAGAAGTATTGAATTCAGTTTTAAGAATGGAATTAATCAAACGTTACAAAAGTATGCCTAAATTATAGTAAAACGTTTTAAAAGATTGCAAGACAATGACTTCAGCGATATTCTGAATGTGCTTCGAACTAAGCAAAATAGCATGGTTACAAAAACCGTTCACAGGCTTCGCCCGCAGGGGACCTCCGGTTTCAGTTTTGCCCCGAATCCCTCGGCAGCCTTGCATGTGTCATTTCAAGGCGAAAGCTTTCATATTCCTTAGAAAAATGAAATTTGCATACAGTCATTTTGCAAAATTATAATTCACATTTCAGCAAACTGATTTTAACTCACATTAAAGCTATAATGTTTCATTCAGGCAAAAACAGGAAACTTCTTTCAGCGTTCAAATAGTCTTTAACCCTTCAATAAATCATTCACCTTTCAAAAAATGTTATTAGGCATCAAGTTCCCGCCAGCTTGAATGCAACAGTCGTTTTTTGAAAACTAAATTATTTTTCAAAACTAAAAGACTTTTTGAAGGCTGAGTGAAGTTTTTTGTCGCCTGAATGAGTATTTAATTTTGAATGCAGACTAAAATTTCTTCTTTGCTACATGTGAAGGAAATTATCTGCTGAATTGGAACATTAATTCTAGGCTGAATATGAAGAAATCTTCTTCATAGTACGTACAGGTAAAAAATCTTCTGCTAAAAAACCTTTTTATCTCTTTTAATATTGTTACAGCATATGAACCAAGTGTCTGCCTATTGTTTCGATTTCGACAAGTCGAACCTTGTCTTTGCGCACTTTCAATTGGGCAATGTCAAGCACAAATTTCAAAGAGGCCTAAATTCACAATGGAAGCATCTTTTTATTAGAAAACTTTCTATTTAAAGCCAAGAGCCAAGAAGAGTGTTTTTTCCCCGGAGAATTTGCTAAACTTGGAATATCTGTCCCAGAAAACAAAGTAACCTAGGCATGGATTGGGCGTGACAATTCATTCATCTTCGTACAAAGATTTACTTGCTAACTCAAAAGAAACTACCATACATGTCCAATCAGTTAGAATTTTAACGCTTGAAGTTTATAAAACACTTAACAGCCTTAATCCTGTTTTCATGAAAAACTATTTCGTACCCAAAACAACAGGTCATAATCTTTGACTAAAAACCTCCTTGACAATCCAAAAGCCAGAACGACCAGTAATGGTATTAGATCATTAGGTTTTCAAGGGCCTAAAGTCTGGAATTCACTCCCGGAATCAATAAAGGCAGCACAAAATACTAGACAATTTAAGAATTTTATCGAAACTTGGTTCCTTGAAAATAAGTGCGCATGCTCGTTTTGCAGTAAAAAATCTGTCTTATGTAGTCCTTGAAATTGCTGTTTGTTTTAATAAGTGTATATTTACTATTGTAAAAACTAACATTAAACAATATACAATACAAAACAATACAATACAATACAATTCTGGTTTTGTTGGCCTTCCCTACAATACGAACCCCCGATCATTCGAAAATTCACTATCACAAAACCTTTTACGATTCTTGAACCATTGGGCTATTTTTCTCGATAACTCAAACTTGTTTTTAGCGAACAAGACAAATTAATAATAAAATATAAATCAAACTAATGCTTTTTCCATCTTAAAAGGCTCGATTTGGCGTTAGAGAAGGAAAATACTTCTGCAATCTTCAATTGTTTCGTGAAAGCTTGGATTTCGAAGGAGCAACATAATGCAGCCATGAGAGACCAAAGATCCTTTCAAAGAGCTCTAAGAACAAGTTGAAAGACTTGCTGTTTGTGCATCAGGTCAGAATTTTCTCTGGATGGGACGACGGCTGAAAACATTGTCTCTGATGACGAGAATCTCTTCAGCACAGAACTTCTTAAAAGATGAAGAGATTATTAGATGAGAGAGAAGAGATACCATCACAGTTTAGAAATCCTAAAGCAATCGAAGTGCGAAATGCATTGAAGTTTTGCGAGAATACATGGCATTCACCACTCAAAGCGTAAAATTCGATGAGATCCTAATAGCATCAAAACATTCGTGGAAGGAGAGTTGATAGAAAAATATAAACAAACTATCATTCTTTTTCAGCGAAGAAAGATCTATGAACTGCTATTGCAATCTTCTGTTCTAATCTATCATTTTCTTGTTGTTGCTGTTCTTCTGACTACACATGAAAAGACTCCCAGAAACTCCAACAAATTGCTGCTTTATCTGAAGTTCGAGTTGAATGGAACCTCGATAACTCGAATATTACATAACCCGAGCAATTGTCATTGGTCGCTTGGAGCAATCAGGAGTTTACTGTACTACCTGTTCAATTAGGCTTCCTGTTTTATTCCATGCTAACATATTTTACGTAATCTTACTAAGTAGGTATATGACACTGGATATTTTAAAACCCAGAAACTTTATAATGTAACATTAACAAATACCAATAAGAGATTGAGCACTATTCCTGAGCTTAATTTTTTTAATAAAACATGTTTTGTACAAAAAGTATTTTCTCTTCAGCCCTATCATTTGCTCTAGGATTTCCTTCTCAGAGTAAAACGTTGGAATATTCCTTACATTATTGGCTTTATATATTATTTAACTTGCTGGGTACCTATGGAATCAATCATCTGCTAATACAAGATGAACAAAGATTTCTTAATGCCCCGTATCCCAATGGGTAAGATAGGGAATTTCTCAATGAAAGAGGTGAGAAATTCCGTTGTCAGTTTTCCAACGACAAGTCTCTATGAAATGATCATCATTAAATTTAGCAAAAAATGGTCTTTTGACAAAAGTTTTTATTCAGTATACAAGTCTTACTTCTGTGAGGATAATATCGCAAAGCAGGAATATTTGATGAAATTTCACAGCAACAGTAATGCATTGGCATAGGGGAGGCATAAGTAATTTTGCCCCTTCCTTGATATGCCACAAATGTGATGTCTAAATCGAAAAAAGTAGTTTAATTGCAGCATGTGAAGACAAAGCTAACGCAAAGCAAAAAACATTCGACAGTGACAATCCTTTAATACATAAATGACTGTATATTTACAAAATTAATTTATGTACAAAGCCTCACGCTAAAAAACTTTTCTACTAACAGATACTACAAACAACGAGTGCCATGAATTTGGATAGGTTTGAAATAATGAGATGGTTAAATGATATAGAACACTTAAAAACAACAGGGGAATAACAAATTTAGTGGAACATTATTTTTGCTACAAGATATATCAACCGAGTCAGAAGACATGTCAAGAAATCACAATATAGTAGCAGATTATAAGGATAGTTTGCAGTTGGGACTACAGGGACAATTGTCGTCTATATATTGAATATTGAATATTGAAAATATTCAACAAGAATATTGAAAATTTGAAACAGATTTGAAATTCATAAGCAATTTCCTACATTGATCTAAAGAAAGAACGAACAATTAAAAAACCATCAAACATTAACAATTTCCTTATTTATGCAGCCATTTTACGTCACTTATGTTGCCACGAAATAGCTACTGTTTGTCTTTCATAGAAAGAATACGAACACGATTTCTCTTCACAAATCCCGTACCAAAACCATAGAATAGATCTAAAACAGTTTAGCAAATGCATATCGCATCCGCTACCGAACACAAACTAAACTAAACACAAGGGAAAGTAGAGCCTAAGATATAATACAGTTTTTGTTATATTACAGATCATAAAACGCAACCGAGGTACTATTTCTCATTTCTAACATTACTTTTTCAATGGCTGATTCAGAGACATTTTAGAATTTGATCAAGCATTTCAGGGTCGAAAGAGTTTTTTGTGGGATTCCTTTCAGAGTCGAGGGAGCCCTGCTGACAAAAGTAATTTTTAGCATATAATCTTAACAAAACAGCGGGAAACGATGCCTGCTGGGTCCCATAAGCTGATACAGGTGTCACGTTATCTTTTCTTAATCAAAGGTTAATCCCCATTAATAACATTTCCATTCAAGGGAAATAAGGCATGCTTCGATTATGCTAGAAAATACGTTGCAAATACACCTCATTATAATACCATGGTTTATCTGAAAAATAAGCTTAATTAGCATTGTACTAAACTTTCACCTAAAAGTTTGGAACAAGCAACATAAAAATGCATTTTATGCATCTAAAAAAATAAAAATTTAACATACATATATGCGGAGTGAATTTGCTGCTTATCTGCTTAAAACACAAACTGCTAACAGATTTGAATTAAATCAGTTAAAAACATATTTGAAGTTTATCAGTTGATCTATTTAGAAGATTTCCTTTCGGGTTCCATCATTTAACCTCTGCTATTCTTTTAACGATTCCACAACAACACGTTAAAATAATTTTTTTTTATAAACATAACTTGAATGAAGAATAAATTTACCAAAATACGTGCTTCTCACTTACTATACTTATTCATTAAATTATTTCAATCATTTTGCGCTGGTTATGGCTACCAATCCTTGAATAGATCCATAATGTCAGGATTTCCATTATTTGATGGGCTCTGAAAAAATAAGCAGATACTAAGAAAGGACATGTTTGGAAACAATAGAATGTAGAAGAAGTCAAAGTTGAATCTACCCGCAATAAAAAGGACCTTCTTTTCACTTTAACAAAATGATTTTTCAACATCAGCAACTTTGATTGAAGCAAGATAACCTCCATTTTACTGCAACACCCAGATAGCAATGCTGTTCAAGTAGCCACTCATTCCATAAACTTAACAACACCATTTTTGCTTCGTTGGGAAGTTATTTATGTTTCGGCAATATTCACCTTGACGAAAGTTAGGAAACTTCAATCTAAGAAATACTTACATTTAAGTCAAATATATTCTTGAAATTTTAATGTTAATATCAATCAAGGTTTCCTGACAAGCAAGTTCTAAAATTGAGAAATCTCCACTGGAAGCCTTACCTATACATTGAGAATATGAAACATTTCTTTTGAAAAATTTGATACAAATCTGCTAGGAACTTCCAGTGCCCAAAGTATAATACTCTCCACAACTATTGACTCCGTCTTATAAATTGCTCTCGAAAAGGCAAAAAATAATTCGGGGGATTAATATTACCTGAACATTGCTTTTCTGCGAAAAGTACTGATTCCAATCTTCCGATATTTCTTTTACTGACTTCTTATCTGGTGAACCGCTATTTATAGAAATTGATCCCGATCTGGATGATTTATCGTTTGATGCAATAGAATCGTGACGTAACGATACGCCAATTTTACTTCCGCTACTCTGAGTTCGCTTGCGATGAGACTCCTCCGCAGCCAAAAGAATTTCGTCAAAGTCTTGGAAAGTAGGCTTTTGCGGGCTTTGCTTCAGAGTAATTGGCTCGGTCCGGTGGTGTGATTTTGGTCGTGGCTTTGTTTCTGGCAATGATGGAGAAACACTGCTTGCACCTAAAAAAATTTTTAAAGTATTCTATTAAAAGAAATACTGACAGAACTAGTTAGAATTGCCATCATTATTATAAGTGTTTTCTGTTCAAAACAAATCTAGAAATCCTTAGGAAGAAACTAAAGAATTAAATAGCACAAAATAAAATGGATCAGAAGTTTCTGGTGAAATTATCGCGACACATGTTTATTGTCGCTGTGTAACTCAAACATTCAATATTAAAAAAGTCCGGAACCTATAAATGTATTATAAACATTATTTGTTCCATATTTGAACAGTCTCTGGAAAACAATTTCAAATTAGGATATCCTCGTTTGCCATCAATAACAGTTTATGCTTCTCCTATTCGCTCCAGTAGATTTTAAGGCTTCTTTGCTTTCTAGGTGATATAGCTTGTATGTATTCTTGATAACGTAGTAGTAGCGTTATGGTTTACCTGACAGCGTTTATGTCCAATTGATCCCCAAACACATAATGTTTGAAATACATCCTTAGTTATTTTATGCTTCAGGTTAACGTTATGTACTGCCAATATTACTGCCTATGGTTTATGATAGTAGTCAATATCGCAAGCTTATAAAGGACATATGTAGGAACTAAGGAGTAATGCAGACACTCACAGACACTCGCAGACATTCGCAGACACTCGCAGACACTTGCAGGCAGGGCGTTATTTTCCCCGTGACCGTGTGACCATTGGTCACAGGAAATCAGTTAGAATATTTTTCTCACAAGAAATTTCTCAACCATGGATGAATAATAGAAAAGTTTTATACACTTAACAGAAGGTAAGCAGGTTGGAAGGAATCTAAATGCTCAGAAGAAATCAACTCATTGCACTGAAAAAGATCAAAACTATGTTTCGAAAAGTAATACTGTGCTGAGGGAGATCAAGGGGATCAGCTTTCGTTGCAAAAAGTAACAAATTATGTCATTACTGATATGTCATTACGACCCCATACCGTTATAAGTGTTTGAGGGATTTTTAAATGCAGGCTATAAAGAAAGAACCAACCTCCCGTATCACAGATGTATTTTTGCAGGAATTTCCTGCTTGTAACTCACTCACAACACTACAGATAAATCTCCTTTGTACAAAGTAATAGTTTTTGGTATGGGTCTTTCATAAAATCGCTTCATTTATCAAGACGCAGGAATTGCCATTTTAATGCTCGCTCATTTATGCAAGAATGGTAATGTTCCATATTTCTTTGCTAACCCTTTGAAAGAGTTTTGACAATAGCATCCACTAAAAGTGGGGCTGCTGAAAGGGGGGATGAGGGGCAAAATGCCCCAGGGGGCCTCAGGGTTGATTGCGCTATGTTAGGAATGGAATTAATCAATTGTAGCAAAAGTATGCTTAAAAACGTAAGTTGTTAAAATATTTGCAAGAAATGACTGCAAGAAATATTCTGAAATGCATTTTAAGCTAATCTTAAGGGCTTGGTGACAAATATTTTCTGTTCCCTCCGCTCACTGGGGGCCTTGACCTTCGGTTTTGTCCTAGGAACTCCGAAACCTCTGTGCAGTTCTGATTATAAATATGGCAAAGCATTTCTGATAAAATCTGTACTTTCATATTTTACTCATGTGACTCGTTTTGTCTTCAACAACATAATTTTATCGCATTATTGAGGTTTTTGAATCACAAAGTCCAAACTAATTTCACAGGAAATTTTTTCAAAAAGTTTACGGTCACAAGAAGTCTTGAAGAAAATAACACTCTGCTTGCAGGCACTCGCAGGCACTCGCAGACACGCTTTTTTCATACCGTAAAAGCTCTATTAAGCTCCACTCTCTATTAAACAACCCCTCTCTATTTAGCATCCCTCTATCAATCTTCCTTTCTCAAGCGAAAACTTAAGATAAGCCCCCTTCTCTTTTGACCCCCCCCCCCTCTACTTAGACTTTGATGTCAAACAAAGAAAACATGCGCATTTAGTGGGTCTTTTGACGGGTGTGATGATGATAAGATCATGTGCATTAAATACGGCTCATGCAATGACTTACTTGTGCGCCTTAGAAATCAGTCGAAATTTGTTTAAAAGATCTCCCAGGGCTATCAATCGATCTTGGTGATTTTGATGAAGAGGAGGTTCTTATAATTGATTAATTAAACTTTCGAAGCTGCTAGCAAAGTTTCTTATGGGAACATTTGTATGACATATTTATAACAAAAAAATGGACAAGGACATCTTTAAGAACTCTTTACTTCAAATTTTTAATAAGCCCCCCCCTCTCTAATGAGCCCCTCTCTTTTCTAAGCCCCCGCTAGAAGTGAAAAAATTAATAAGCCCTCAGGGTTTATTAGAGCTTTTACAGTATTTGCAAACACTAAAAGCGCACGCAGAGCGTGCATAAATCTGCTCAGATACGCTGAGGACATTCACCTCACTTATACATAGAATCAAATGGACTAGCAGTGATTTGACCAGGCTGTTTGATACTGAAGTTTTAGCATTCTAACATTTACATGAATGCTTAAAGGAGACTCACTGAGGAGAGAAAGCCAAAGAGAAGTCTTAGCTATGTGGAACTAGAAATTAATTTATGTGGCAACACTTCTGTGTCACTTTTTTGTTCGACCCAAGCCTACCAATCAAATTTCACAGATTTTTAAATGTTTTTAAAGTTTACTGTAACCGAACAGACTATAAAAATGACAGCAACAGTGGCAACTACAACATCAACAACACAAAAAAACGTAACACCAACAACAGCTACAAAACAATAACAACAACAACAACAACAAGGTCAATAACAACAGTTCAATCGAAGTTCAAATAACTTGAGAACAAGTTCACAGTATCACAGTATAAATGTTAGAAAACTAATGTGAACCTGGGAGACGCTATTTAGGTATATATTTCTCAAAAGTAGACATGATTGACATTCTCCTGGCAAATATTCGTCGGTTGGGTACTCTGTTGGAAAAATGCATCATCTTTCTTCAAACAAAGTTCTACTCATCAATAAAATTCTGTTTTACGGCGTTTCATTGGCCATTGTATTAGTTGATGCAGCAATGAAAACATAAATCTGGCCTAAATAAATGTTTACATAACTAAACTTTAACGTTGATCGAAATTCCAAGAAACTGCCTTATTCATTCAAGATATGAAGCAAATAAGTTGAGGACCTACCATTTTCTTGTGGCTTGTCTACATGAGACTTTAGTTTCTCTCGGTTTACTGGCTTCAAGGCACTTGCTGATTTCAGATCAGCTGCTGAAATCGTCATTCTTTTCAGTTCAGGTTTTTTAGCTGTTTGTGGGCCTGCGTTACTCAAACTAATTCTTTCGAGAACAGCAGTCTTCGTTATTTTTTCTGGGATTCTCGGAGATCCAGGATGCTTTTCAGCTTCCATTTGACGCATTTTCAACCGTGCTGCCTGTTGTTCTTCGTAATTTCTACGGAGTTCTTTCTTCAACTGATCTAATGTCACATATTGAGTCACTTCTTCTTCTGATTCTGATGCCTCTGACCCTTCAGAACCATTGAGCTGAATCAGATCCCTCAGTTCTTTGCTTGTTCTTCCATTTACATCTCCTCGGTGTCTACTTTCGTTCATGTCGGGTGTCGGAGGAAATTTGAGGTCTTGGAGTGACTTTGTAAGAAAAAACATCTTCTAAATAACAACTCACAATCGAAAAACAAGCTAACTGAAAAACTTAAGTTCGATCTTTGTGGCCAAAAGACTTCAAAGTATGCAAGACTATTATTTTAATGCTGGCTAGATGATAACCCCCGGCAACAACTGTTTTTGTGAAATTCTTTACACAGAATCAAGACCTACTTAAGGGTGTAGTGAAGAAAGTCTTAGAGGCCTTTGATCTTATCCCCGGCGTAGCAGTCTACCCATCATTTGAAATATCTCACATAAAATATTGGATAAATCCTGTGAATAAAAGATCAGCTGAAGGTGAAAAATGTAAAAACAATGCATTAAAACCGCATAAAAAGGAAATGACTAATAAAAGAGTCGAGAGGTACTTGCAAGTTGGCACACAAGATTTCCCACGATTTCCTATCCCTTTGTTTCAAGTAAATAAAGATTATATGAATGGTGACAAAAACGGGTGTTGGGGAATCTTTCCATGTCACCAAATTATTTCTACTGCAATAATTTTATCCGGTATTTCACAGTTCTGCATTGCCTTAACATTGTTACTAGAAGATAGCCTGGGGACTAAAATTCAAATATTAAGAGTTCTGAATAACAGAGTGATGGAAGGGTACACCTTAATGCATGAAGCAAACATCAAAAATAACTTCATAGCGTACATAACTGACGAAAACTACTTTTATTGTTAGATGCCTTTTAGTGTACGGCATTGACGTAATTTTTGCTGCATAGTAAACTCCCAATAACAACCGACCTTTAAAAACGACCGATGAAAACAGAAGTGAGGAATCAACGAAAGTAATCAGGGAGATGTGGAAAGATTGAATGTTACTTGCAGCTTGCATGTTATGGGACTTTACATATTTGCTTCAGTTATAAAAATGAAAACTTAATTTGTTAGAACAAATTACTAATTTGGTTCAAATATCTTTGTAATTTTGTTTTCACTATAAAAGGAAATAAAAAAAGGTTCAAGGACTCGTGGTTTGGGTTCGATATTTCGGGGGTGTTTTTGCATGTGAGTAAGATTAAAGGGGAATGCAAAATCAGTTCAACTTGCAGGGTCTCCACGCCACTGATCCTTAACTGGAGGTGCCAGCAATGTAAAGAAAGTTTTCTCTTTCCCTCTTCAGCCCCAATCGTGTCAATCATTTTGCTGACGCTCTTTTATTTGTGGATTTTGGTTCAATGTGTTTGTTGTAATCTAAAGTTTATCTATATAAGCTTTTTCAGCTGATTTTAGTTTTTTATTTAGCGAAAAAGTGGGAAGACCTTGGCCCCCTGGCCCACCCTGTGGCGCAGGGGCGGATCCAGAGCGAATTTGAAGGAGGGGCAGTTGGTAGTGGGGGCGCTGAAAAGCTTTATAAAATTGGTTACGAGAGTACGCTGTATACAACAATTTCAGATACCTTTTCAAAATAAACAACATAACTTTGAGGTCATCCTTGAAGCAAATTAACCTATCGGTCCAAGAACCTTTTTCATCTGATTCTCATTCTTCAAAAGGGACGCACAATTTCCAAAAAAGGGGCGCCAGACTTGCTTCAATTCGTTAAGGGAGGAGCAACTGCCCCTAGTTGCCCCCCTTAAATCCGCCACTGCTGTGGCGTGGGCCCTGACTTGGTGAATATTCGAGTAATTGGGGATTCCGTTTAAGTATAAAAAGTCAGAATAATGATAGAAAATTCTAAGCTCGAAAATGTAGGTTTTGGATCGAAATACGCCAATCAGAAACGCGAGCACATCAGTCCTGCTTTCCAAAAGATAAGCAGTTGCCTAATTAGGATTGGAAGTTCACTGCGTATGAAATTTAAAAAATGCATCGGAAGAACGCTTAACTGGAAAAACCCTGACGTAGAATAAACGCTCCTTACAATTTTTTATATTTTATATGAATAGTTATGCGACTGGAAGGGTCTTTTCGTGAAACATTCATGAAAACGTTTGCCATTGGTAAAATTGGTTAAAGGAAAGGGATGATATCTATGAAAAATAGCAGTGTAACTGCAAGAGTTGCTTAAAATAACAAAATCAAGATGCCGGTATGGCGTGTGGTCAGAATTTGCTTTATTTTTTTTGTATCCCTCTGATCTCTTCTTCAAAGATACTTCAAATCTTCGATTCTTCAACCTTGAAAGTTGCTGATCTTTTTGCATGATGGGAGAGAGTTCTTACGCTTCCAATAAGTCCTTAAAGGGTTAAAGATTATTAAAAAATGTACATACTTTATTACAAAATCCCACGTGCTAAGCACGTTGCTTTAAATTACAATGGCTGAGCAGAGAGACGAATACTGGCAGTAGGGCCCAACATAGCCTATTCGAAGGGAAATTAGCTGCAGGGGCATACATAGAGTAGAGGAGAAAACCAATTGCTTAAAACAATGGGAAGTCGCTGGGGCTGGAGGGGCAACTATCCTCCTAGTTAATGGGTTAAACAGCCCCTGGAGCCCAAAATGAAAAATGCAAATAATGAGGAAAGCCTCTTTTTAATTTTCCAGAAGGAGTTTACTGTAAGCTCATGTGGCACCGAAAGGTCGTGCAAAGAATAGCTTAATTGCAAGGAAAGAACTATCCGCAAACACTTATTTCTCCCAGCTTCAACCATAGGCCAAGCCAATATGCAAATCCTTATTTGCTTCACTTTTCTTTCTCCTAGTCTAGCCAAATTCTCAAATTATCGTAGACGTAACTAAACGGATTTCAACACTTTTGGCAGACAGAAGTTCATACAAAAAGCTGTTGTGACATTTCCCTCATTATAGGCAATTAAAACCGACTGGTTAACTACATAAACTAAAGTACTTAATACCTAAACTTTATTAAAACGTAACCAGCAAAGAATTTAAGCGAAAGAAAAAATCAGTCACAACCCATAATTTTGTAACTAAAAATACCTTTGATTTCCAAGTGAATTGTCCACTGAAGCTATCAATGTATTCGAATTCCTGAAGAAGTAAATTTATATGTTTAGAAAAAGGTAATTATGATGGCATTCAAGTGACTTTAGTCCCCGAAGAATTGCTAAACTGTATCATATTTCCGTTTTAGCAGTGTGATGAATGGGAAGCTATACAATGGGCAAGTCTTTACCCATTATCCCGGTGAATACAAAGGAACAAAAATTATTTGTTAAGATTCTCAGTTCATGTAAGATAAATAAAATATACTTTTAAGAGTACCTAGAACCACATGAAAATAAAAGAACTATTGCTTTGGTAAAATAATTTTTGTGTATCTGTTATTAACATATAACTGTGTAGAATATTGGCCTGCTCTTTTTCCTTGAGAGACGAAGAATCGACAGCCATCTGTCTGCTGGCAATGCGCTAAAGAAAAAACAAGAAAAAGAAAGATATTCCCTAATCTTTAAAAAACACGAAGACAATATTCCCTTTAACACCAAACCCCTTTTCCGCAGTTCTAGCATCTCTTCTATTTCACACGAGAGCCAGTTCGGTTCTCTAATTGTGACTTGAATGATAGACAAAATCTCCTATATGTTTCAAAATAAAACTAAGTCATGCGAACTCTTTCAGATTTGAAATTGTAGTTGTCACTGATATATAGTTAGTAAAAGGATACAAAGGATAGATAAATATATACTTTTTAAAGATTCATCCATCCGTACTCTTGTTGTGTTTTCATTTGAAATTCAATAAATTTTCAGGAATGGTACTTCGATTTATAACTTTGAAAAGAAAATCGATCAATCCTATTTGCAATCTTTTTTGGCAAACAAAGGTCTTTCAAAGCTCTAGCCACCACTAAACCAGAAGCCCTTCTTTGTGGATTAGTGGCCATTTTCGGTTTTCTTGAGACGATCAGGTTGGAAGGAGGCTAGGACTGAGAGATCCATTGATGATGTAATGGCTGAATTAGTTTGGGATCTTTGGGCTTTCTGTCAGCAGTATAACCTAATTCAACTGTATGGGAGGTGATGAATAGACAGTTTGTTGGATCTGATTAGCAGAATCGCAAATAAATCTCACTTATTCTAGCAATCTTCAGAGACAAATCATTTAATTGATTTTTTATGCAATTCGGACAATCATACTGGTGTTTCAGACCCTTTGTGAAATATTAAACAAATAGCATTCGAGTATTAAAATATTGCTGTCGATAAAAGTAAATCAGCCTTGGATAAGATTCATTCATTAATAATCAGGATCTCATACCTTAAAGACCATGTGAAAGGAATATAAACAGGTTCTAAAGGAACAAGCTGTTCCGGGCGCGTGTAAACTTAAATTTTTTACTGCAAGGTTTTGACTTGACCCGGAGCCCGGGCTCGTCTAAAACAAAACAGAGCTATTAAAAATGCCCCTAAACAGTTCTAATGGTTTTTGTTTGATTGCTTCTACTGGGCAGGATGATAGCCACTCTTTTACCAGAACTGAATCACAGCAAATATAAAATTCTCTGGGCCGTCCAGCCCCCCCCCCCCACTTTCGCACTTTGATATTTGAATAAGCAAAATGGAACAGGATGTAGCATTGGGGGTTCAGAATCAACTGCTATCATCAATCTACAGCCCAAACAACTTCTTGGGACCCTCTTGCACTGCGTTTTCCGCATTGCCTCTGTTGCCAAACAGGGAATACCCAGGAACATATTATGGATGGGGGGGGGGTGGGGGCTGACACGTTTTGGTATTGTTTTAGTACAAAGATGTAGATCATTGGGGGAATTACATCCCCTGTCCCCATGCCACCACAGGTTCTTGCTATACCGTCATATGGGATGAGGAGGGTTTCTCGTTTGTTCTTTTAACGTTGACAATATTGTTTATATCTTATGCAAGACAATTTTACTTAAAAACCACAAAGTTAATTGAATTTGGGACATATACGTAAATAATATATACCACAAATATCTCCCAAGAAGCTGGACCGTGGATTCAATGCCTTTCATGGCAAACACAAGAGCTTAATTGGAAACAGTCAGGGGCGTTGAGAGGGAGGCTAGGAGGGACAGCAGGTCCGGGGCCTACAATAAAGTAACAAAATCTATTCACAAAGCTACTATTTCAGCCAAAGAATGAGAAACAATTTTTTTGTGGACAGCCTTGATAAGTAAGTGTAACAACAGCCATATGTAACAAAATAGAAGCATTTTACTTATGCTACTCAAGTTCTCGGTATCTCGGTCCTTGATTCACCTACTTATTAGGAATCAACGCCCTGTAAGTTTATCGCAGAGAACACATGTCCTTGTCCACATGTCCTTGATTCATGTAAAATGTTTTTGCACATTCTCGTAAAAGTCCTTAAAAAACTTTCTCAACAATTGTACCTAAAAATGTCGTTTCCCTTGTTCTCTGGGAGACTGAAGGGCGAGGCCACAGGAAATTTTCTCAAGGGGGTCAAGTTTTCTGAATCACCCCTGGGCCCGAGCTGCCTCTCGACGGCTCTGGAGACGGTATATTATGACAATATTCCAAAGATAATTCTACAAAGATAACAAGACAAAGATAACTTTATTATTTCATTATTGCGATGATAGCCACTGATTAGCCTTTCTCGTTCATTCCTCCCCATCTCCTCTTCAATCAAAAAATCTTTCCTTCATGGATAAAACCGCCTCAAGCACAGACGTACGCATGCGTCATTTTCAAAATTGCTTTTCGTTTTGGCTGAGGTAAGAAGGAAATTGGCTTTGGTTGTTGCATTAAAAAATTTTTCTTGACAAATTTTTCTAAATCTTGCGGTATTTCAGCCTTTCCTTTCCCGGCAAATTTTAGTGAAATTTCGTGGTATGGTTTGCATTGAATAAAAATCTACCTTGAACTTGAACTAAAAAAGTATGGTTTGAATTTGTTACACGGAAATGAATTCTGGTACACACGAAGAGGTATACTCTGTAACGGAAATTGTTAAACTCTTTTTAAAGCTAACAATTCTGAGCAGGTCTTCAAAGTCATACGGATAAATCGGATGTCAATTTCCCCTGATGATTCGATAAGTTATTCTTAGCTGTTTTTAATCCTTACGAGCAAACACTGACGGCCTATTTTCTTATATGAAATAATTTCAATATTGATTGTATTCATAATTATTCAAAATACTTACCGTATATGATTGTAAACTGTCTCGGCGTGCTTTTTGCCTGGTCTTGGAATTACCAGAGCTACTTTCATTTGAATTTGTTCGATTTGCTAATTCTGTACTCCAATTCTTTTGGGCAACAAATTTACTGACTATGTGATTATCGAAAGCTCGATCCTGATCAGTGTGTGAGAGTGTCCTCCAGCCGTTCCTACCATGTTTTGTCAAGACTTCACCTTGTCTTTGTACTATATTTCGATAAAGACTGTTGACCCCACCAAAGTATCTCATATACTCTCCTAGGACGGCCATAGCACGAGTTTTTCGGCGTTTTGTATCTGTTTGCTGCTGGGCTGCCTCGCACAAGGCAGTCTCGTCACTAGTAGAAGCTGATGGTTTTTCTGCCTTTTTCCTCATATCTTATAGTTGTAGAGTAAACAAGCAGTCGACAGTTTGCAATAAATAACAACTTCTCATCGCAGATTTCCTTGTTCGCCGCTGCGGTTTCCTTATGAGTTATTCGACAGAACAGAAAAACTTCTTTGGTTCGCAGACCTTTCCATGTTCGCCTTTGTATTACAAATGATTTTAACACAATAAGCATAGTTGCGGTGACAATCCCAAGTTGATCTCATATTGTAGTAAAGAATAACACATATCAAAGGCTAGATTTCGCAGCTAGATTTCACTTTGCGTATTTATTAATTCGCCAAGCGGGGATGCTTAAAGATTTCTTATGGCAAGTAGGAAAAACAAATTACAGGCTTAACGGCTTTTAATATGAAATCTTCGGTCACCTGATTGCGTTGTTGTGCTCTCTATAATCGACTCGTTTGTAGGTTTTCCGTTTATAATTGTAGTTGAAAAAGTAAACTCCCGACAAAGTTCTCGACGGCAAATAAGGGATGGAGGTAAGCTCTTGGAAAGCGCTGTTAGTAGTCCTGATCTTTAGTCTTCCCTTTAACTATAAACAGTTGACCTGCACTTCGTATTACCATAACAACAGAACATGCGGACACACCTCATGTGCAGGTTGTGTCGATTTCATCTCGATCACATGGTAATGTATTGGGTTACAGTTGCTAAGACGGGGGCATGGGGATACGGTGGGGGTATGTTGAAAGTGGGAAAAAGCCCTTGGGCTCGTGTGAATTCGCACTTTATAAAGGGATAGTGGAAAATGCGAGGGGCGATTCACTCTTGCAAATAGTGTACAAGCTTTTGCCTAAAACAAAAGGATTTCTGGGGATTTTCAGATAAAACAATAGGATTTTCACGAAAGGTGTACGAGATTTTCTTAGAGTGATTTGCCCCTCGGGAAAATGCTTGTGTTTGGAGTTTCATGGCCCTCTCCATTTCGAAAAACACTGCTACATCGAAAAGGCCACGATCAATTATCGGCAGTACGAATATCAATAACTTTGGCCAATGTTGGAATCTCATAAACACATATACCCAAGCATTACACACTCTTTTAGAAGAATAACTAATTTTTTGCTGAACTTCAATGCTCTTCATTTTTTTATCTTGGGCCTAAGATAATTCTTAAATTATTCTTAAGCGACATAAGATGAAGTCCGATTTGAGTTCTTCGAGCCTCCTCGTAGCATCGAGGTATAACCTGGTGGCATTACATGGAGCGTATAACTCACATTTGTTTTGCTATCCGAAAAACTCAAGTAAACAAAAAATCTAATTCTTGTTGAAGCTTGAGCCTTCCATTATTCTCAAATTATTCTTAAATTTCGGTGATTTGGAGCACCAATATTCTTATAGAGTATATTTTTATAAAAAAGCTTGTATATATATAATATTATCGAAACGTGAAGCCCCTGTCGCCTGCTTGATGATTTTTCAATGTTGTGGCCTGACCGTAAACTTCCTATGCAGGATCACCTCCTGCAGATTATTAAAGCATTTTCGTGACCTGCACAATTAGCCGGAATGAAACCATTAAAAATTAATTACGGATTTGGCAAGAACTTTCCTTGTCTCACAGTGTTCAAAATTTTCACAATCAGCTGCCGACCACACCTTTCTCTTTGTGATATTGCACAAAAGGTTGGGATTTTGTTGGAATCCTACTATACATTCTTTTTTTACAAGAACCAGTAAATTGAAATTCAGGCTGGTTGTTCTCAATTTGTGCGAAAATCTGAGGCTGGATTGTTCTTAACTTGTTCTTTGATTGATAGGGTGTAAGCAGTACAATTGCTAGATATTGCATATTAGTTAAGTGTTCAAGCCTCGTTTGCCAACAAAGTGAGTGAGACATTCTCATCATGGGAAGTCTATAGGGTTTGAATGGTGAATATAATAAAAGTTACATTTGAAATATGATTATTATGTTTTTTTAAACACTCGTAAGTTGTATTGCTTACATAGGTCGCATTATTCACCTTTGCAGTTAAATCATTCTTAAGGGTCTGATAGTCTTAATTTCATTTCTTGTTACATTGTCTACTTTTTTCCACGAAGTTTAACTTGTTTGGCTTCAAAGCCTAAGGAGTTCAGTCAAATATTCAAAAAGTAGACAGTCATAGGATCAGGGGTTAAGAAAAATTTATCATATCATTTTTCATTTCAAGTCTGTAAAATTAAATCTGGATTTGGCATTTGTGATGAGAAAAAACATAGTGGCTGGTAGAAGGGACATGCAAAGCGTCACCAAAATAGCAAAAAAAAGTTTTAACTTGGTCCAGCGAACTGTGTGTTGCAAAATGTCTGCAGAAAGTCAAAGAGAAAGTGGTTGTCTGAAGAGAGAAGTTCCGTTGCTTTTGAATTGCTATTGGCAAATAGAGGGAAGCTCAGAGGTATTTCACGTAAAGGCATATCTGAGAACCCACCAGAACCTTACAATAATTCTGTACATGGTCCACCAAACCAAATGCAAAGCACATGTAAAGAACCACAAGAATATTGCACCAATTCTGCACATGGTCCACAACACCGGATGTTTGACTGCAGACATTCAAGTAAGAATGTAATGTGAAATTTCATTAACCTAAAATCGATATTTGCCAAGTTAGCTCAATGGCCTTTACAAGGCATGTTTGAAAAGCCACCAAAGTGTTACAACAAATCTGCAAATGGTGCATCAAACCCGATCCTTTAAAATGGCTGCAGACACTGAGGAATAAAAGTAGAGTTAAGCATAAAAAATTTCTATTTGCAAAAGATAGAAAAGACTTTAGGCCTTGGGCAGTATTTTAGCTGGAATCTGATAATTCAAATGCACACAGACACAGGTTTAATTTCTTTACATCTGTGTTAATAAGAAAGAAGTTTCGGGCATACGAAACGATTGACTTAAAGCAGCTAGACAAAAGAGGCAGAAAAAACCAAGTATTCGACTGTGATTTTGAATGAAAAACTTTCATACAGAGGGGTTAAGCTTAATGAAAACTAGGTTAGTCCTGACATGAGCTTTAAGAAAACAGCAGTTTATAAGAGCTTCACTGACAAAAATACACTGACAAACAGCAATAGAATACAGTGCAAAATACGATACACAAATCGCGGAGTAACTAACAAATGCCAAGACTGCTAATTTAGCGGCAACGTAAACGGCTTCGTATCAATGTTGAAGGCATAATTAATAATAACCATTGTAAAAATATAATTGCAATTAAGATTAAATTAGCTAAATACAGCACCAACAAGATCAAAAACCAAAACATGAGCTGCATTATTAATGTGTTTTTATTGAAGAAATAATTTAAAACTCTCTTGCCCCTTTTAGATTGACCCAATAACAACAGAAAATCCACTGATGCTTAGTTATTATAACTTTCCTTTTGGGAACGTTGTGCAAATGGCTTACCATGATGCAATAATAATATAACTATCGATTGGGAATAAACCAATAACGAGAATCGACACGCGTCAAAAAAACTTGATTCAGTTGCACATAATTGCTTCGAAATATAGGAAACCATTTGAGGATGTTATTTCCGAAGACAATTATCATTCCGCAAAGCACTTTGATAGATGGAGAAGTATTTTATCATCATCATGCTTTAATAATGATTCCCTTTGAGCAAAGTGCAGGATATATGCTCTACCGTATTTATTCAAATATAAGCCGCGGGTTAAAATAGTTTTTTGGCACGATTTGCAGCGGTATAAAAAATACCTGAACTACGGCTGGAACTCTCAAAGAAAAGTTTTTCCTACGTCGGCGCAAAGGTCTGGAATGATATCCTGAATGACATAAGAAATGTGGAATCTACTAACCTTTTTAAGCACAAAATGAAAACCTATCTTTTGCACCAATAAAGTGAATTCTATACAGAAATAAGAGATCCCTAGCATGACCTCCTGGTAGACCAGTTTAAAGTTTGTTATTGTTTTTGTTTCATATGTAACTAACTCTATTTATTTTTTACTAAATCTGTAACTGAAGGAGTATCATGAATAATATGAATAATGAAAAAAGGGCGGCATACTTTATTTCATCAAGATCCTGCCTAGTCTCCTGCTACCTTGAAAATTTAAAGTGATAATGTAGAAGATGTGGAAGAAATACTTCTGGACGATGATGATGATCTGTAATCTGGACGATATTGTTGCTGGCTTAACTTCTAATGTCTATTTTTTGTAAAAGTATTTATCAGGTTTCTATCGGCTTTTGATCTTTCACCTTAATCTGCATGGTTTTGTTGGTGCGGTTTATAATCGAGGGCGGCTAATAAATAAGAGCGGCTAATAAACAAGGGCGGCTAATAAACCAGGACGGCTAATAAACCAGGGCGGCTAATAAACCAGGGTGACTAATAAATAAGGGCGGCTAATAAAACAAGGGCGGCTAATAAACCAGGGCGGCTAATAAACCAGGGCGGCTTATAATCGAATAAATACGGTACATAACACTCTTACGTATATGAAACAGCTGAAAAATAGCTAGGAACTATAATATATTTGGTTAAACAATTTATAGAGACTATTTTTACCCTAGTATTAGTAAACACACTAAATTAATTGATATGCTAGTCCTAAGTTATGTATTGCACGGCTCAAGATGCAACAGGTAAGTCTTACACTTAACAATACAGAATACTGGGTCTGGAATAAACCAATTGCGAGGAATGTATTTAAGTAAACTGAGCGATAAATGACTTAAGTAGTGAAGATTCACAAGACTAAATAAGAAAAAATTGGAAAAAATTGGAACTTTTAATGATGTTTGGTATTTGGCTAAAGGTGAAAATATGTTTCGAAGTAGGATTTCGGAAGGAGATAATGCATGAGTATTACATAGGTTTTTGTAATACAAGGGTTAAGCACGGAGATAGCAGCGTAGAAAATGAATTGATGATGTGCGTGTCTCCTCTAAGAAACTGAGAAAGGACTGCTTAATCTATTTGTCTAAATGTTCAATTTTCATTTCTTACACTAAAGACAAAACATCTTAACAAGATGTATTAAAATATTAACTACGTCTCAGTCGTTACAAAATGGCACGATTCTTTCAGGCTTTCCCAGTATTTAATAGAAAACAGAAGCCTTGTTACGTAGGAGTGGGCAGTCACTAGCTGAAATATTGTATAAAGAACATACCATGTTTCAATGAAATGAATAATTCGTTTAAAAAGCTACTATAATAGCAAGACCTGCACATTCTATGTATACAGCACCGTCTTAAAGCACGGCTCAACCCTCTATTGTTCTTTCTTTTCTTCATCTTCAATGCTGTTTGCCAAGGAAAGAGGCCGTGCCGGGTTTATGGCCGAGTACTTCAGCTGAAGTATATCTCCGACTTCATCGAGGGCTATCAGAACCTGGACCGTACACAAAAATAAACATCCTTACTAAGCGCTAAATTAAAACATTGTATAAAACAAACAAAAAATACTTCAAAAAGAAAGTAGAAACGAAAGTATGATTGACTAGTAATGGGGTTTGATAGGGTATGTTAGATCGGACATGTTCTATCTTTCATTAAAATAGTATACTTCTGCAGACTATTTTCACGATATCCACTTTGGAGAATGATAAATTCTTGCTACAAACTAGATTGATCCAGCCAAGCCCCTAAATCACCCCAGCCCCTGAATCACCCCCAGCTCCTTGGAGTAAGAACAGAGACCATTACCCATCAAAACTCTTTTTATTTTCATTGCTCTCTTCTGCACTCTTTGATGTTTCGGTGACTCTTGAGTAATCACTAGAAAAGGTTGGTTTCAGCAAATGTTCAAACATAACTCAAAGACTCATCTCAAACGCTGTCACGTAGCACAAACCCATGTATTACTAATTCAAATAAAATTCGGATGTATCTACTCTCTTTACACGTGGTACATGTCAACGATTTGTTAGTTTGTAGCAAGAATCTATCTGTTTAAAATGCTGTGTCATCATACAGATTACCATTTACACGAAATACATGGAATTCAAATAAAGCCAAAAGTGTATTTTTCTTATAGTTATACTTGCAGTTTGTATTGACGGAAAACAAACGAAAAAAAGCAACTACACTTATTAAACACAAGACTAAAGAGATTTGCTCTTCTGCTTTATAAACTGATTTGGGGAAAGTTATTGTGAATACGTATTTATAGCTGTTAGCAATTTGTAGTTATATGGAATTATATCTACTGAATATGATGAAGCAGCTTTGGTTCTTGGGAAAGCAAGCCACTGGGGAAAGTAAGCCACTAGGGAAAGCAACCCACTGGGGAAAGCAAGCCACTGGCGAAAGTGAGCCACTAGGGAAAGCAATGCACTGGGGAAAGTAAGCCACTGGAGAAAGCAATCCACGGGTAAAGCAATCCACTGAGGAAACAAGCCAAGCTGGACGTATTTTTTCATTACCTTTCGGAGTATTCGCCGCGCTAAGTTCTAAGAAATTGGCCTGTTCTCAATGATTATTTATCTGGAAAACAGTGGAAATTTTAAAGAACAATGTTGTGGAACATACCTTGTCAAGCATTTCAGATGTGTGACCAGCTGAAAGACAAAACCTCGATCGAGATTCGATAATAGGAGTGGCAGGAAAACCAACGACGACCACAGCAACATTTCGCTTAAGCATCTCTCGACTGAATGCTCTACAAACAAGAATCAAGAAATGTATTTTAAAACTCCTTTGTTTGTCGTTTTGGTACACTGTAGTAGCTTTAGCAAATTTTCAATAGCACCCCTCCCTCGCTCGCTGTGCAAGTCCAAATTATGTCGTTTGATGAGCATTGGTGTGGAACGTAGTTGAGAAGAACTAGAAAACATGCGAGAGTTTTTCGACTAGGCACTAGCCAAAATTGCTGAAAGATTTGTTATAGCGAAGATCAAAATAAATTAATAGCCTTCATCCAGAATTGTTAAGTGGATCAAACGCAATACTGATATCATTATAACAAAATTTTTAGAATTATATATAAAGAAATGTGATTGAAAAAGCTTAGTATTTACTCACGCAATTTTTGCAGGCATGTACAAGAGGACTGGAACAACGGGTGAGTCATCATGTCCATAAATAATGAATCCCATTTCCTGGGCCTTTTTGCGAAAGTATCTATAAAAACGAGTTTATTGCTTTTACTAGCTAGAAATAGAAATGTTCCCTAATTACTAGGTTGGTGTTAAGGATTAGGGTGATGTTTTCTTCATTAAAATTTTTGAGGTGTTGCAAGACATACAAGGCAGATAAATATATACAATATCTTAAGTCCTAATTATAGAACATTGAATACTTAGACCTAAATATGCAATGTTCCATACAAGACGCAAAAACATATGCATGTAACCCCCTTTTTTAGAAAATTTAACACTAATGGCCAAATTTTTTGCACTGTTTTCAAATAATGGGCTGCCATGTTTTAGCCTTGATGTGATAATGAATTTGCTTTGCACTCGAGGTCATGAAATTAAAGGGGGTATAAGTTACTGTAATATTGAAACAGGATAATCCTGTGAGTTTCAAGATGGGAAACCAGGCCAAAAAGAACAGCAACGTGGAATGTTTTGACGTCAACAAGACGGATAAATTTTGTCACTAGCATTAAAATGGATGTACAAGAACATGGCAGGATACACTTGATTTGCAAACGAGGGAACTCGCTGGCTTTATGGGCGTTTATCACTAAACATGACTTTGTTGTGACAAAATAATCAACGTTTTTAAATTTATAAAGATACAGGCAGTTTTGTATCTCATTACAATCACAACTGTTCTTAATTCCAACAGCCCAATCAGAAGCTTGAACAAAATCGTGACAGATACATAAATAACAACAATTAAGAATATTGAACCAACCTGCAGTTGCTCCGCAATTTTTGCAGCCTCCGCTGTCCTGCAAAGGACATGAATGGTTATCTTAAGAGCTATTGAAAAACCCTGTCGAGTATGTTTTGGGAGGATTGCATATCAAATAAAACAATCTCAGTCTTGTCACTAAAACATAAATAATCATGAAACGAGAAAATTTTTCAAGATAAATTGCTTAAAACTCAAATTACTAATGACTTGGAAAAATCAGAAGTCACAACAACATACAAATTATGGACAACAAGCTATCGACTTAATGTAAATCTTCTAATTTTACATATAAGCACAGGGTAATTTTTTAGTACAAAGGCTGATTAGTTTATAAACAAAAAAGCTAGTCGACATAGCACAAATATAAATTAAAAATAACAAAAACAATTTCGCTTTTTCGTGCCACTTTTAAGCAAAAACTATTTTCAAAAACTCATGCGATACCTTCGTTGGTCCCATCTTCTCCCATAATAATCTTCATTGATGTCATAACTTGCTGAATGACTGGGGGTGCCATGGTCGACGCATATGCAGCACTGTGTGACGTTGCTCTGATGTGATTGATAATTTCCTGTTTAATAATAATAATAATAATACCTTTTTTACTGTTAGTTTGACAATAGTGTGAATACTAATAAACACTAACATGAAGCAATTTAACCCTATCCAGACTAGGCTTTTTGAAACTTTCGGGAGACTAGGGGGGGGGCACAAAGTGCCCCCCCTCCGTAATTTTTTTGTCCCTCTAGCTAGGACAATGAACTTTGTTTGGATGGTACTCTTATCTTTTCTCCACATTTTAGTATTATTGTTCAATTTTTAAGTCACGTGGTTTTACGATGACGTCATCATAATGGTGGCCGGGTGAAGCAAAAATTTAGAAAATTTTAGAAAATCTTAAAATATTCATTAATTCCAAAGCATCGGGCTAAGATATTAAAATAAGCAAATTTGATGCATTTTCTAATAGAAACAAGAAGATTGACACAATTTTAATAATACTTCTCAAAATTATTAACGTTCCAAACAATAGAACTCAACATATTTTGTATTTGGCTATAGTTTTTTCTAAATAACTAAATGATCGATACAACCAAATGTCATGTTTGAGTTCATTTTTAATGCCTTAGCAGACAAATTATTCTAAACTTGCAGTTTTATTAATGTAAAACCTATAAATGTGTCAACAAATGTGTGCGCATGCGCAGCAGAAAAATCATAGAAAAGGATGTTGAATTTGAATTTTCTGGTCAGAATCATGAAGAGAGCACAAATTAATGCCTAGATACTAATTTTCATCAATATATCTACTTTTGTTGCGAATCCGTGGCAGATTGAACTATTTTTTACTTGACTAGTTTTGAAAATGCCCCTACACAACCCCCTGATTAATAGTAAAAAAATTATCTTTTTATATGAATATGTGTCAGATAGGTTAAAACTAAAAGTCAGGAGGTCTGAGGGGTATTGCTTTGAAACTCCTGAAGTTATGAAAGAAAAACCAACTAGGGGGGCACTTTGTGCCCCCCCTAGTCTGGATAGGGTTAAGAGATTGCATTATGGAAGTCATTGACTGCAAGCGTTACAGGCGCATTGATTTTCGAAGTACCAATCTTTTATAAGAACTTTAAATTTACTTGCATTTGTGGATGATTTTATTTCATTTGGAAAAGAATTCAAAATCTTTGGACCCAAAAAGCTAATAGACTTTGGACCCATAACTTTTCGTTTTAACCTTTGGAACATAAAGAGTATTCATTTTTCGAAGATTATAGCTATTGGGTTTCGGGAGAAAGTAGTCTTTCATAAAGGCTGGATTCAAGTTGTGCAAAGTTTTGTAAACTTCTAGTGCTAGCAGCCGAATGGAGTGAATATGATTTGTAGTGGATAGAATAAAATAAAAAAGAATAAAATAAACCAATATGTGATTGTCAGATGGACAGTATTGTCAGATAGCAAATACCAATGCTAGTGACACATCAGTTATGGGGCTATGACTGTATTTACGTCTAATGATTATGCATCAGAGACACTTCACTAACCGCATCAGCAGCAATATAGCCTCCAGCTCCACCAAAACTTTTAGTGAATGTTCCCATCATTATATCGATGTCTCTTGTATCCACACCAAAATGTTCAGCCACCCCTCTTCCGCCGTGGCCAAGTGCTCCAATACTATGTGCTTCATCCAAGTACAGATAGGCCTTTATTCAAAATTATCACGATTACTGTACATGAATAGCATAAGGAAAAAGAGCTGTGCTTTAGCATTGGGATGCTGACTATATGGAGGAATTTCACGGAAACAGGGGTGGACAATTCCCGTAGAAAGGTGCTCCCTTGTTGGGAGACAAATCGCTCTTTCAGTGACAGGTGGTCTCCAAAAACGAAACGCTGATGACAAGGGCGGACATTACCAGTAGAAATTTGATTGCCCGGTGGCTACCCTGCATAACGATAAGCAGTCTTCTAAAGATAAAAACATGTTGTCCCAGGTGGGCATGAGACCAAATTGTCCACCCCTGAGAAATATATTGAAAAAGTAGCAAGCCTTGAATTAAATGTTCTGAAAAATATTCAGTTGAGGTAATCCTTTCAATAGTTCATACAAAGTTATTTTGTGGAGAAGGGAATGGCTGGAAATAGCCAAATAAACTGGCTACCAGGAACACAAGAAGCCGTATAACTTTGGGTCATTTATAAATGGTGGAACAGATCAATAAGATTTGCAATTACCAATAAAATTTGACTAACCTTATACTTCTTTTTCAGAGCAACAACTTCTGGTAGCTTTACAATTGACCCTTCCATGCTGTATATACCTTCAACTATAATTATAATCTTTTTCCATGGCCTATGTGTTCTGGGCTGGCCTTGGATAATCAGATCACGCAAAACAGCCTCTAACTGTTTCATATCTGAAATTTAAGAACATATGTTATATACCAGAAACACACTGCGATCTTTTTGTAAATGCATGTTGATTCAATTCAATTCAATTCAATTTGGACTTATCTGGCTTGGGCTGTTAACAAAAGGTATGCTTTGGAATGGATTGTTGATTATATGTTGATGATCAATAGAAACATTAATTCTTAATTTGAACCATGTTTGTACCAAGTTATTCATAGTCCTTACCATTGTGCCTGAACACTCTTATTTTAGCACCAGACAGTCTTGCACCAAGAACCAACGATGCATGATTCAACTCATCACTAATAATTACACAACCAGGTCCAATTATTGTAGGTATGCAGGTTGAGTTGGTTGCAAAACCCATTCCAAAGCATATAGCATCTGGCTTTCTCAAAAATCTTGCCACAGTCTTCTCCAACTCTTGGTGCATTCTAGTAACACCTGTACATCAAACACATAAACATTACTCAACTTTCAATTATATTGTCATTACCAAAAATTATATAAGAAATAATCTTTCAATTATCACAGGCAATATACAAAAAGATTACTGTAAGTTAATTTTTTTAAAAGTGCTGGGACGTATATAAACAGCTGAGCAGCATCAAGTATCTATCTGACTAAGCATCAAGTACCTATCTGATTTTCACAGCTATTGTTATAGTTATACATTCTCTATTGAGAAGCTATGTTAATTGTAGAATAGCACTGAAGCTTTTATATCTTACAATATATAAATACACATCCTAGATAAACTCAAAAAAACATTTTAATTATATTCCTCATCAGTAATATTGTGACACTGATGTGATATTGTAATATTGCAATACAAGATCATAGGAAAAGAAAATCTGTTAATTAAGAAAATTGTTGTAAACAAGAAAAGCCCTTATTTTCAAAACTACAGTAGGAAACAGGTTTTTTAATTATAAAACCCCTTTTCCAGTTACTTTGTACATCATATTTCACTGGAACAGCAACCTTAACCTCTCTTAGGTTTACCCTTTGGAGATATTTCTCATTCTAAAACATTAAGTATAAAAAGATGCCCTATGCTTTTAAACTTGGGTGAATATTTGCTCCATATATCTAAATAAATGACTTTTACCATACTCATGTCTTGAGCTGCAAAGTGCTATTCCATTAGTATGTATTGCATTTTCTGCATTTTCTGCACATGTTCCTGTAGATTCTGCAAAACCTAGGTAATTATATGATCCTACATTGATTGCTTTTGTCTTTGTGCCAGGGTACCTGAAAATAGTAAGAGATCATAAATTTGAAAGCATTGCACACTTAAAAAGTTTGATAGTGCATGCTGTGGGCATGTATCTGGTCTAACCTGACATGGATCTTCTGCCCTATTAAAACTGTATGCTGTTTATGTATAAAGCACAAAGAGAAAGCCTTTATTGTAACCAAATTCATGTTACAAGACAACCTAGTAAGAAGTTTGAAAACAACACAACACTGGTAATAGATATTCATTACTTCAGAAGGTCATTGTCCAATATTTAAACCCTGGTAATGAAAAGTATAAAAACAGACACATTTGCAACTGCAAGCATGAAAAAACACCAAAATAAGCAGTGCCATGCTGGCTTCAGCTAGGTACCAGTCTTTTAGAGCACCCTCTAGAAAACTAACCCCTTAGTACCATCTATCAGGGCTGGCGGACCATAACTAAAAGTGTGAGCCACAATGTTAAAAGTATTCAGAGATTCTACACAGACCGCAGACACATCTAAAATATTCACATTAACTTAGACCCTTGGAAGATCCTAGAAAATGTTTATAGCTTTTCTTTATCATTTTCCCAAAACGTTGTTTAGGGAAAGTCACCACCCTTTTACAAATATGATGTATTGCAATGGCAAAAACACAAAAAAATGCAATAAAATTGGCTTTTGATTTTTGGTATATGACAAGATATATATAATGTAACATTTGTGACTTCAGAATACATGCTGTCTATATGGTGATAAAAATGTTATATATATTGTATCAGACACTCTGCTACACAATAACTTTTTTTATCCAAGGAAAACTAGTTGGGTAGTGCAATAGGTTTACACATTAAAAAATGGCAAAAAATTTGTTCATACTTGAATGTCCAGTTGTAATCATCACTAGTTCTGTCTATCAAGTCAATCTCTGCTCCAGGAACACTGGCAATTGGTCTGTTCCAACAGTCTCTAATTCTCATGTACAGATTTCGTGTGTAGAAACTTTCAAAGTCTGAATAAAGTGGAACAAAACCCTGAAAAATAAAATTTCTAGGTAATCTTTCCTAGTACATAGACATTAATCATTGATATTATTTCTCCATTTCTTTGTGCCATGTTTCTTTTAATACATTCCTCTAGATATAAAATACAAGCAACACTAGAGAATCTTAGGTGCCAGTTCTATAGGTTATGCTTATGATTTTTAATTTTTTTTTACATAGAATCACTATTAGAACAATCTTGCTAGCAGTTTTGCATGGAATTGCAGTTTACCATTCCACATAATGCACACAACATGTCTCACAAACTCATTAATAAATTTCATAATTATTTTCCTGAAAAACAATGTGTTATTATTAGAGTGGCAAAGTGATGACATCATGAAATTACATTATTAGAATTATTAAATGTTGACCATGTGAGAAGAAATAACATAGCCAAATACCTCTAAAACATACAAAAGCAGGTAAATCTGCTACAGATTTCCTTGGAAAGGCTCAATTGAAGATTAGGAGCTTGCTAACAAATTATTGTTATCTTGGCCTGGAAGTTTTAGAACCATGGCCAAATTACAGTAGATTGTCATGGGAAAAGCCTGTATTCCTGTGGCTATACCTCAGGCAAATTTTAACAGCTCTAAATGATTTTGCACATTTAGAGGTATTTTGTGGTGTTATGTTCGGTCACATGTTCAAAATATGAAAATTCTAAAAATAGATTTTTGAGAAGGGCAGAGACATAGGTGTAGTGGCAATTTTCACCTGAACATCATCTTATTAATGGGTCAATAACCTTTAATCTCTTTGGTCACTCCATTTTGAAGCCCAAACATAGATTTCTGCAATATTTCCCAAATTTCCCAAACATAGGTTCCTGCAATTCGCTGCAATATTTTACAAATATTGAAAATTGAAGTCAACTTGATGGACTAGCTAAAACAAAATATGCCAGTAGTCTGCAGGTCCTATTGAATTTGCTGTGAAATAACCGTTCAATCTCTGATTACAAACAATGATACTGCCAACATCAAAAGACTACAAGATGCTTATCAGTAAAAACATGAAGCTATGGTAGCACCTTCATGACAATACAAATTCTTCCTTCTTATGCCTTGCATGTACATTCCTATGGTTACCCCTAACACACGACTAGCACAAATCACAAAGCTGCAATCTCAAATAAAAAGTGGTTAAAGGTTATTCAAAAGACGGCCTAATCAGCTTTTCATTTTTTCTATCGTGAACTAGGCTTAAATGTTTAAAGGATTTCGTATGTTCAAGTCACTGGTCATGTATCTTCGTGAGTTTTCATCCACATATTTTCATTATATTGTTTACATTCTTTTACTCCAGTCTGTAATTTTCGCAGGTTATATAATCATCAGGCGGGGGTCGAAAATTTATCTCACTGTTTATTGCAAGGTGGCTGTCACTTCCCTGAGTGAGATGATTGAAACTGTCGTTGTGTGCATAAATAAATGTAGCAAAGAAACAACACGGTGCTAATGTAGTAACATACACCTACAAAGAAAGTGGACGGACCAGCATTGGCAGATGAAATCAGGGTGTGTTCGACTACAAGGTGACTTCAAGTGATTTGTAAATCTTTAAATACCTTATTGCCTCTTTCTTTGGCACTCTTGGTCTTCTCCAACCCATGATAACGAAGAAAATCTCTTAAATAACCAAAAATAACTAATATTCCATATCCTATGTAAGTTACTACAGCAACAATGAGAGGCGTTTCCTCGAAAAACTCTTCGAGTTTCGGATTTGGTGCCTGGTTGCGTTCAAAGGTTGCAGGTTTTACAGCATATTTCTCTGTAATAATAGACGTAGTTCCTTCCTTTAGATCATTCCCATTGATATGAAACTTCTTTTCAGCCACTAGATCTCCTAGATCGGTAGGCACAACCATCCTTGAGGCACTCCACTTTTCACCGTTAAACGATGAATGAGCACACGCACGGTTAGGCCACTCCTTCTGTTGTGAACTCCTTAGGTATAGCTCCTCCGTAGGCGTAGAGCCAGTGTGATTATTATACCCCTGTACCTTTCCAAGGGAAGTAGTACAACCCTCTACCTCTACCAAGTGACCTCTAAATTATTGTATCGAGGGTAGACTTTACCGGAAAGTGCTGCCTCGCCATTCAGACAACCCCATTAAATCGGCACTCTGTGTGCGACAGAAACCTTATTTCACGATATTAAAATCAAACAAAATATGTTATCAATAATTTACGTAGACAAACTATAGATTCATCAAAGGAACAATGTTTGTCAACAAAGGCAACACCAGTTGAGTCAATTACGAGCCCATTCAATTACGAAATTGGGAAATGTGTAAACTTGAAAAACATTTATCTGCGCTATGATCAACAGTGTGGGCCTTTTTTCTGTGACAGCAGCAGAGATGTGCCAAATTATAAAAAAATTTAAGTGTTGTTTACACAGGGTATACCCCAAACAACGAAAACAGATTTGAGGAATATCGAAAAGAAAAAAGCAAGCTTTTTCTTTGAAATTGATAAAATACAAAGCTGTGAACGCTCTCTTTTCAAACGGCAGCGTTACAAGCAGGGATGTGCATAGACAATTTTGTTTGAGGGTGGGGGGGGGGGGCCTTCAGAAAAAGGTGACCAACTTTACTTTTTGACTGGTTACTTCTCCATAAAAAATTTATTAACAATGAAATAAATGATCATATACACACTTAATGATAACAAGTAAGAGCAAATGATGGCATGAAAGTATAAGGAAATTAAGTTCGCGGAAACTAATATTCCTGTATTTCGCGTTTTTGGGTGAATCCATGAGCATCTTTTTGCGAAAGCCAATTTTTGGATTATCTGCAAAAATGAACTGCAGCTTATTTTAAGCTCCTCATAACAATAATTTCAGCTTTCAACATTTTCTCTAGTCTATAGAATTTTATAAGAATTGAGGGGCAAATATGGCTGGAAGGCCGCCGAGAGGTTTCAGAGGCTCTGGGGTAAAATGGGAAGACGATGCCCTTGCGAGCGGAGCGAGCAGAAAAGTTTTTCGACCACACTCTTCAGATTAGCCTAAAATGCATCTCAGAAAACGTCTTGCGGCTCTTTCTTGCAGTCATTTCTTATAGTCATTAGCTTGTTCCTTAAAGAAAGTTCTTTGCAATACACTCTTTTTCTGTACTTTTGTGAATTCGAGTTTAACTTTTGACCAATTTTGAGGCTCGTGTTTTTATAAAAAAGAGTTTATTACCAAAAAGAAAGTTGACTATGGCCAACCATGACCAATAAAATAGAAATTACAGGTTGCAATTTGGTCAAACTTTCTAATTAATGCTAAGGTTCCCGCTGCATGACCAACTTTCTTGAAATTTACAGAATCGGCACATCCCTGGCTACAATGAGATACATTTGCCAGTGGATATGTTTACCGTTGAGGGGTGCATTTATTGGGAAGATACAATCACTATGGGGCACTTATTTCAGCACAATCTGTATTTTGTGGTATGATGCAATGATCTCGAAACTGCCACTACTAAACTAGCTTTAAGTCATGAGCTTCCCCTACTGGTAGCAAAGTTAAAAAAGGGGACGTTTTCTGGCAGTGCACAAATAGTTGAAAAAGCATAAGATTTCATGTTAAATTCTAACATTAAATGCTAAGATTTTTGAGTATCATATATACTAGTTAGAACAGTGAAAGAAATAAGCTACAGATAAAACAAAATCAGTCCAACAATGGCTTCATAACACACAAAACACAAAACTTTTCAAAGTTTTAAAAGTTCTTAAAGTCCTTTACTTATTTCATCTCAGTTAAACAAATTGACATGAACAAAAGGTTGACTGTAATTCAGAATGGATTTTTCTGTTTGGTGTATCTGTATACAAAAACTGCCAATGATGTGTGATGTCTTCTGAGCATTTTTTGAGCAACATTTATGGTTTGATTTCACTTGTAACTAGAGGTTTACAATCCTTTTCCCTTAGAGCTTGAATATGTCACTGTTTGAAAATAAAGGCATGAATGTTAATGTAACGTTATATAACAATGTTAACATAATCCATTTGTGCATCCCTAACAAAGAAAACAGTTCCATCAGAATGAAGATCCTATTTGAGGCGAAGGCTGCCCCTTGTATTGCTTCCCATTCAGTAAACTGTTATAAAGGAAATATACTACAGGATGAAAATTATTAGAGGGCTCCAGCCCCCAACCTCATTGCTTCAGCAACCTCCAACCCCAACAACATAATATTACCAAACGCCTATTTTTTGGAAAGGAAACAAAACATGCAAACAATCCTCCTGGATCTAGATTGACCTTGGTCTGATAAGAAAACTGCCTCTTTTTCAACTTTTAAAAGACTAGAGAAATGAAGCCAGCTAGAAAAGAATTTTTTGATAGTCCAGTGATCTAATTTCTATTAATTTACAAGTAACAAACTCAGAGGCAATTTAAAAAACTTCTCATACTGATGACAAGAGGGGAGGCAAATATAGCAACAGAAAAAATAGTCTAATGTAAGCCTTAAATAAATTTATAAGGCCGTGTATACTCTGAATAAAAATTTGTAATATTTTCCTAGTCAAATTAATTACTAACATAAACAAGGATCCAAGTATCCACACGAAGAAATTCAGTGTTAAAATGGACCAGATTCAAATTTGGTATGCCTAAGGTCCTGTGGTTTTGGTTGTATTTCTTGTGTGAAGAACCATGTAGGTGTTAAGGTTTTCTTTACAGCCATCCATAATGCTGTGCCTGTCTGGTCCTGTATCTGTTTATCTGTGACAATCTGCTTTGTGACATTCTTGCCAAGAGCAACAGCTTCATTTGTTACAGTCTCAGACTGAAGAACACTTTTGAAAAAGTCAGCAAGTATCTGCTTTGTTTGTCTGTCAGCAGCAAGATCATCAAGTAATTTTTTACATGACTCACGAGTATATGAATCGACAAGAATTCCACGAATGTAATCAAGAAGAATTTTGCGAGTGCTTACTTGCTCCAAAAGATTTTTCAATGAAGCCTCTGCTAACTTCTTTACAGTTTCCTGGGTTTCTTTGTCATTAATGACTGCCCTCACAAATACCACAGATTTGTCAACAAGCTCTTTGTTTTCAAGAAGCTTTGTCAGAAATCCAGATGCAAGCTCCAGAGTGGCCTGGTCATTGAGCACCTGGTTAACTATTGCCTTTGAAATCTCATTGGCACGAAGCACTACATTTTGGTCACCTAAAATGCAAAAAGAAATAAATTCTAAAAGATGATAATACAAAAAACACAAAATACACCTTCACTATGCTTTGAAACTTTTCTTAGTGATAATTTTCCAAGCTTTTTGAAAGACGAATACTTTTGCACAAGGTTGACAAACAAGTATTGTTCATTCTTGTAGGCATGCCTGACCCTTATTTTATAACGAAAAAAATAACATTTGCTTTTTAAGATTAAATCTGATATTATCAAAAAATATTCTGACCAATTTGAAGAAACACACAACAGGTGCAAATCATACATGTTTTCCAACCTGGATAGCATGCACCTGCACCTGAAACTTTTGGTTCACTGTGACCAAGATCTCATACCAAACTTTTATTCCATGTTTTATAGTCACATAAAATTTTGACCCAAATATGCATAGCTATTCAATCAGACTTCCTTTTAAGTAATATTTAGCTCACAGTTGCAACTTTTAAGCAAGAGTTGGTGATAATAAGCAGAGTCTGTTATTCCATCTTCCCTGCAACTCCTATTCAACATTTTTTAAGTGGTACACACTTCTTTTAAATAAGAACATTTGATTCTAGTTTCAGTCTGGTGTTTCTTATTTTTCACAAATCTCAGTCTCACATGTTTCTTACTTTTTTTAATTTTTTTAATAAAATTTCCTGTTCATAGTACCGTCCAGAAAAAACCTGTGCTTGATAAAGCAATAAATGTTATTATCCCTTTTGTCTTTCTGTTGCCAATCTGTCATTTTCAATTTTTGCTGGCATTTTATTATTTCTTGAGTAAATGTTTAATTTCAGCATGCCATGTTTCTTGTGTCGTTCTTTTGGGCAACTCTCAGCCTGGTGTCTTATAAGGGTTGTTCTTATAAATAAGCGTGTAATTCAGTTTAAATTCACAAAACAGTTAACTTATCACAATTCAAGTAATCAAACTATATTCCTACCTAGTGACCTTGTTGCAACATCAGCTACTTCATCTGATAAGTTTTCTTTTATAGGTTCTCTGAACATGTAAATTCCAAATCCCAAAACTGCCATAATTCCTATCCCCCATTTCATTGTCGAGTATCCTCTGACCCTCAAGTATTTTTCAAGATCCTTCACCTTCACAACAATCGAATTTTTTGACAAACCATTAGCAACGTCATGATGAGCAGCATTGGCTTTGGATCCAAAGCTAAGGCTATAAAATGGAGTAGAATGGATTTCCCTTCTTGAAATTAATATTGGTCGACGACCAGATATGTTCATAAGACACCTAACTGCGGCTTTCACATCACCTGAATATGCGGTCAGGCTCTTTTTACAAATTTGTCTTGGACGAGATGCAATCTCCAAGATGCCTAGGCCATAACGACCAACCTGCAATCCTGTGCACCTGCTAAGCATGGCTACTAAATTACATCAACATCGATCCATATCTTTGATGATAAGTATGCTTTAAAATCTTACAGAAAGTATCGTTTCTAGAGATTTCAAGCTTTCAACATCTTAAGTTGTCTGTTGAGATGCAGGAACTTTTCATGACGCTGCCCGAGATGCCAGAGTTCAAAGTTCGACCAGGTTCGACACAGAATTTCGTTTTCAAGCAACACGGATACAATGTATCGAATTTTTTCGAATCTCAACGAGCCTCAAAATTGGTCGAAATGAGCTTATGCTGAGCTACTGTAAAATTGCATCCTGACTGTAGAAGTAAAGCAACAACATGGTATTTTCAAAACAACGAAAAAATTGCACCAGTTATTTTTAATTGCTGTTCAACCCATTTGCAAAAAAATTGAATTTAAATAGGAAAAGGAGGATTGCTTTAGTAAAATTTGCTTAAAAAGAGTGCATTTTCCAGGGAACAGAAAGCATCAAAATTTGAAAATGTTCTCTTACTTCTGCGGCAACTATGGTGCTAGCCTGCGCCGCAGACCCAATCCTCCAAAGAGAATAGACCTATTCTAGAGAGAATAGACCAGAGAGAATAGACCTCCAAAGACCTATTCTCTCTTTGGAGGATTGGGTCTGCGGCGCAGGCTACTATGGTGCCGCCTCAGGTAGTAACTATGTCCTTTGCCCGTCCCGATATACAGATATGACAAGAGTCTTAGGAAAAGTAAGACCCTTATTATCATATAAATGGAAGTTTCGAATTTTATGCCACATATTCAGATTGAAAAATTGTATCGCAGAGGTTTGTGTCTGCAACTAAAGAATTTCAGGTAATCATTTTCTAACCAGGTAAATTCGTAGTCCACCCAAACAAGGCTTGCCTCGCAACGGCCCTCGCTATACCTATGCACCGCACCCAAGGATTCAACAGGGCATTTTCTGCCCCCTTCGCCCCCCTTGGTCTGCATTTCAGAACGTTACTTCTTCACTACATATTTTATGTTTAACACCTTTCTGTGAATGAGTTTGACACAAATGATTTAAATTTGTTTTGGCATCAATGAAAACATGGGACATCAAAATTATGAACCAGCTGGGCCTGGTACAAAGACAGAGGTCTCCGTGGTTGCTTTATATAGAGGTATGAAGGGGCTGTGAATCACTTGTAGCATGTTGGTAATATGTTGTTAATAGCAGCAACACTTGCTTACAGTCGCCTATTCTATATCTAACAATCTTGCAGTAATATCACAGTTCCATCATCTTTGCTTGCAGTTTGGTCCAGAAAGTTGCTGTAAATTGGGAGGGTAACTTTTCTCTTAAAATTTCCGGGAAAAGAAATAGCAGCATTCGAAATTCGCTGTCAGTTTCCCTTACAAAAAAAGACTATTCAAATTCCAAAATAAACACAGTAACAAAATGGCATGGTTACATTCTCTTTTTCGTTAGTTCTATACGCACATTCAACCTTAAATCAAAGCTACGGTGTTTTCGTTTTTCAGGTACAAAAGTTATAACAATAAGAAAAATACGGAATAACTAACAACGAAAGATGATTTCCAGTTGAAAAAAAGATTCCCTCCTCTCAACACGCAGACATGCCTTTCTTGAGATTTATGTTTACTGAAAAATAAAGGAACTGGCTAGCTAACCACCAAGCGAAAAATGTGAATAAAGTTTTCTCTATTTTCGCAATAAAAATGGCTCCTTTAGCGGTTACAAATATCTGGGATGTGAATATGAACTGCCGTTGACCGCTCTAGTATCTCCCTTTCCCTTAATTGCAGTTTGGTTATCTGGCAAGTAACAAGAGAGCTATGAGAAATTTTCAAACGTTTTTTTCTTTAAGAGACCTCTGTCTCCCTCCAAACAGCAATGGAGGGTTGGCTTTACTTTCCTCGCAAACTGTCACCGCCTTTGTAACAGCCATTTCACGGACTGTGGAAACTTAACTTTTTCTTTGAATAAGATAGGCAATTGAACAAAAATCGATAAGCTAAAACAAATACAACTTAAAGACATGGGACGGCTATGGGGTGCAAAAAACTGTCTGCTAGATGGTTCGTCCAAACCATTCATTCCAAGCCTCTATAGATCAACTGGAAGTCATGAGGAAAGCTATACCCTATTTAAAAATATCACCGACGAAAAAAACTTCACAAACCACCATCTAGATACTATATTATAGACGAAACAACAAAAACTACACAATCAACCCCTATTGCAGAGTCAAGAAAAGGAGATGGCAGCCAGTCTCAATAATGTAAAAAGGACTTAAAACGAAATTCAGTTACTGCATCACGACCGTAAGTTGTTTTTAAGGAAGGTTTTAAAGCTTTGGCTTTAGGAAGGATAAACACTTTTCTGGACTCTGTTCATTTTCCACAGTCTATAGTAGCCATCATTGTATGTTTACATTAAGCCAAATAAAAATGTTGTTACGCGAAGCATAGATGGCTACGTTAAATCTTAAACAAATTCGCTACATAAAGTAGTAATGTCTCCTTCATCTTCAGTTAACTTCTTTAGCTGCCTCTTTTATGTTGCAAGAATTCTAAGATGGAGACATCAAACCTCGTCATTGCCAGTTCAGCCTCAAAACGTTCAAGGATACATATTCCTTGGTTGTACAAGATTCGTTCCGGTACATGCAATCAGCGTCGCATTTTTTCTGACGAATATGTTGGTATCAGGTTGCGTATTTCATAAGACAGTCTATAAAACGAATATCGTTCATCTGGATTATACGCCCAGCAACCGAGAACAAGGTTCCATAGATCCCCTCTACATAACCGTGGCTTATTCAGTCTGCCACCCTTTTCCAGGAAATCTAAAATCTAAAAAATAAAAACAATAATAAAATAACCCAAGTTTTGACGACAAAATTTTCAAAGATTTTCATTTGGCATCCTCAGAAATTTAATTTACACAGCTAGAAATAATCAAAAATTTGATGCATTAATTATCTTTGCTTTTGAAAGTTTCAATTTAATTTAATTTAAATTTGAATTTCACACAGTTTCTGCTGCACAGTTAATTATCCTTCATTTGTTAATCCTTAAATCAAGTTCTTCTTTTATTTGTAAGATTCATTCAATATCAAAATAACGAAGAACGTTAGGCCTAGAAAAACCTTAAATATCTGTGCATTGAAAAAGAAGGAATAACAAAACAAACTAGCACATACTCATAGGTGTCTTCAAACATGCCCCTCCCTCCAGCTTGTCAATTTCTAGAGTTCCCCAAACACACCAAAGTCCCCAGCTCAACCCCTATTTGGTTATAGATTTTCAAGAAAATTAATCCCCTCCCCTCGCTTCTCCTTATATCAATTTGTCAGGAGTGTTAGAGTGACCCAAAGTTTTTTGCTCATAGTAAAGAGTTTTGTTCAGTATACAATTACTTTAAACGAATTATGCATTTAGATGGATGTGACGAGAGAAAATTTGCTTTCACTTATTTCATCATAAAAAAGAAATTGAAATGTCTGCATTATTCTGGATTGTAAGTTAGATGGCTAGCTCATTGAAGGCGAGTACGATTCACAAGAAAGACACCAACTTGTCGATGATCTATATGTGTATATGGTGCTGCATGTTTGCCATCAGAACCCAAAAGCTCAAACATCTCCCAAAGAGTGACGCCAAAACTCCAAACGTCACTTTCAGCGGTAAATTTCTGCTCTGAAATACTTTCTGGTGCATACCTGCCAACACAAAAGTAATCTAAATGCTTTGCTTATACGCAGTGGAAATAACAATTCTTTGCACATTGTTTAAACTAGTGAGACAAGGTTCAGTTTCAATATTTCGGTCAGAGAAGATATCTCGCTGGACAAAACAATTGTGGATAATTTATGGGGCTGTTTCAAAAAAACTTTTCTATTTGACTTATTAACATAAGCATATACTATTTAGATCTGTGTGTCTCTTCTCATGACGTCAAAACAAGCAATAGTAGAAATACTTTAGCACAGCACCTTATAAACTAAAAATTGCTTGCAGTGTTACCAACACATTTTCAGTGACAGTTAAAAATTAGCCCTTTTTATTGAAACATTCAGAAAAAATACCAACAAATAAAAGTATCCTTGAGCCTGAAAGTAAGAGAATTACAAGGAACCGTGCCGTGACAAAAGGTTTTATGGAAAACTTAAATTTTTAGCTTTCTGTAGGGAAGACAGAACTGGAAAGATCTGAAGCAGTAGTACCTACCATCTTATAGGAATAAGGCCACGGTGTTGGCTTGCTCGATAATAATCTTTTTCACCAAACATTCGACTCAGCCCAAAGTCGCATACTTTTACGCGATCCCTGCTTTCAACCAAAACGTTTCGTGTTGCCAAGTCTCGGTGTACAATACGACGTGATTGCTTAAATGGAGATAACTCAATTTTCAATCGCAAGTGAAAAATTAGCAACTGTTACACAAGAAGACAAAATGACACTCTTAACTGATCAATCACAAAGTGCAAAAAAATCAAACAATACGTGCAATTTTTTCATCTTTTAAAAAGTAGTCTCAATAAAATGTACAATGACCTAGAAAAGGCTCTATCTGGCTAGTTTTTAAAGCAGTCAATTTCGGGAGTATTTACATCCTTAACAACAGTCACTACATTCACTAAAGACAGAATGCAGAAACAGAATACTAACAAGAAACTCCATCCCTTCCGCTATTTGGACAGCAAAATTAAGCAGTATACTCTCCACCAGTGTTTGCTAAAAAATAAATAGCTTCCAATAAACAACCTGAGTCAAAACATCTGTTTATAGAATGAAGTATTCTGCATACGCATTATCTTTCGACAACTGGCTATCACCCATGTATATAAAGAAGGGTCCATGTCACAGATTGGTGTGTGAGAATGAATAAGGTGTCTTGGCCTTGCAAGGGAACTTTGATTATAACACTGTGTCTTCGTGGTAGATTGAGGCAAATGTGAATAACGAGCTTAACAATGCAAATAACAATCTACGAAGCAGAAGACACGTGTACTGGTCTGGGCCTCTAGAAAGATAGCAATTGACTGACAAGCATAAGAAGCAGCTTTACCTCATTTCTTTTACGGCAAATCAAATCAAACCTTTGGCAGCCAATTTGAAGACGGGCGTCTCAAGTTTAGTTATTGCACTCTGTCTGGCTATGTTTTATTCTAAAACAGTTCAGTAGGGTGGCCTCTTGATACATTTACGCCTTGTCAAAAGTAGGAAAGTGAGAATAAAAGACAACAAACAACCAAACAAACAAACAAACAAACAAACAAACAAACAAACAAACAAACAAACAAACAAACAAACAAACAAACAAACAAAGTAACAAACAAAACAGAAAAAATAAGTGAAGATAGCTTAAATGATAAAAAGAGTACTGCTCCATTCTTCTATTGAGGCAAATGAAACTCACGCGTTGAGTTACGATGAAATGCTCCAAGTTTCCTTGAGGCATCCACTCTGTGATAATCCATGGGTCATTGATTTCATCTGAAAAAACAACATTGACGATAAGTGTCCATTTAGGTCTGCATGGACCTCTTTACGTGTGAAAGAGTCCGTTTATAAATAAGGCATCGATGCTCCTGTATTCAGCAGAGTTGGTCATTTAGAACTGTCAAAGTTCTTAGTTCCCAAAAAACACATACCTTCCCCGTAGTTCAAATGAAAAATCAAGTTATTTCACTCAACCAGCTCAACTCTACCACTGGCATAGAAAATTTGGTGCCGAGCAATCTCGTTGAGGATGGACTGCAGTTCAAGCACATTATCACGCATACTGTGTCACTACCCTCACCTGTAGGATCTATTGAGACACCTATTAGCCTGACAATAAATTCATGTTCCAGGGATGCCATTTGCTTTACTTCATTCCTGAACTCTTCGATCACTTGCAAACGTCTGTCTTTATCCGTTTTCAATTTCTTGACAGCAACCGGGCCCTGAAGACAATTAATAGGTTTTGCTAGCTCTGCTTTTAAAACAAAAACAATTAAAATCTCCTATGAATACTTCTAACTCGACCAGATTTGGCACGATTGCAACATACCCACTATCACTGTCGAATTTATTCCTACCACTGGGGTACCACTCGTTGATTCATACTCTTTTTGATGTTTCCTCAAGTCTATTCAGTACATTTCAACATGTACCGTTTATGTTTTCAAACGTGTTAAAGCCACTTTGCTACGTCATTCAACTGTTCAGAGGTAACAATAGGCTTTGCAGCGTGTTTAAAATCGAGAAAACATTGAAAATTAGCCGATTGGCTCCGCAACAATAGGTCTATTGTATAGTCTAACCAATGAGAATTTAGATGGCCAGCGAAATGCGGCGAGACAACGTGCCTTTAACTTTCACTAAACATTTTTCGCTTTTCACTTGATTTCCTTCCAATTACACGATACACAGAATTGATATTTTATTTTACAATAGAGAACACAAATCTTGTGAAAATATATGCTAAGCCACATGATCACGAACATATGCTTAGCCACATGATCACGAACCAATCACGAGTTCACAAAATATAAACATTGAAACTCGATCCCGCTGCTTAGACAAATATCATTGCTACAGACAGATTTATAATGAACTTCGTACCTCTTTTACTTCTCCGCGATTTGTACTTTGATATCTTAGCATTGCTTGCCAAACTTCACCAAATTGTCCCTAAGTCCAAAAAAGGAGTCCATAATAAACTCTGTAAAATACGCGCTACATAAAGAAAATTGATAAACAATACATAAATCACAAAGCCTGTGAATAACATAAACTTTAATTGCATGCATGTATGTAAAGTTTACGACGTTTATTTAGACATTTTTGCAACGTAGTGAAAGGTTTTGTACTTAAAAATGTCAGGGCTATCCAGTCTAGAATCTGCTGATATTTCCATATATTGTATACTTAAAGTCTACTCCTACAAGATCAAACCAATTTCGCCCCTCATAGTGTTTGTTACACAGTCATTACGTCAGAATTACAACACCTCGTGTACATGGCAGGTTGCTCTACATTTCAATTTGTTATTGGACGCATCGAAAAGTTCAGCTGATAAAAGAAAAAAGGACTCAACTACACACCTCCCCTAACTTTCTTTGAAATGTCAGGTCCTCTTTCCGGAATACCTTTAAATCACCAAGCTGTGCTATCAACTTTCTTTGCTGCTCTTCACCATTGGCTTTGTCCACTGACTTCTTTCTATTTTGCACCAGGACCACTTTGTCTGACAAACTACGAACTATATCCATTGACAAAGGCCGTTGTTCAGTAGAAGCACTTCTGTTGCTTTGACTTGCTATCGTCCCCATTGTTTTATATCCTTGCATAAAAACAGGCTTTGGTCTTATTTCCTGGGGAGAAACAGGCTCAGCTTTAATAATTCTCGGTGCCAAAGTAACTGGTTTTGGGGCAAGCTTAACCTCTTTTGCTTGCTCAATCTTTCCTAATTTTTCTGGAAGGTTTTTCGGTAATATCAAGTGTTGCGTACGAACTGACTGGGCGCCAGCATTTGCTTTTACAAGCAGAGGCCTTGTCATTGGCAATTTGGCGTCCGTCAGAGTGGGCCGTGTATGTTGCATTGCTACAACTGACAAAGGTCTCTGGCTGACTGGCAGTGATCTGCTGTTATCAAACGGGTGCAGTATACCGATCGAGTTTGCAGTTGAGAGTTTATTGGTCTGGTCAACAGAACCTTTGACTGAAACCGGGACCATGATGACGTCAGAGTCACTTTTGACTGCATCAGATGATGTGGCTGCTGGCTTTGGCTTGATATCTATCACCTTTTTCATTTGATCTTGTCCTTTGACAGCAAGGGGATGGATGGCTGGAGACATCAGTTGGGCCGTAGTTGCAGCAATTATTCGAGTCGTCTGTTGGGGCTGCTGTATCATTGATGAAGTTGGGGCGATTTTCTGCTGCTGATGAGTAGCTGTTGCGGAGCTAATGATTCCTTTGGAAGCTACAATTGCTAACAGAGTTTGCAAGCAATTTGCAGTTGAAAAATGCACTGAAGGATCAATGGAAGTTTTATTTTGAATAAGCTCCTCTTGCGTACTTGTCTGATTAGTTTGTCCAGCTTTTTGTTGCGCCTGCAAAAGCTGGAGAATTTGGGCGGAATTAGCAGCCGATTGGCCTGTGGGCGTGTTTAGAGTGATCTGCGGCAGAAGAACCGAGTTTCCGGCAACGAGGGATTGGCCTAAATTTGCCAAATAGGCGTTGATGGTTGCCTGAATTGCCGATTGATCTGTAGTGGCTTGATTGATGAGGGGTTGGTTTGGAGAAACAACGTAAGCAAGAGATTGAGCAGGATGGAGCTTTGAATTAGAATCATCCATCAGAGAGCAGTTTGCAGACGCTGGGCTCGAGGCTTTCAAACCACCAAGTTTTTCTTCTAAATTTCTTATATCTGTATCCGTTTTGTAAAACGATTCTTCGAGCTGCTGTGGTTGCTGTACAGCATGGTTATCTTGCATAACTGTTGAGAACGTCTGAGGAATTTCATTAAAAAATTTTGACATTTCTCTAGGCTGCTGGGTTTGAGTGCGAACTTGAATAGGATCTTTAGAGGGCAATAAAAAGTTTTTGGGAATTGTTGCACCTAAATTGAAAGGATTTGGTCTGTCTAAAGCACGCCTTGCGGCTTTCTTTTGCATGTTAGTGATCTCTTGTGACAATGAATTAGATCTTTTCTTTCTTTCAGTAATATCTGGCTCTATTATAATCATTTGCGAGTCTTGAGAAAAGCCTTGGTTTGGAATACCATTTTTTTGCTGTCTTTTCGAAACACTTTTTGCACCATGAGTAATTTTGCCAATATTCGTGGCAGTATACGAGGAGCCACTATCATACCCAGATTCCAGTTGTTCTCGTTTAACAAAGTTCCCCCCTGGCTGCTCAACAGAAGAATCTTGCCAATTTTGAAAGAAATGAATACCTTGCTGTTTAGTGCTTGCGGGAAATATTGAATTTAACGGGCCCTGAGCATCCCGCATAGTAATGTAATCATCGGATGTCACCTTTTTTTTGTCAGCTTCACGGTTCTGGGCCATAGATGCTAGAACATTGGCGATTTCCAAAACAGTTTGATCCGCCTGGTCCGATTTCTTCACGGCTGGGGCAGATTCGATCATATCTGATTCATGGCTTGGTTTCATTGCTATACTGATTTCCCTTTCTTTTGAGCAAGTTTCTGATAATCCTGAATCGCATTCTTCATTGCTACCTGCCTTTTCATCCTTACCCGATGAACCAGAAGATAATCTTCGTGACTTGCTCTTGGACAATAGACTGGGCTCGTCCAAGTCATTAACTTCCATTTGCATTGTATCCTCGCCATCTTTTATGAGTCTTTTCTTGCTTCGGCGAAGGTTGCCTTGACGCAAACCATCATTGCCCGCCTCTATACTAGAAGACGAAGCAGGACTCTCTAAGTCTACATTTGAAAGGCTTTGCATCTCGACATCCTTCTCACCAGCAGTAGAGACAGAAACTTGGCTTTCGAGACTTTGCTGCCTTGTATTGAGTAGCCTGACAGCTTCCTCCGAGTCACGTGACGAAACTGATCCTACCTCGCAGCTACTGCCTCCTGAACGACTCAAAACAAAGCTACCGCTTCCAGAACTTGAGCTGCCAGTCTAAAGAAAAGGAGACCGTATTAACGAAAAAAACTCTCAGTCCTGAACTTAAGAAAAGATTAGCATTAATGTATATCACCAAACTTTGAGGCATAAATGTTTTGCATCCTAGATATGGCAAGCAAATTTGTTTCAGGTATACATGCTTTATGTTACATATGACCCCCATGTACCCGGCTTACACAGGACGACTTGCCAATATAATGTTTTGAAAGCAAATCATTTGGTAAAGAAATATATCATCAACTCTTAAATCAAAACATAAAACTCAACTGGTAAGTCATTTATTAAAAAACCAGGCAAACCAAAATAACAAAAACTTGTTTTCTTTTATTTTCATATCTTTCTCCTTCTAAATAGTTAGTGAAAAATAGCAAGATTTCACAAAGTTAAGTAAAACCTGGACTTGCTACAAGTCTCTCTCTTTAAAGAAAGGGAAAAAGGAAAAAAAGAAAGGGAAGGAGAGAGATTCATTCCCCCCAATTTTTTCTTTTTTCCCTTTCTTTAAAGAGAGAGACTTGTAGCAAGTCCAAGTAAAACCTGACTTGAAGTAATTTTATACTATGATTTTTTCAGTACAATACGTTTTTGATAGAGAACAATTAGGAAAACAAACAAAGTCTGGCTGCATTTGCACCTCTTTGATTGGAAAAAATTCTTCTTAATGAGGCCCATTTAACAAAAACTTTTGTTTGAATATTTCAGAAAATTTCAGATAATACGAAGATAACTAAAATTGGCAAAATAGACAATTTAAACCTTTATAAGTATTTCGACAATTGTATTTCACTTGAATTGATAAAGAAAGAGAAATATGCAATTCTAAACACGTGAATGCAAATCCAAAGCAAATCCAAAGCAAATCTAAAGCAAATCTAAAGCAAATCCAAAGCAAATCCAAAGCAAATCCAAAGCAAATCCAAAGCAAATCCAAAGCAAATCCAAAGCAAATCCAAAGCAAATCCAAAGCAAACCCAGTTACTCAAAAATGGTAACACGTTACTTACATTAACAGATTCAGAAGATCCCGAGCTAAAAGCAAAGGCATTTTTAATTTGCCTATTCACATGCTCTCTCCTTTGTTCCTCCATTTTCTTTTCCGCTGCCTCCTCCTGTCGCCAGTTATAGTAGTGACGATTCATCAAGAAGGTTGGAACTGCAAAAATTTAAAGGGATAGTTTACGAGAAGGAAGGCTCACAAATATTTTTGGGTGTTATAGCAACATACGAGGAAAAACAAATTAGCAAGAATGCATGTGTTTGACCAACAAACTTCTCCTGCCTATAAAACACAGGTTTCCGTGCAGACAGATATTTTTACATAGGCCTATAGGTGAGGACGATCATACTTCACTCGTTGCCCTTTTCATAGCTCAAAAAATCCTAATTAATTGACAGCATTGAACAATAGCCATTTTTATTTTTGCTCTAAACAAACCCGTGTTTGGATTAAGGGACTTCACTACCAGCCACCTTTCACATTTAAAGGAGTTTAAGGTGAAAACGTTTTTTTAGCAGAAGGATAACGCTTTTACGTATAAGCCGATTAAGTTTGGGAATACCTAATTCAACCCTTACAAAATTTTAAAAAGTTTGGGTCCCAAAGAATACGCAACATTGTTTATAGTTTGTGATAACGCCTAACAGTATTTAACGATGTAACTTTATCCATCATACCTGGTGAATCCTTATCGGCTGAAAGGGCTCCCCCGCCTCTTCTGTACCGCTCAAGACGATCGCAAATACGTTTGAAATTATTGCGCTCCTAAGATAAATAAACAAAATAACAGCCAGCAAAACCTCTGCAAAACAAATTCAAAATCGAATCATAAGACAAAAAGTTGCTAGTATCATTAAGAAGACACTAGAAAATATTTAATAGCGTTTCCTTATTGGCTTGCAAAGCTCAGAATATAAAGTTACTTGTACGGCTTTTGATTGGCAAAATGCGTCTATAGACGTCAAATTTTACACGGCACTAGTTGCCCAACGAAAATAGATCAGATACGGTGGGGGTACACCCTTTTGTTTAAACTGCAATCAGACATCTCATCAAAACGATGTCAAAATATTATGGATCTGTTTACCCCTGCAACTAAAATTCTTTGAGTTTTGGAAAAATCTCGAGGGCCATGTTTCTGAAGATTAGGGAGTCTGAATCCCTACCCCCTTCCCCCCGCATATACCACGTGGATGAAGACTTCCTATAAGAGCAATTTGTAGAAAAGTTTTACAGTATCTACAGGAATTCCCTTAGATATTTCCGAAAAAGGGACCAGGAATTGACAACTTCTAAATTACATAGATCAATGTGTGGTATTAGACATTTCTGAAAACAATAGATGGCAAAAAACATCTAGATACATGAATTATCTTATTCAAAGTTTCTTTTCCGGCACAACCACGTTAAAAACCGTCCTGTAAACATTCAAAAACTGCAGTTTCGGAACTTAAAACAGCTGTAAAGATTTGCAATGGACTCTAACTTAAAATCATTTGTTTGAAATTCAGTTTCTTTGCTGAAGGCTACCCTCCCTAAAGAATTTGAAAATTGAAAATGAAATAAAAATGAATATCATGAAAAAAGGCACATAAATAATCACGTTTGAACCATTTTAATGAATGCGCGAACAACGTAAGCAAGCAATTAATCTTATTGAAAGGAGCTTGGTCATCGTTATGAAGACAGAATACTGATAAGAGTTTAGTCTTTCCAAGTGATGTCTTGAGTATGGATGAGTCAATGTTTCTTAGAAACAGAGCCTATAGTGTATCTTACCGCAGGGTTGAGACTCCAGGAAGACATCAAAATTTCTTTTATTTCCGCATGGCAATATGGCCTGAAAACGAATTAAAAAATCTTGATCAGTAATTACTTGTTTTGGCAACAGAGCAGCAATACCTAATATATATCAAGAGTAAATTGAGATTCTGAACCAATATCTATTTATTATCGACAGTAAAGTTTTTGGGTTATATGCTTGACAAGTTAGGTGAAGCCTCTTTGAAACCAAATACATGGTTTGCTACGAATAAAACTACGAATAAAAAATCATTTGATAAGCTTCCCAAAGAAAAAAGTTCAATTAGAAAAGTTCAGACGGAGGAAGTCAGTTAATAAATTATTTCAAGCATAGAAACCAGCATTGGGCTGAAAGCATCTAGAAAGAGCTGGATTAAAAAGGGCCAAAGAAAAGTCGACCTGGGAGCTAAATATCAAGGAGGCTCCTTTTAATCTGATGGAAGGAATATTGACTTCTATCCGAGATCAAATGCGCAGAAATATAGAAGGAAGTGTCAAGTTCTTGGAACCATCATAAGAAACCCGTCACAAACAAGCAGTCTGGATGAAGGATGAGCTGATCTTGCCCTGAGATGGTTTCATAGGGGTACTGACTTTCAAGACTAATAAACAAAAACATGCATAAGGATGATACATCTCCTTTAAAGCATCAGAACCTCAACAACTGACATAACGAAGTAAAAAGGGGACTCACAAACTTTCAAGCGGCGGACGAATACCTTTATTCAAAATTTCCAAAAGCTAAAAAACAAGGATAGAATTAAACATCATTTCTCTAATACGTCATTATATATATATCCATTTTCACAATATATTCATATTTGTTATCATCTATACATCTATATTCATAATATGTTTACATTTGTAGCTACTTTGTAGCTTCTTGTTTATCGAACAATATCCATGCCCTTTATATCGATGTGACCACACATCGTGATTCGATGTGACCACACATCGTGATTAACAGCAAAATATAAGAAATTGCACTGATGTGGTCACGAGAGACGCAAACATCGGTATTCCTATCCATTTTACAATAGCAGTTTGATAAGGAGAGGCTACATGGTTAAAAATAAAAAGTGTAGATATCTGTATTGTATTGCAACTTCTTTACGATTGTGCTGATAGGACCTGATATCTTAATGGGAATGCCTGGAATTAAAGAAAGCTGGCGACTCTTCTCACTTTAAGGGAAAGTTGGTCATGTTAGAAATTTGAATCCAAGGCTCTTGGACCAGTGTCTGCACTCCCAACCACCGGGTCATCCTCACACATGGATATTTCAGTTAATAATGCAACTCTCAAATCCTTTTGAATTTCATTTGGTTTTGTATTTGTATTTATATTGTTTACTTTCGGTTAGTTGAATGACGCCTTGGTGATAACAGTTATCAGTTGATTTGAAAATTTAATTGACTTGACTTGACAAAAAAAACCAATCAAACTTCATACCGACGGTAAAACACAGTCACTGCATGATCAAAGCTTTGGTTAATGATAATAATAAGTTCGAAAACGTTTGTAAACTACATTCTGACACAATTAACGTTTCTCTAACAAAATATGGCAGTGAAATCGTTGCCTTTACAGCTTCTTACATTATTGAAGAATTAATTAATACCTCGTTTTTGGTATAAGGTCCAAAGGGAATAGATAATGCCATCATTTGCCACAAAGTCATACCAAAAGACCAAGCATCGGAGTGGTGCGTTATTGGTTCACCATTAAGTACCTCGGGTGCTCTCCAGTTACAACTAGTGGTAAAAAAATTAAGGCTTTTCTCAAATCAACCAAGTACAAGAAACAATTTCATAATAAAGTAATAAAAAACGTATTCAAATTAACAGGAGAAAATAAAATGTCAGATACTCAGATTTTAAAGAAAAACCTTTTCTAGGTAGGCCTGAAATTCCACCATTGGTGAATAATGTACAATTTTCGTGCAATAAAGATATTCTGATAAAAAGTGTAACTTTATCGAAATGGTCCTAAAATGAATTAAGTTGCAGTCAGATATCATTGAAAAACACGTGAAATCTCTTTAGGCACATTTGATAGCCACAATTAGGCAACGTTAAAACTTGCATATGATCGACAAAGTTACCTTGAATCAATGTTATCTAAATTTAAAGCGCCTTCCTGTTGCAATATCACATCAAAGCAACAATCCGATATTTTGACATCACCATTTTCAAGCATGAGAACGTTGTGACAGCTTAAGTTTCCATGCATGAGGTTCTATGGAGAAAATGTATGCAGTTATCACATGATGTAAACAATGTCTGATGCAGCTTGTCTCGATCATCGAATATTTGGATTCATCTGAACTACCAGATTGGGGACTTAAGCACTGATAACTTTACGCGTGATCACGAAAAAAAGAGATGGAAAATAATATCATTCCTAGCAGAGTACTGAGACTCATCATAATATAAGAAAAGTATAATTTCTTTTGATTTTCCGCCATTCCTGGCCATACTCGAGAGCAATAGGTCCAGCCCGAAAACTTCTATTGTCATATTTTTACTCTGAGCCTGTAATTTCGTATTTTCGAAAAATCCACTCTGGTGGGAGGCCATTTACGGATTGGTGAGTGCAAAAAGAAAGAGAAAAATCAGCCAGATGAAAATTAGCATTTACGCACAAAGGGGTCAAAGAATGCAGAGATGCAATGTGATTGACCCTGTTCACATTTGAAGATTTTGTAGTCTTGTTCGCAACCAGTCTGGGTAGAGGTCATAAAAATGCCGGATATACGTAGACCAATTCCATAGTATCTGGGTAATTATTGCTCACATATGTACAGCCAAAACTTTAACCCCATTTTATTAGCTAATCTAATTGAATTTGACCTGCTGATCATGAATTTGCTTTTTTGTTACAAGCCCTATTCATTACAAGATAGTTTCTAGACGTCATAACGAATTTCGTATGGCCCATCCTTTTTATGCAATGTCATGAATTCGTACGTCGGCGATTCGCAAGATGAATTGACGGCAATAGCTTTGCAATTCAGTTTCAACATTTTCAGAGTTTAAATATGAAGCCTTCAGTTGATTTCAAAACCGGATATGGCCAACAGAAAGTTCCTATCAGTTCAAGATAAAATACTTGACGAAAAAGCCGCAAAACCAAGGCCACAGCAATTCATAACCTGGCTGAACATTGTGATGTCACAATGTTATAAAATCGTTTCATAATTTCAACTTAGTAAGGCTTTTCTTGGAAACGGGTAATTTTCATGCCTTATTGAATGACTGATAACTTGAATTTTGCAATGAAAACAGTTTTGTCATACAGCACGCAGTAAAAACAATCTTTCAAGTCACTACAAATGAATATACTTTTTGGCTTGAATGACCCTTTAGGGAACCCATTAGAAAAACGTCGATAAAAATGATTGGCTTAGAGATTAGAAGTCCCTCAATGAAAATATTCTGCTGAATTCTACGAACCAGGTCCACTTCAAGATACATCATTCCCTCTGCAATGTCACTAAAGTATTTCAATAGGTTCCTGTAGCGAATGGTGTTCCTGAAAGATAAGTTGTATACTAATGTCAATCAAAAATATGCTATAACATCTGTTTATTCACATCTGAACAACATTTGTCAATTGCAGGAACCATGTTTTATCAAGGCTCACCTATCATGGCATTATTACAAGAAAACTGAAAATTACTTTTCAAATATTCATTAAGAATGGATACCTTTCACTTGCACTTTCCGACTAAAATCATTGATAATTTTTCCAGATAATTTTCCATTAGGCATCTTTGAAAGTATTGCATAAATTAGCATTAATCTACAAAGAAGGATATTTCCGGACCTACCTGTTTTCTGCAAGGTACTTGCTTAACGGTCCCCCATTCATGTACTCAAAGGCCAGAAATCTTGGGTTGTCAGTAAGCTCGGAGCGTCCTGTAATTCTCACAATAACCCGACTTGAAATTTGCATGTATAATCTGCAGATTTTTTCGAAAGTCTAAAGGAGCAAAAATCGAATTCAAGAACAGTTTGTGCAACATTATTAATCGTGTAAATATTGGTAAAATAGTGCTGCTATAGGCGAAACTGTATATCTACGTGTTACAATCAAGTATGGCTATATTTTTTTAATCAAGCGTCAATTTAGCAATCTTGACAATAAACGGCCGTATGATTACACTGTAACTATTTTCTAGGAAGTGACCGTTGTCATACACGTGAAAATAACTTGTTTATCGCTTCTTAAAAAAAAGGATTATTCAATGAACTAGCATGTATAGAAAAAAGTTTTGAGAGAATTGGAAAGAACATGATCATTTCCATAAGAGCTACTAATGAATTCTGAAACAAATAATAAAATCATAATAATTTACAAAAACTACTCTAAGAAAAAAGTGCTACTCGAAAACGACAAAATTCAGGGAAAATCAAAAGGCAAGAAACTCGTTGTTTACTTTTCAAAACAAAAATTCAAAGCCTGGAAGCTATGTCACTGAAGAGTTAATGAGTAATTCTTCGTTGATGCAAGAGTTACAGTTTCCTACCTGTTGCGTTATTTCATCGTCTTGAAAAAACCGAATTGCTGCCAACGTCAAGCCTGCATCTTTGCGTTGCTTACAATGCCAGACTGTCCCAAAACGTCCCTTGACGAAGAAGAACAATAGAAATAAAACAAACTGAATGCTAAACTATATTGTTTTTCCTATCAAGATATCAGGTCCTATCAGCACAGTCGTAAAGAAGTTTCAATACAATACAGATATCTACACTTTTGATTTTTAACCATGTAGCCTCTCCTTATCAAACTGCCATTGTAAAATGGATAGGAATACCGATTTTTGCGTCTCGCGTGACCATATCAGTACAATTTCTAATATTTTGCTTTTAATCAATTGCCATCACAATGTTTGATATTTATAAAGCAATGAAGATATGGCTTGTTAAACAAGACAGTTCTACACTGTAGACCTTGGTCACTCTTAGAACTTAGACCAAAGACAGTTAAGTGAACTTCCATATAATTGGAGGCAAACATATATGGAAAAATTAATTTTACAATGAGAATGAAGCGTTGCTAGATATCTTTGCGGGCATATGACTATCAACAAACAACTGCATGTACGTAACTTGCTAAGGACAGGATACTGAGATTTTAAGCGATTAATCGTAATGATGCAACATAAAGCAATTAAGAATGGTTTTTTCTTGAGCTGTCTCTAAGATCTCTCCGATTCTAATACAAAAAAATATGAAAATAGGCATAGAAAAAACTAAAATCTTCACGCAGAACGAAGTTAAAGACTGATTTCATGAATCAATCTATTCTAGAACAAAGAATATTTCATAGCAATTATATCATAGAAGCAAGCTACGATTCGAGACCTCAGCATGAATATATACCGGCATATGCAATCATTAAGATTCAAAATTGAAAAGAAATGGAAATATACGATTACAAGCATCAATATGAACAGAGTATAATATCAATGTTTACCTTGGGTAATTCATTTTGCTTGATAACTGACTTTAAGTGTAGCATTTGGACTTCTACTTTTTGAGCAGAAACAGCTTTTTTCAAGGTAGGCATTGTCTTCAAAAGTTCGCTCATAAAAGGGACAGGGCCTAGAAAACATTTTTGATTGTGTTAGTTGCATGTTATTGAAATAAATAGTTACATACACAATTTAAATAAATTTGTATGTTTAAAATTGTACTGTTTTACATTGTATAAGAAGATTTGAAAAAAGAGGACAGCATTGTCGATGGGCAATTTCACACCATCAAGGTGGGTTTTATGCAGGGGTGTAGCGCTAGGAGGGCTAAGGGGGTCTCAGCCCCCCTCGTTGATGCCGAATATTAGCAAATTTCTACTTAGCTATTGTTTTTCGCAAAACTTTGTGCAAGAGGCCCTCTTGCCATTTTTAATAGCATTACATAACTGGTTTTATGTCTTGATTAGTCAAAACCTGACAATAACTTAAGCGCAAAATATTCGACAAAATTTCTTACAAAACAGAAGTTGCTGTCTTTTCTCTAAAAATAAAATTTAAAGTAGTGCTTCACCTTCAAAGCTCTTATCCACGTGTTCCCCATATGGATAACAGATTATCTTTTCAGAGTTAAAAGTGTGGCCTTAGCTCTTCAATAAGCTCATCAAACTGCCTCAAAACACGAATTTCAATTTGATAACTTCTAAAATACATTTTTCATTAGGAATTTGTTACCTGTCATAGACGGCTTGATCAGCCTTTTAAGATAGCCAGGTTGCAGGCGCTACAAGACAAAAACATTTTTTAGAAAAAGATACATCGTTTGTTCTGTTATGTTTAAGCTCATCCTCTGCATATTCCTACGTCACAAACCTAAGGATAAATATATCAAGGCACTGAAGTAATTTCATAGGGCAGTTAGTCAAAAGGCCTGTTTCAATCTCTAAGCATTTTTCAATCTCAACCATATAGAAAGAATCGTCCAGAGACCAACTGACACTTCATATCGATAACATCGCATTGCACCAATAAGTACGATAGAGAATTAAGTAAAGTGCTTTTAAATATGACAAATAGTTATTTCAAAAAAAGAGATTCGAACATACCAGTGTTTTTAAAAATTCCTCAATTGGCATGTCGTTATTCTTGGAAAATTCATTATGCTCGAATGTGTCTTGCCTGCGCACCGTTATAACAAAGGACTTAGACTGATTACGATGTTGGCGAACTATGTAATCTCCTTCGTTGCATTTTATAGATTCCAGTAGCTGGACAGCAGAATTTCGGCTATATATCAAGGAAAAATTAGCTTAATATATGAAAATATACAAATATGTTATGTCATACAAATCGAAATATCTTCTAAGAAAAATATTTAAGAATACGGTATCAAAAAACAGGAAACAAGAAACGATTAAAAAAATAGATCATTACTTGACGTTGTATCCAAAAATATTTACTGCCTGATTATCACAATACATAACGTAAACATTGTCGCCATCTCTGAGGAAAACGTGAAACTGAAAGGGTTTTTTGCAAAGTCAAGAAGCTGTGAGAGCAAAGATCGCTTAACGTGATTTTTGGTCTGAAATACAGGCTACCAAACTGATATATAGATATGTTCCATAGCATTGCGTCGTCATGGTATTAGGCATCGTCTGAGGACAGTCATTTGCTTAGGCTTGATCACTTTATAGTGAAACTATATAGTTTTATGCGTCTGTTTTCAACCATCAACCATCACTCGAAATCAGTATGAGGTAGCTTCAAGAGATCGGCCTCAGATCCACAAAATACTGCAACACAAAAGGCGTGACCCTGCTGGACAACATATTTAGGTAGACTCTTTCCTTTTATCATGCCTCAGCGTCTTTAAAGTGAATGAGCGTGGAGATCTCCAAGTGTTTCATGTTGTGAGTGAGCTGAGTCTCGAGTGAGCTGTCAATTATTTTAAGAGTCTGCATTTTAACTAAGGCTATTCACTTTACTAGATACTCGATTAAGCGAGAAATATAAAACACTTACTCTATCGGTCCATGCACTTTGGTGGATATTTCCCGATCCTCTGCAAGAAAAGATATTTTATTGCGACATCTAAAGGGACCTTTCAGTAAATTATTTATGCTTTACCTTCATGCAAATCTCACAAAGTATGTTTAAATTTTTTGGCCGCACATGACTAAACTAAAAAATACGACAACTGGGTTACATAAAAAGCGGAAACATTTCGGTTCCACAGGAGGGGGCTATGCTCAGTAATACATGCAATACAATTCAATCAATTTTTTTATTCACTATAAATTGATTATATGAAGATTTTATCCCTCTGATGATAACACAATTTATCTGTTTTATGATGTCTTATAGTCCCTAGAACATTGTGTTAATTTGCCCCGTGAGCATAATATCCTTGGGTGCAAAACGCTTAAGCTAAATTAACCCCTCCCCTCCCCCAAAAACCACTACTTTTCCGCATCTTCAAGAGCATTGCTTCAGCTTGAAAACTACTCTGGGTGAGACATCCAGAACCGCAGGAATTAAACTTTGTCTATACTGACCAATAGGTTCGCTTTCTGGAATTTGCCTTACAATTAGCAACTGAGGACAAAATTAGGTCAAAAACAAACATTCGAGCCATGCCCTTTTCTATACTGGCTGACTTAAATAAAATCCACTTATAAAGTTAGGCAGATAATGGTTGTACATTGGACTCTTTCATATTCAAAATAGTCTAATACGTGCAAGGAACTGCACTAAAATAAGTTCCTATTTAACACAAATCAATTTGAAGCGTGAAATTACCTAAGAGGCAGGTATACTGGTCGACTAGCAGTCTATAGTATCCATCGACCCAGGAACATATGCACTGGAGATCCTCCAAGGAATCGGTTGAAAAAACCTACAGAAGATTATCAATGATAACAGTAACATTTTCAGCCAATGAATAATAGCTGTAGGGTAAATGGCAACGAATCAATACAAAATAAATAAATTTTATGTGTGATCAACGGAAGTTGCTTGCCATACGCAAGCAAACATTTTCAGGACACGCATTAATAACAGCAGTTTTAACTCGTTGAAGTGTATATTCTGTATAAATATTCGTCTTATTATTCTATGATTTATATTTATTTCTTTCCAGCTCATTTTTTGTTATAATACTTTTCAAACAACTATCAACGTTCAATTAGATTCAACTTAGACTTTAGATTGTTTGAAAAGAATAAAATATACAATTAGACACATATGAATAAACAAAATGACAGAACCCTCTTTATCACCAGTCAAATCATCCCTCCCCAAAGGCTTACATCAGAACATTAAGATAACGAAATTACCTCTGGTTGCTGATTCTCCTTTTTACCCACAAAAAGCTGATACTTTGGAGCATGGGGGTTCGTGGTGTTTTCCTTAATCACTAAATGTGAGATTTTGCTAAAGGGGGTCTTTTCCTCAACCCTCTGAAAACAACAAATATATTGATTATTTTGATATCAGCAATTTTTTCATTATTAGCCAAGTTAAAAGGAAGAATCCAGAGATAGCTGAACAACGGCCTTTGCTAAGGTGGAATAAAAACTTTTCAAGGGTTCTGACACACTTCAAAAAGAAATCATAACATCTGAACAATGAAAAGGAGAATAAATAACAACAGCTTAATATGGCTGCTGACGACTAGTTAGGAGTTACCCTTGCATCAAATTTTCTATGACACCAACTGATGTATGGTTTTGCAATCCAGTGTTGGTTGATTCAAAGGCTTATAAACTTTTAAAGGAATAGCTTGTGGCTGTTTTTATATCATGTAAGTAAACTGCATTTCAGGTGGTCTTTTATTTGCTCATGCAAATTTAAAAACTGAGTGCATGCTACAAAGTAAATTTTATCCCTCTTTTTAGCAACATTATTTCAAAATTTTACTCAAAAATTATAGCTCTTAGCTAAGATTCGCTAAAACCATCCCCAAAGCCATCCAAAAAAGTATAAGTACACAAATTCATATTACAAGTTGAACAGTTTAGAAGAAAAAGAGCCAATAAACCACTCCAACCAGATCAAAGCCATATCAGGTATCAAATTAAAAAAGCATACCTGAAATCGACCATCCATTGATCTTATTCTGGAAATGCCTTCAGCAGGATGGACTGATATCCAAACGTTATCAAGAACTGTAGCTTCTTTAACGCCATATACCTTCAAAGCAAAAAAAATCAAACAATGAGTGTAAAGAAAGAAACAGAGGATGAATGTTACTCTTACTTCCATTCAATCACCTCCCAAATGCCTTTACCATGAGTTAAATTCTTAAGAAATCTGATAAGAAATTTTCATCTCGTAGCAGGTGCATGCGAGCACTATAAACATTTATTATGTCTGATAAATGAATGGAAGTGATTGAAAGAAGAATTGAAAAAGCTTTAGGTGTTGATTATATAGGCCGTCATTTTTGCTTCTTTGTTTGATTTTGAAATCATAATTAAATTTGTTCTAACCATAGCCTGTATGCAGACTTTACAAATAGAAACAGGCTACTTTAACCTTAGCCATTGAAGTGTTCTACCTAAGTGGTGTTCAAAGACCTTCAGAAAATGAAACCTACTAATCTACTACTTTTTGAAGGAAATAAAAACGTAAAGGTTGGCCTCCTACTATCATTATGACCCCCAGCTCTTGCTGATGCATCTGCATGCTTTAAATTGAGAGAACTTACATCTGAGACAATATTAGAAAGCTGTGTTGCTTTTGTATTATCTTAAACAAATATTAAAAGCTTTGACACATATATATTAAAAATATTAAAGAAAATTCTAATTTCTCTTAGTTGTTATTAAAAAAACAAAAGCCCAAAAAATAATGAAATAAGCAAAGCTCGCATAAGATTGAAAACATTTTGCAAAAAGCTTTTTAGAGAGAACATTACCTTGACAAGATTTTCAAAGACCTCTCGAGAATATTCAGGAAGAAAACTAACTTCCCGAACAAAATCCATTTCAGGCTTTTCAACACTATTGAACATCTGCAAGCTTTTTTCAATAATCTTTTTACACTTTTTTACTTCCTCGCTCCTGTTTTTACTTCTGTCATCAATATATTTTGTAAGTACATCTTCAATGCTGAAAGGGTGTCTAAAAGTGAAAATATTAACAAAATGTTATTATCAATTCATAAAATGAAATGGTACAGCAGAAATGTAGCTTGAGAAAAAGGGAAAATCTTGAGGAATAAAAAATATGAGGGTTTTTATATGTAGAAAAGTGGAGCCAGTGGGAGATATACATAAAATATGACTTACAAGGATTACCAAGAATTCCCCTTGACAAACAAATAGTAACTAATTAGGGCTGAAAGTGGTGTCTTTAAAAAGCAGTGGCCATACTATCTGATTGCTAATTGCATCAGCTCCAGATTTATAGAAAAGATCACCCAAAAATAGATCTGATTTGCTACTTTATCTCAACAAAATTTAAGAACATTAATATGTTACATTGAAAATATATTGTTGCTAAATTTGATAGGTAATCAAATTGATAGGTAAATCCCTACGATTCACTAATCTATTCAATCAATGGGTGAAGTTTTTGGCTAAATTTTCCAAACTTTTAAACATATAGGTTAGGTGAGACTGTTAGGACACCAAAAAACCATGCTTTATATGTTTTTTGGTCCTTCCTCTCAATGTACCCACCCCCATGTGATTCCTACAACTTATAAGTGAAAGTTTCATTCACTTAACTTCTTTAATAAAGATTTAAAATTAAGACTTTTTTGAGCCATATCTTGATCTTCTGTCAGATTATTTGCTAAACTGTGTCTTAGTGTGCATAATTTGCACATTGAAACTGGCAGATATACAGGGCCTCAAGATCTGAGAGGTATTGTGTTTTCTGTCAGTCTAGTCAGCCATTTGTTTTTTAAAATGAAGTGCATTTTCTCTTGATATGTCAATGGGAACAAATTAGGAAGGACATGTTCAACTTTTTTGCAATTTCCATCAACAAGTTGATTAGATACATGGAGCCTTTTCGTCAGGTTGATGAGTCAAAAGAATAATGTTTGTCTGGATAAAATTGCAAAATACTGCTATAGAGAATTCTAAGAAAGAACTAAACACTTTAATTAGTATTGGGATTACTATGCATCAACGAAAACATTTCTACCTCTGAATCTTCAGTAACTCTTTACCATCTCTTTCAAAATGGTAAAAGTAATGGTGTTGAAAATTGTGAAAGTAATAACATCTAATTGTTATTGTATATTGTTTATATACTTTAGATACATAGTCTTACACTGTAAAATCTGTACTTTTAATATGCATTTAATTATGTACTTGTTGTATTGTAATTAGGTAATGGCCCATCTCTGCTCTGTTACCATTTGCAAAAAAATTCTTGAACGCTAAGCCATCTTCACTGGTTACAAGAAAAAGGCACAGCTTTTCACATTTATGTGACCTCAGGTAATTTTTTTTGGAATAAGTCAAACTGCTAAGTAAAAGTTGTTTCAAAGGTTTATGCAATATGAAGTCATAGTACCGTCGTTTAAATATTTGATGTAAATGACTTGTGCTATCCTTCCTTGCCATGTTTTCATCTTTTGACACAAGAAGCATTTCAAGAATCAGCATTCTCAACAACATTTCCTGTTTCCTTGGTTCACTTGGCATCTGAAAAAGGTTCTCCTTGAACTGACCATGAACAAAATCATGCCGACACTAGAAAAAAAGGGGAGCACATGTGATTTAAAAAAAATAGAAAGACTCCATAGATGATGTATCTTTGCCTTTTCTACTTCCATTGTTATCAGGGCCGACGCCACCTGGGGGCTGGGGTGGCCATGCCTCCTACTTTTTTGCAAAGCAAGTATTTTTAATGCTGCAGTAAAAGGGGAAAGAGGCCTTGCCCCCCCCCCCTTCACTTTCTAATTTGTGGCGTGGGCCCTGGTTATAATACCTTTGTTGTATGAAGTAATGTTCAAGTAGCTTGCATCATCAAGTTCTCTTTCTTAGCTTCCAAATCAGGACTTAGTTTTCATGTGTTGATGATCTTGATCATCAAATTTTCAAAATTACCAATATATATATACATAAATGATGAACAGCATAGCTACCACTTTAACCATCAAGCTAATTAGCTTTGATGCTACAAATTTAAAAATGGTAAAAATAAAATTTATAATCAAATAAATCTATAATAAGTTTGACAAACCTGTAAAATGTAATAATTGAACGCATTAGGGTCATTTTTAAATGTTCCACAATCCACAATTTTGAACTGCAGTCTGAAATACACAGGCTTCTTCTTTGAAAAAAAATCTTTGTCAACTTTTGTAGAATAGGGCAAATAGTGTTTGCCACCAAATTGATCATAGGATATTCCAAACAATGCACTATGAACAGGCAATATTTTAAGTTTTTCACAGATCATCTCCACAACATCCTGAAAGAACAAACAAGACTTTTATTTATTAACAAACAAAATATATAAATATCTATATACAAACTTATATCTACAAAGCCATTTAAAAATATCAACAAACTGTTAACTGTAGCAAGGGAAAGGAACAGAACTACTTCTGATTTAGATCTGTTTTGAGAAATTTGGCAAACTGTATAAAACAATTTTGAAAATAGAAAGAATGAAGATAAAAACACACTAATGATACTAAGTTTCCTGGTTCCTGCTGCTACTCTAAATGAATAAAAATTGCTGTATTATATTACGTGATGACGATTACTACTTCTGATCATATAGGTAGTGCATATATGTCTGATTATCACATTGAGTGTGATGCCTGATGATTGCATTATGCAGACAATATGTAGTCATAGCTTAGGACCCTCCTGTTCTACACACTAAACTGATATTCTCAAATTTGAAATCACCATATTAAAATTGGTCTAATCTGAAAACCTCATGTTGTTTAGACAGCTCAGTCATTAGTTACTATGTTTTGAATATTTAGATATTTCTTAAGACTTGGCAGAATCTTGCTGCTACTGCTGGTTTCACTGCAGCAGCAAATTTCAGTGAAATGTACAGGAGAACGAAATTTTGAAAACAGCATAGATAGCAGCCTGAATGACCTGAAACTTTTTTTTGGCACAAACTAATTTCAAAATGAAGATTCCAATTCTAAGATTCATTTTTGGCTAATTTGAAAAGAAAATTGACACACTAACTTGAAACCAAGCATAGTTATGGATATGGTCAGGATAGTTTTATAGTACAGTGACTTTATGATAAAGAAGCTTATGCTTTTTACACATTTAAAAATATTATTTTGATGTCATTACTTAGCCACACTACTTTAAACCCCACATTCCCTAACCAGACCAAACCATAACCAGAAACATCTTAGAAACCAATAGAGAGGGTGTGCAAGATAGACTAACATGAACTGATCTTTTTTGTTTATAAAGTCTCCTCGTGAAACAAGGGAATATCTTTGATTTATTATTTTGCTTTGCTTTATTCATAGCTATATCAGGATTCAGAAACTTATAAAAAACTTTCATGTTCGTAAATTTCTGAGATTAAAAGACTTCCTCTTGAATGATTGTCAAGCACTATTCAGAATAACATTTAAGAGGCTGCACTACTTTGATGCTTGCAACTGCTCATTTCACATAGTACCTACACACGCAGGCTTTGGACATGGACATTGAGTATCCAAAACTGCAAACTAACATATCATCTCAGATTGGCAACTAAAGATAAACAAGACAAACTACATAATAGATGTGCTTTATGTATTGTATATATGTAAAATATTATTTAACATGAATAACAAACAAAGTTAAAAAAACTTGTTTTCAGTAGGAGAAAAACAGTAACTCAAAAATAAAAGAACAGGGGTGGCACCAAGAAATTCAAAGTGAGGGGGATCAAGTTAAAAGCATTATTAGACAAAAAAAACCAACTTTTGAAAAACGCACTAAAATGCTTCACGATATTTTATGCCTATGATTTTATGGGGGCATTCGTTATGCTAGTGGTGCATTGGCAGGTAGGCAGCGAGAGGTTGTTGGAGACCTTAGGTATATCTAAAGATGAGGCTTCCTTGTGAGCAAAGACAGCAGATAATATTTGCGACCACACCCTCTAGACTAGCTTAAAATAAATTTCAGAATATTCCTTGCGGCCCTTTTTTTGCAAAAATTTTGCTATAAGGCACGGTTTTTTTACGTTTGATTAATTCCAGTCTTAAAATGGATTTTGCTACTTTATGAGGCACCACAGACCCCAGCTTATTTCTTGGAAATTAAGCAATACTGTAAAAGGATTTATCTCACTATTCTTTTCTTATATTTCAATTTTTTTCTATCTTTTTTCATTTTCTTACAAACACTTTTTGCCAAATCCCTCCAGCCCCCCATCTGGAGCCCCCAGCCCCCCATCTGGCGCAACCCATGAAGAAAGAAAAAACATTGGATAGTATGTAATATTGAGGAATATATAAAGACAGAATGATGTTAATGTTATGGTTTGATGTTAAAGTCATTCATTACTGGTAAGACTGACAGCTGCGGTTCTTCGGAGCTACGTTGCGAAGCACAACTAATGCCACGGGCAAGGCAAAAACAATAAGAAGGGATGAGGAAATAACAACCAAGTAAAAATCATTGAATATTCGCAAAAGCAAGTCATCCTTTTACACCTCTAATAATCTTTGGTAATCGTATGACATAATTTTTGGTGCAATGAAGTCCCTTTCAATTACAGCAGATGTTTAAAGTTCAAGGCAGTTTGACCTTTCTCGGGGAAGACTTGATCCCAGTACCTGAGATCCGTGTCGCATAACTTTTACATCAAATCAACATTTAAAAAAACGAATGCGTTAGATTGTGATGAAAAAATACCTTGAGACTAATATCTTGCTCATTTTGGAAAGTGAACTTCAACAGCTTTTTCTCAATAGGTCGCTCATCGATGACGAATACTTCACACTCTGTTCCCTGGGCGGCATTTGACTCGTTAGGCCTTCGCGAAAGTAAGCGCTTGGGCATTATCGTCAATTTCCTATTCAGATTCGTATTAATCGAAATTGCGAAGATCTCTTGGACTGTATATCATCATAAACTCAAATTTCCTGTAGTTTTGGTATCATAGCGGCGTCGGCAGTAGCTCGAAGCTGAGGATTTTTCCGTAAAGGATCTCCTTCTCGGAACGTGCTCCGTACATATTTCCATGAATATGAGTCGTATTCGTAGAGCTGTTTCTAAGAATGCCGCGCAGTGGATGCTGGGTAGACCCAGACCTTTTTCCACGAATTTCCACGAATTGTTTGGGCGAATATTATCGTACGTGCCTCCGAAAAGCAACATTAAGTCTACAAAATTTTGTGAAATTTATTACTTGAGAAAACTCTTTCACATAATTTTGAAAATAGAATTAAATAATGAGAAAAAGAGGAAAAGTCGATCTTGCAGAAGAAGACATAAAAAAGTAAGATATGTTGTCATTGTCAGAAACTAATTAACATGTCACTTTCGTCCAAAAATATGATATAACAAATTAAAATTTAGAAAATATCTCCTCCAGTTAGCGTTGCTTGTATTAAATGTTTATTGTATATGCATATGTGACAAAGAGGATTAAACTGGTATTTCCTTGGCGTCGTAGAACTGACTGCATCAAGAAATACTTTTGTACTGTGTGAAGAGAACAAACATTCCCCTGAAAAAACACTTTGATGCATTTCTTTAAGTAACATCTTTAAGTTTTTAAAGTTGGTTCAAAATTTTTTACACTACCATCAGTGGCGTAGCGTGACTTTTTTCGCTGGTGGGGGGGGGGAGTTATAACCATATTTTACCAACAGAAATTCTTTTGCTACATTTGGCATAAAATTCTTTTGTTTAAGATGTAAATCTACCGACGAGTTCTCTGAAAGTTGGGGAATGTGACACCTCCCCCCACATCCCCCCACACGCTACGTCTCTGACTACCCTTTTACTGATCATATAATATTTCGATAAACCAGTAAATGAAAATTTAATGTCCGAGACAACTGAACTCGGCCTAAGTATTTCTATTAATGACTGGAAAAATATTTCATTTTCATATAAGAAGAACGATTCACGGTATGAAATGCTAAAAATTAGCTTTATTTTTGCTTAGATTGATGTCAATATTGTTCCTAGGCATTTCTGGCATCTAGGACCATTTTTAGCGATTGTACTTTTACTTTCACTTCTGCTATTGTCAATTATGTTTTCTAGGAAATCCCGTTGTTTTCCGATGTAATAACGCAATGGAAATGACCTTTGGACACTATGCCTTTTTAAAAACAGGTCAACATGGATTGCAGAAAGAGATAACATTTAAATGCTGGCTTAAATCTAAGCGATATTTTAGGACCACTAGAAGATGGAGTTGAGAGGACGCAGTGCAGAACTCGCCAACTTTTGAATAGCGTGTTATCCACGCAGACCATTTCAAACAGGCAGGATGTTTTTATTCTGAAGTATCTTTTGGTGTTGATTTTGCAAAAAAAAGTTGATTTGAAGAGATCATCAAACTTTGTCATGCTGCCCAACGATTGTAACAAGAAAGCATTCAAATCTGTTTGGCTTCAGTGAAAGCTTTAGCCGATCAAATGTCAAATTACGCCATTGCTGCCTCAGATAAAAGCAGATGAAATTTAAAGAAAGAGTTGAACCGGCTAATCATTGGTGTTGTGCCAATAAATGGATCGCAATTTTGAAGCTGTTCAGGCTGATTAGATAACAGAAAAATGAGAAGTGGACTATCATGTAGAAGTATTAAGGAAAGGACTGCATTAAGGAAAAAACAGATCCAAAAAAACTCATTTCCTTAATGTGATCTTTAAAATAGGAATATGGTGAACGACACAATCACCTTTACATTAAATAAGATAACGTAACTTGTAAAAATATATGATGCTGCATTCAATTAAAAATTTTAAGTGACCTAAACCTGGAACGCTGGAACAAATTTTGGAGTGATGAGGGGGCGGTGGGTACCAGGCAAGTTGGAAAACTTTATGGTTGTTTGCTACAATTATCTTTGATACCACAACCTTAATATCATACGTACATCAGCAAAAAACTCCGGAACATGCGTGCTTGTAAGAAGCTTACAGATGTCACAGGACATTATTCAAGTCTCGTTCCATGACTTATGTTAGAAACTATCGTTCCATGGCTAATGTCTGACTTCGTGTAGTATATATTGATCAAAATCGATTGTCAGTTTCTTTTGTAGCGATTTCCAGGAATTAAAACATGCAACATTTGATGTGCCTTTTCCTTAAGTTTGATTCATAATGATGTGATAATAATGAACTATAATCAGCCGAAATAGGGGGTGGTAATTGAAGGAATATCAATATGGAGAAAGAATTTTCTTTGCATGTTCAAGTTGATGCGAAATTTGCTCAATTTGACCTTGACGTTATCAAGCAAAAATGGGCTTGATTTTCAAGACCATTTTTCTACTCGACATTCCTTTTGATCTCATTAATAGGGCTTATTTCAAAGCTTTCTTTGTTCAAATTCTATATTGTTATATAACTATATATATCATGTTTTATAACTATATGGCTATCTGAATTAGTTTGAGAAATTTTTGTTAAAAATTTGATTGAAAAGACAGACATTATTTACCCTTTCCATTCGTAGCCATTTTTTCAAAAGAGATACAGAAGAAAATTGCAATCGTAATGCTCTTTGCACAACTGAACCCACCTTTCTTAAATCTGGAAATTAGATTCACCTATATAAAAATAATAGAACTTATAATGTGTTTTTATATTTGATTTCCTTTATTGTGATTCATCATGAGCTTTTTCTAGAAGTTACAGGATTTGAAATAAACCAGAATAATATTTTTCTTAATGCCTCTCACACTCTACGAATGTGTAGTTGTAGGTGTCCCAAGGATAAGGTTTATTGTTATTCTTCTGTTGCTTATGGTGCTTTTATATACAAGAGAATCTTTATATGATGTGATTTACTAGAAAAAAGCCGAAATTGCCTCTTGCACCAGTGCTAAAGCTTTGTCCACTTTGTGGCTGCTTTTTTAAGGCACATTTTAAATTAATCTACGTAAGCAAAGAATTTTTAAAAGTATCATCAGGATATTTAAAAGAAACCTGAAAAATGCTTTCACATTTATTTTCAGTGGCGTAGATAGAAGGGGGGTCGAGGGGGGACCAAAATCCCCCCCCCTGTAAAACTAAACAGCCATTTTGTCAGAAAATTTCTTATCTTTTCGGAAATGAAATATGATTTTCTATTTTTATCCATGTGTTTCATTTGAGAGGACAGTCTTTAAAGGTTATTATAACACTTTTTCAGTTGTTCTGAATCAGACGGGCAACTTAAAAATGCCTTTTGCGAAGAGAAGACCATAAAATCTACAATTAGTATGATTTATGAAACAAGACTTTGAGCAAATAATTGGACTTTATCTCCTTTTCTATTTCAGTTCGGATGTCGTTATGTTATGTTTTGAATCTTTGTCACAACTTTTTTGAATCTGTGTCAAATGCTGACCAATATGGTACACGGCAAGCCACAAAAATGAAATTTTTAATACAAAAAGTACTTTGTAATCTGGTATCAGATCTGTGCGTTTCTTTGGTGCTAAATTTTTGGAACAATATTCCAGTAGATATAAAAATATTATTGTCTTCAGTCAGTGTTTGTCAAAGGCTTAAAACCTTTTTATTCAACAAGAACTATAATGTTTGATTCTGAAGCGAAATTTATTGTTCTGTCATTCATGTAAGTGATAAATTACATTTAAAACCACCTTAGAAAAGGGGGTGCTCTCTCCCCGATTCGACCTACTGAGAGAGCTTCTCCTAAAGAAATTCCCCTGCAAACAACATCTTACGTAATTATCATTTATTGCCTGTTATTATAAGTATTTTATGCAATGTGTGAAAATTGTATGTAATTAGTTGTAATGTATTTGTAGTAAGATATTGTATGTAGAGGAAGGATATTGTTAAAATATGAAAATCTGAGCTGAACTGAACTATGTTCAAATGTATAAAAAAATTGAAAATGTTTGTTAGAAATTTTTTCGGAAAATCTCAGTTTTTTCGCCCCTAGTATGAAATTTCCTATCCACTGCGTCTTCAAGAAACATTATTTCGTGCTATGTGGAAGCAGAGAACAACAAAGAAGCCGGAAGACATTTTAGAGTGGGGGGAGGGGCTCAAGACCAATTGGCAAACCTTTATGGTAGTTTTTCCCCATTATCTTTCATGCCACTACCTCGGTCAGTACTATAGCTCCCTCCACCTCCCAGCCCCTTCCGGCTCCGGAGTGCCTGATCAAGGCCAAATCAAGGGTGGGGCACGTGCCATTTTCTTCACTTCTCATCGAGGTATATTTCTGAAAATAGGTTCTATTTTCTTCCTTTTTTACTTTGACACGCAAGGCGCACAAAAATATCCCTGATATAAATCATAAATTAGCTATTTAATTGATAATGCGCAGCGTCTGATCACTTATCGCAGTCTTTATCTATATTATTCAAAATGGTATCATTTTTAATTACTTCTTGTCCAGAATAATCTTTTCTTAACTCATGAGCAACTTTTGAAATTCTTCTCAGAACTATGCGGGGTCATGAAGTACAGATACGTTCATCAGCATGCCCATTGCTGAAAAATTCTAGCATAATATCTGAAGCGTTATATTTACTCTACTGAAATTAAATTGAACGCAAAAGGAGACAGAATGCTTTTAATGAAGACCTAATTTCTGCAACGATTTTTTCGGTGGATTGCGCCCTCTGTAATGTATATTAAGGACAAGAAATTTAGTTGAGAAAGTTTTGGGCTATAAATATTTGCAAACAAATTTTTCCAAAACCTTTTGGACAACATGTACACTTCTTTATGGCTTTATCTTTTATTTAGAACAGCATATATTGACCAATTTTCTGTCTTAACTGCCCTCTGAGCCCTCAGCACTATAACCCTGGGAATTACTGATTAATATAAGATGTAGATGGAGAGCAAAACGAGAAGGGGAAGGGCAAGTATGCACCATTGATCATGCGGATGACGCTGTTAACAAATATTAAATAAAAAGCTTGAAACATACACAAGTAAAGCAACGCAAACGAGCTGTAAAGCAATTATGGTCTAAAAGGACAATATCTGACGAACTGAATAAAGCGGATTGAAATATTGCGGATTGAAAAAAACGTAAGAAGAATAATAGCGCGTTTGATTTTATCTTTGTTTTTGCTAAAGAGCCCGAGAGAGAAAACGAACACTTTCTGCCTACACTAATTTGTATGTTACAAGATCCCATGAAAAGAAATTCTGATGGATCGCACTACAAATTTTTGCAATTGAAGGAGTGGAAAATCCATAACTTTTGTGATTTCGACCGTGGGGTTTTGCCTATTTAGGTTGCCTTCTAAGATTGAAGTTACCAAATAAATGGTGCGCAGATATCTTTATAAGATAAATTTAACTGTAGCATAACTCTGTTTATTTATCCTAGTGAGGCTTTTTGAGGAAGAGAGCAGATAGATATAGCATAGGACAGCAAAATTGGCCTTTAAATGGCAGGGGATGGGTAAAACTTGAATGGAGAGGAAGGGCCTTAAATGAACTGTTGTGGAGATCTTCCGTGCACTTTTAGACCGAAAAACAACTCTTTCAAAGGGGGGCTTTAAGTCTGACTACAGAAAAAAAATCAGCTTGCAGGGGACATGGGAAAATCAAAAATTGACCTGGACGCTTAATTTTATGAAATGGGACCCCTTATACTCAAATTGACGACTTGAGACTAAAATTTCTCAAATGGACGATTTTCGCAGGGCTTATTATAAAGTGATGTTTATAGCGGTCGTGGTTTCATTCTTCTTTTAACTGCAGAATGCGATTTTATGCGACCTGCGGCTATGTGCCCCCATTTTATAGGTCTTTCAACTATTCGGGGGCGCATACACAGAGGGGGCCCTTCAGCCCTCTTTGAAGAGGGGCAGAGGGGGCTAGAAGTGCCTTGAAATGTAAGAAAAAACTATAGGATCTTATCGATAATCGATGACCACTTTGACCACTCTCGTTATGTTAATATCTAAATTCTTTAAAGTATCTGTCATCGGATCATCTCTTGCAATTTTAAACCTGCATTCTACAATGGTAAAACACCCAGCTGAATGGGTGGCACTGTATTCAAATTAATATTTTACTATGTTACCCCAACCTAGCCTCCCTCCCACCTAGGAATACTCGATTATGTTAGTAGAAAATTCCACGATTTGCCCTCGGCACCAGCACTGCTCCTCCTGCCCTTATCTTTTGCAGGCATCGAATGGGGTACCCAAGGGGGGAATAATGTGATCCTCGAGATTTGTCCAAAAACGATGTAAAACTCATTGGTGGGGGTGTAGTATACTGTATGCTTGTGTCAATAACAATTGTAAAATACTTTCCTATTTACTGTAGCTAACATGAATCAAATAATGGCGGAAAATTTTGCAAAAAGGACGTTTCCCCGCATTTGCGAGTGCTTGAAGGGTGTGGTCCAAAAAATTTCTGCAGACACCCCCACTTCTCCGGCCCTGGGTACGCCACTGCAGGCTTCCCTGCAACTATTAATGGCAGTAAAAAATTACTGAAGTAAAAAAGAATGACGAACAGAGTGCAAAAATTGTTCACGGAGGCTCGTTAAGTAGCCTCTTTTTGAATCTGAGGTACAGAGCAATTCCGCGGCATTTTCAGTTGATCGACTTCCCGCCACAGGTCCTGAAATCATTAACACCAAATAACTATTGTCCGATCTTTCTCACAAAATGGCAATGGAGGCAGAAGAAGTCGACATGGCAGTGACAGATGATGGACCCATGCCACTCTCTAGACTCGAGGTATGTTATGTAGATATTTGGAGTTGCAAAATGACCTGTCTTGCTCGTATTTCTACTTTGGGGAGGTTAGGCCCACCTCTCAATCGTCATCGACAACGACAATGTTTTAAATAAAGTTTCTAGCTACTTTACGAATCGTGTTGAGTTTATTATTTTTCTATTCGGTTTTATATTTAAAACTGAAAGTTATAGCTTTTGTGGTTAATAGGGAACTAAAAAAAGTGAAGATGTGGCTAGATGTTAATAAACTGTCACTCAATATCGATAAAACTAATTTCATAATATTAAAGTCTTCAGCATTCTTTTTCTGGGACTGTCAATATCAAAATTGGTAATCTTGCCATCAAACAGACTTGTTATGTCAAATTTCTTGGTGTTCTCCTAGATGAAAACTTATCATGGGAGTATCACACATCAGAATTGTCTAAGAAACTGGCTCTAACTTGTAGAATGTTTTTTAGAATAAGACGCTGCTTACCTGTTAATGTGTTGATCTGTCTTTACAACTCTTTATTTTCATTTTTCATCCAATATGGAATTTTAGTCTGGGGTCTCACCTATGTCACTTATATAAACCCAGAGTGTTCTTGTTACAGAAAAAGGTTATAAGGGCAATTTCATTTAAGAATCTTACTGCTCCTTCTGCACCTCTCTTTTCAGACTTAAAAATCTTAAAACTGTGTGATCTTTTTCAGTTGAAAATGCTTAGCTTTGTATATGACTGCATTAAAAAGATCTCTCCTTCTTGTTTTCATTCCTTCCTTCAATTAGTGGAATCTGTGCATCAATATGGTACATGGCAAGTTATTAAAAATGATATTTCATGACACAGGAAAATACCTTGTAATGGCTTAGATCAGTGCGTTACTGTGCAGCTAAATTCTTGAATGACATTCCTATGGATATAAAAAAGTCACCCTCTCGTGTTATATTTCGTTGAAAGCTCAAATCCTTCCTCTTTGATTCCAATTATTAGAACTGAATGGAATCATGTTTCCCAGTCATGATATTAAGATAGAAGTTAAATGTAAATGAGATACCTTTAAATAGGGGGTGCTCTCTCCTCAATTAGTATAGCTATTGAGACAGTTTCCTCCACTCAATATATCTTATTTCTTTCATGTTATTGGCTATAGTATTGTAACATTTTCATGTATTGTGTTATTAATAATTTCTGTATTGTTACCTAATATTTTTGTAGTTTCATCGTTTGTGCCTATTTTATAGTTATTTTATGATAAATTGTATGGAGAGTGAAATTTTAAAATATATACTGAACCAGGGCTTTCACGTTAAGAAATCAATGCGTGACCAAAAACTTGTGTGATAAGAGTGGGGCTGGCGAATCAAATTTATTTGTTAACACAGAGCAAAAAAAATTTTTCTTTTGAATCGTTAAACTTGACAGAACTTTTAATAAATGAACTAAATGCTACACATTGTATAGTTATGTTCATGTTTCCCTCACGTCTTATCGTGAAGGGTACTGTGTGACATAGAGAGATTTCAGTGACTTTAGAAACGTGACTAAGTTTCAGAAAAAACAGACAAAATTATCCTTAGCAAATAAAACAATTGAAAACAGACAAATCAGAGTAATGCGTAAACCTTCATTTTTGTTTTGGCCATGGAGCAATGGGAACGGCTCAAGAACAACAGAAACTGAATGATCGGAAAACAGAGTAGTAGAAACAAGGATTTGATGTCAAACTTTCGTTTCTAAAAGAGTTTCTCAAATGGATTGACCTATCAGCATCCAGTAATTGATATACTCACTATTTTATATAGTGAGTCTGGTACCCAGGGAACCTCAGGCGCTGAACTGAACTAAACTGAATCTTGACAAGATCTTAGGTGCGCAAAATTAATTATAAAATTGCAGGTGCGCCAGTGCTACAGTCATACCCAGTATATTTGTTGATAGAGCTCCCCATGTTTGTAAGGATTCATTGGTTCCTTCAGTTGATAACCAATGAGAAAACCCTGATTGCTTTTGCCAGTGCTGAGGAGAAGGGGCAATGGGGTCACTTACCCGTGGGGTTTCCTAGGTCATCTCCCTTGATCAAGAGTATAGCCAAAGAAAACTGAACCTCTCACATACCATAAAAGCTCTATTAAGCCCCCAGGGGGGCTTATTTGTTTTTTTCAGTCCTCTAGAGGGGCTTAAAAAAGAAGGGGCTTATTAAAGATTTGAAGCAAAAAATGTTTTAAAAATGCCCTTGGACATTTTTTGTTATGTAAATGTTCTCTTCATCTTTGATACTTTTTGGGATCTTTAAATCCTCAGTATCATGAGAAGGTTCTTCGAAGATCAATCCCACCTCCCTCAATACAGTTTTTTCATCAAGGTGTGTGTCAGGTTTTACGCCACACTGCATGTTTGTTTTAGCCCAAATTTTCAAAATTTTAAACCATGCTGTAATCAAAATCATGGCTTTGAACGACCCTAAATATTTTGACAAGTTAAAAATGTCCATATTTCTGGGGGACCATTCCCCCATGCAGCCGTAGAAGAGTCTGCCCAAGGCATGCCTTGCTTTTTATCTTACAAATTGACCTTTGGTACATGGCTTATAAGTTTGTAGAGTTTCTTCGAAAATCTTAGTCTCAAAAATGCTATTTTGTGTAACAAAGGTATGAACTGAGCTATCTTGAAAGTATCTATGATAAACCTGTCATCCTTTATGAATTATCAGCAACATGGAATCAGTGCCAATGATGTCAAAAAACTTGTTGATGCTGGATTCTACACAATAGAAGGGGTAGCATATACACCAAAGAAAGCTCTCCTTGCGGTCAAAGGGATCAGTGAGGCAAAGGCTGATAAAATTTTGGCAGAAGTAGTGAAACTGGTTCCAATGGGATTCACAACAGCAACAGAATTTCACCAAAAAAGATCAGAAATTATTCAGGTTACAACTGGCTCAAAAGAGCTGGACAAGCTACTTCAAGGTATGGCATTGTCACTGACTAGTGTCATCTTCTCACACCATGTTATCATATTTTTTGCTTCTCTGTAAGCACTATAGCTCAATTTTAAGCTTCTTTTTTGTTCTGTAACTTGTAATGTCTAGCTGTTACACAGAGGCTATTCATCTAAAACGCTTTTTGTGCATGTTGTTACTACCACTTTGTCACTTCTCAGGTGGAATTGAAACTGGGTCTATCACAGAGGTTTTTGGTGAATTTCGAACTGGAAAAACTCAGCTTTGTCATCAACTTTGTGTTACCTGTCAGGTGAGTAGAAAGCATGTCTTTGTGTAACCTGTCATTGAATTTTGTGTCTCTTTACTTTCTGTCAGTTCTGTAACAAAATTGCTTGGCAAAAAACTCCTCAAATTTGTATGACATGATGTTTATTAAAGTATCCAAACCAGATTCTTTAGTTTTGCCAAACATCTTTAAGACAGTTTCTGTCTGTGTGTCTCTTTTAGTTACCAGTTGATTGTGGGGGTGCAGAAGGGAAGGCCATGTACATTGATACTGAAGGAACTTTTCGACCTGAAAGGCTTCTTGCAATTGCTGAAAGGTGATGCCTTTATCAATGATATATCAATATAATCATAATATTGTGACCATTAAATTATGATAAACTTAAAATGAAACACGTTCCTCTTTCTGTGATATTGATTTATTGTACTTCACTGTTATATTCTGGAAACTTAAAGTATTTTGTTCTTTATGTCTAGACAATGTTTCTAATGTATTAAAATCAACCAGTAAAATTGATTGATAAATACCTCAATTCATATCTAGATTTAGCCTGCAAATGAAGTTTCCTTTTTACTTTATTTAAGAAATGTTTTATAACTTTAGGCAAAGATATTTATTTGAACCAAAGGCTATAGAGAACAAATATATAATATCATTTTAATTTGAAATGATATCAAGGTATGGGCTCAATGGTCAAGAGGTATTGGATAATGTTGCATATGCAAGAGCGTATACTTCAGATCACCAAACACAGCTGCTTGTGCATGCTTCAGCCATGATGGCAGAGTCAAGGTAATTTCTCTCATGAAGCCCCTTATAAGGTGGCAAAGTATTAGCTACCTTCAATGGGGGGTGGTGTTTGTTTGTTCTCTGCGTGTTGCAGTGTTCTATGTTTTCTACATTTTTATGGACTTTTCACGGCAAGCATTCCATTTGGAGCCTGTCAAGCACCCTGCTACTGTGGCCTCTCCTTTATTTACATCATATGTTTACATGCAAACTCAATTAGACTCCTAGACTTGCTTTTATTGATATTTACATTCATTTAACATTCATAGACTTACTTATTATTTTCTTTGCATGCCTCATTTGATTTACACACTTGCCAACAATTTCAGCAGCTATTCATGCCTCGATTGAATGTAAAGCTATCTAATTGCAAAACAAGGAAAAAAGAACATCACCCATGTACCTAATATAAACGCAGGTGCTTTTGTGTAAGAGGGGCACATAGCAAGAGTATCGGAGCTTTTTTGAAAGTAGGGGAGTGAGTACTAAATTAGTGTTTAATAGGGGCTGTTTGTTTAAAGAATTTGCAAAAATAGTTTATAGAAATTGGAGCTGTTTCTGTTCACAACCCCTTGCCAAGCTCCAACACCCCCTACATTCCTAGCATACACCTGCTTCGTGTCCTTTGGACAGGGGGTGAAAACAATGATATGAATAATTAGGGTCTTAACTTGCGTTTGTCAGAGGGTTTTTATCACTTTATCTATTCTTGTCACTATTCTTGGTAGTAATACAAGGACCTGCCTGTTTTAATAAGTTTTACGGACGTTTTTTTGCTAGATATGCACTTATCATCGTGGACAGCGCGACTGCTCTTTATCGAACTGATTATTCTGGTCGTGGCGAGTTATCAGCCCGCCAGATGCACTTGGCAAGATTCTTGCGTTACCTCCTCCGTTTAGCAGATGAGGTTAGTGGACAGAATCTTTGCTAATAACACACCCTTTGAACTTATCTCTCTTGTTTCACAGGTCATCCAAAACGATTTGAATTTCCTTTCAAATATTCTGTTGCATTTGACTGTCATTCATTCCTTTTTGACAGATATTTCAAAGATTGATGGCGTTGACGTTTCTTATCAGTTTTCTTATTTGGTTCTAAAGTTTTGCATTAGATTGGTACAAGGGTTACTTTTTGTGGAACCAAAACAATATGGCCCTTAAATCAAAGTGAACTTTCAACAGGTTCATAAGTTCTGCCCCTTTTTTGAATTGTTAAGAGAATTATTTCGTTCAAAATAAAATCGATTACGTACATTGCTACCAAACCGTCACGATTTATGTTTAGACATGTGGAATCTTTTGAAAGATATGAGCGAATAAGACCATTAACAGTTGACTAAAGTACCTACTGGAAGATTGCTTGTAGCTTGGTCTAAACCAATCAACTGACAAGTAGCTTAGCGTAAACCAATCAAATCATATAATAGCTGAATTCATGTCAGCATTGAATCAGCAGTTTTAACAACTGTGATCTCTGTGAACGTTTCGTCAAATGCAATGCAAATTGACACAATATATTCAAAGAACAATGAACATCGTTTTTAAAAAGTATGAACATTTAGGAAGTATTATTGGTTGGGTTGGTTTGGTTTGGACTGAACAATGCAGATTTTCGTGTATTATCAACGAAAGTCCAGTGTTTCTTTTATTACCAGAATAACCATTTTTGTTTTTTTTTGTAGTTTGGTGTTGCTGTTGTAATAAGTAACCAAGTGGTTGCCCAGGTTGATGGAGCATCAATGTTTCAAGCCGATCCTAAAAAGCCAATTGGTGGCAATATCATGGCACACGCTTCGACCACCAGGTATGTTGCTTGTTATATCCGAGCCCAAGTTTTGAAATTGTCAATGCATAACTTAAAAAGAGTAAGCGAAAGGGAGAGGAATTCACTGCTGGGCTTGAATTTTTTTCCTGACAATGCATAATGTTTAAACAAAGAATGATTTTTTTTAATTTTATTCCTTAGAGGCTTTTATTTCTAAGATACGGGGGAAATTTCAAGGATGAAAAATTGCTTGTTTGAGAACCAAAATGCAGACAGATTGCCCAGTGCTCTAAGCAGATAATCCAACCTGTGCAAGTTTTCTCTTGAAAAGGGTGGAAGCTTCGATAAGCCAATGTTTATATTTGCACAGAATCCCTTTCTATGCTCTGCCTTGAAATTCTTTTATGTTGCAACTGCAGCAATCATGTCATTGTTAGTGTTTTTGACTTTATTGTACCTGATTATATTTTGTTTTTGGCACTTGATTCCCAATAGAGATAAATGTAAACGGAAGAAGCAGACATGTTCACGTAGGAAAGAAAACTGAATCAATATACGTTTTCAAAACTCGAATTTCAACGCACAACTATGCTCCAGTTGCTTCTTTTTAAGTGTTACGATTTTTATTGTTATGATTATAATTCCATTAAGCATTATAATTTTAGACTGAAATTTTTCATGGATACTTGATCTCAAGAAAGAAGAATGATAAAAAACATCAAGGAAGCATTAGTTTTTTCTTATTGATTGATATCATTACATAAGCGTTTGATGATGTGCTTGCATGACTAAACTTTACCTTTAGTCTTTACCTGGTCCTTTCAATTTATTTGTACAACATTGCTTTTTTAGATTGTATTGCAGAAAAGGACGAGGAGAAACGAGAATTTGTAAGATCTATGACTCTCCATGCCTTCCAGAGGCCGAAGCCATGTTTGCAATCAATGCAGATGGAATTGGCGATGCCAAAGATTAGTTAGTTATCTGATTTGCATACAAACAGATTTCATGCCACTACTGTTTCCGTACGATCGACAATCATTTGCAAATTGTTGCATTCCAATTGAGAAATATTTTTCAAATGACATCTCTCCCATTTCGGTGTTTGGCTATCAATAAGTTGCTTCATTGATGGACCATGAAGAAATTTATAAGAAATTAAAATAATGATGGGGAAGATAGGGAAATATTCTTAAACGTTTTTTATCACTTAGCCTATTCTTCTTTTAGCAGAATAAATGCATTGGAATTGCAAAATACATAGGACTTCCAATTACCTTCCCACCTCTATGGCTCCATCAATAACCTTGCTGTAAATAAGATTAATTCTTCTACCATTTTGTTGAGCGTTCTGTAAACTGAACGTTACTCACGATTAAATTTGAATATTAACTTAGACTGTTGACTTCCAGCAACTTTTTTTGTAAATAAAAGCTTTTTAATGACCCTTGTTCATGTGCTATATCAACATTAATTATGATTTCTCCGCAATTGCTTTGGTTCACCCATTAAATTTGCCTTCAAACCCGCATTCATCTCCTCTTTGTAAAACAGACTAACGAATGTCCTTTAACTATTGGCACTTCACTGATGCCTACATTCATCCATGAAATATGCCTTTGCTAGTCTATTGACGATTTCATTTCCCAGTTCTGTTGCAGTAATTTCAATAAGCCCAGAATAAGAGTATACACAGCAAATATAATGTGTGCGATTTTATTTTGCAGTTTTAATTATGTATCAACATTTCGATAATTTTACTTATTTATATCAATTTTCTTGTTTTAAAAAATTGTTCTGGTTCAGCGTTGTCTTGGTCAATTCATGTCTTTTGATGTTTTTGAATTTCTTCTCGTGAATACAACAGTATAATACATACATGCTACAGTTAAATACATACTCGAAAATTGACCGAAAACTTCGCTGCAAAAGAATATTTTTTCCAATAATACACAAGCGTATTGTTTAAAATGCAGCTCACTAAGATCGTATTTCCTGGGATTTTTCTGTAAGATTGTCAACTAGCAAAACTTCTGTTTTGTCTTCAAATGGAGTGCTATTTGTCTTTTTTGCGGCAAAAAATTATATAGTCTAATGGGGACAACACTTGAAAAAAGCTGCAAGTACAGTATTTGAATTTTAGAACACAAACATTTCTGTGCAGAGTAACCTAACAAGTTCCATTAAGGTTGGCAAGTATCTTGTTATAGAAAATAAGAGAGAGGAAAGCTGTTTGGAAACAAAAATACATACATATAGTCAAATGCGTAACATCGTTAGTGAGATGCTTAGAAATGTTGTAAAAATGTGCTGAAAGAGAAGGAGTAAAATAAAAAGGATTTAAAATCAGTTGGAAACATTGCAGGATTCAATTCCGACCACTAGATTTAGCCTCTGTTCATTGTCATTACAAGCCAATAAGCTAAATTTGAAACAACGAAAGACAAAGGAAATAATACTTTAGAGTACGAGTCAATCTTTGAAGTTGTTTTTTCCTTTGATGATTCACTTTCTTTGCTTATAACATCGGTTGGCGCTTTCGAATATGTTTCTCCGTCTTCGTTTGCAGCAGATGAGTTGTTAATAATCATAGTTGCATTCCTGCTATCGATTTCTTTGGTCTGAAATTCATGTTTTGATTTTCTGAATATTCGCAGCAACGTTGGGTCTTGTTTTTTGGAATGGCTTGAATAGTAAAACACAAGAACGGTCTCAGCTACTGTTGCAAAAACGAGTAGAAAACATGCAATCAGGTAGCCATCAATGGCCTTAGCGTAACTGACTTTGGGCAAATGGTTGTTAATTGACTGCATCAAAAACACGACTGTCAGAACTGTAGTGATACCAACAGCAAGACGATCGCCTGAAAAGAATATTGATCCTTATATGCTAAGGAATAACATTAGCATTCAACCTTGGTAACAATAGTCTCAAACAGTACTTCATCATCCAGGAGTCATTTTCGTAACACTGAAATCCTTATAATTCCGTTTGTGCCTGTCAAAGCTGCCTCTTCGTTATACAAACTTCGTGCAACACGATGTTTGAAAATTTACACAAAGGGCTTATATATAAGATACATTCTTTAATAAGACTCAGAAAATGGAAGTTCAGGCTTGCTGTTCTTAATTCTTTCGAAATATTGCGCTATAGCGAAGTGTTTAAGCCTCATTCACAATCTATTATTTGCCGACAAAAATTCACAGAAAGAGCACCCCTTCATGGCAAAAAACTCCTCATTTTTAAATGAAATTTTTTAAGGGGGGTTTCACAACATTGTTCAAAATGCTCAGCCTCAGCTTGTTCTTAATGTGTTATTTACTTTTGACCAATTTTGAGGCTCGTGCCCTTATAAAATTCTTCTTATAAAAAAATAATGTATTTAGCGAGCCTTACCAACATCGTCTGGATTCATCCAAAATGTAAGAAACGAAAGCAAAACAATAACGTTGCAGGGTATGAAAACTTGAAAAACGTAGTGTCCAATTCTTCTTTGGAAGAAAATTTTCACATATAACGAATCAAAAACCCCTGTAAGAAATTAAAAACAGTATTAATTTGGGTTCATCTACCAATGGACAACACTGAAGCTAAGTGTCTGAAATAATGGCGGGTTTGGGAAAATTTTAATAACACTAGATAATTAAAATCCTCAAACCGGATATTTTAATTTACGAGCTAGGGCTGCCGAGAGGGTGTAAGGGGGCGAATTGCCCTAAGACCTCTAGGTCTAGGGGGCCTCATAAAGTAATGAATGCCATTTTAATTAAAAATGGAATCAATCAAACGTGGTAAAAGTATGCTAAAAAATATTCAAACGTTTTAAACGATTGCAGGAAATGTCTGCAAAAAATATTCTGATGTCCAATTCAAGCTAATCTGAAGGACGTGGTCGCGAAAATTTTCTGCTTGTTCTGCTCGCGAGGGGCCTTGTCTTTCAGTTTTGCCGTAGGGCCTCCGAAGCCTCTCAGTGGCCCTGCTACAAACATAGAAATTATAAGGCCCTACAACTAAGGAACCCAGGGAATTCACTGCCCTTGCCCTAAGATTCAACCAAACTCAGAGAATTTTATAAAACAACATTATTTATAAGTTAGCATAGGGAAGATACTGGTATTTTGTAACAAACAAAACGTTTGCATTCCAGGGTGTAAAACTTTTTAATTAAGTCCCCAGCAAACTACAAAGTGAAACATCTATACTGAAGTTCAAGAGTTGCTGCAAGGATATCGATTTTGATTTTTAACTTTTTCTCTAGATTTAATTATTGTAAAAACTTTTTTTAAACTATATTGTTGTAACATTTATATCGTAGGTACATTAGTTTCACAGGTCCTTGATTGATAGCAGCAAACTCATTTTTGCTGAACAAGTTTACCTGTATAAATATGGTCTTATTATTATTATTATTATTATCTAGTGTATACGCCTGGTACATTCTTTCTCTGGACCTTATCTTGATAATTAAATTCAGATTTTGATTTTTCCTTTCGAACCATCTGCTTTATTTATCCTCGTTTCTTTGTTTCCTCTTACTTTTGTCTTTAGCCTGCTGGCAATTTTCATTCTAAATCTTCCTTGAAATTTGCATCTGGTAAACTATCCTAAATGTCGAGGACACAAATGAGCCCCTGGTAAAATTCCAACCTGCATTAAATACATACACCCTATAGGTGAAAAAACCCAATTGCAAGACATATTCAAGATTACTCGATAGAATTGATACTTTTAAATGTGACGAGCTCCTACCCGAAATGTAACGGTTGCGATTTTTGTGCAAAGTTGCCTTGGTTACGACGAACTGGCTCATCTCGCTGTTCAATAACATTAAAGCTGAGTTATTTCTCCATTCAAGTGCCAAGTCATCAGAATCATAACTATCTAAAAATTAAAAAAACTATTATCTAGAATAGAAAATAGAAGGTTGGTTAGTACTTTAAGTGATTTATTCTATCCTGCATTAAATAAATAACAGAGTGAACAAGCAAAACTTTTCTGCTCTGAATATCAGAGCTACTAAAAGATGGTGATAGGCGATCTGCGCGGAAGGAATACGAAAGAAAAGAATTTTATTCGCTCTTTTTCCATCCCTACTTTTTAGTAGCTCTTGTACCCAATGCAGAGAAATCGATTATCAGTAGCTTCTGAGCGCACCTACGCGTTATTGCGAAGGAGAATGGTTGACTCTCTGAGGCTCTGGCACCCAGGGTATATTATTATAAGATAGTTCTTTCAAGCTCAACCTTCAGACATTTCTAGCTATTTTCCATACTTCAACACTATAATTTTCTTAACACTTTTCTTAACGTAAAAATTGGAAAGTTCTACGTTACTGAGCATGCGCAGTGGTGGATAACATGACGTGCTATCATTATGCTATATTTCTCCAAAAAAATCCTTCAACATCAAATCATCAACTATCGAAGAAAACCCAAAAAACAGAGTTCAATTGGTAATGCAAAGAAAGGCCAACAAACAGAACTGAATTAACGTCATCAATCGAAATGTTTCACCCTTGCAATTTTCTTTGAAATTTTGATTATCTAAACTTTTTAACTAACTAAGGTTTCTAAGATCCAGCCCTAAGCATTCTTAATTTTTGAGGAACCGAGCATAACTTCCTTTTAAAATACTTTCATATTAAAAAGTATGCATCCCTTCTCAAAATTGAATGAAAAACTTTATCATAAAACAATGCTCTTCTAGATAAACAAACGGGCAATGAAGTTGCATCAAAACCAGGTTCTAAAGAATTGAAAACCATTCTTTATAATTCTTTTAAAATATCTTCTCGCAAAAGCAGCTGTCAGAAAGCCTGTTGCTACAAGTTTGATAAACCAATGAGAGGATTAATAATTTTGCAAGCAAATCGGAAAAAGCTGCAGCATCACACACAAACTTATAAAATAACGCCTTGGTAGCTGACAGTTATTCCAACAATTGGACAACTTAAGAATCTTCTTTCAACTTTTTAATTTGACGCTCAGCAACATTAAGATCCATTTGGAATAAAACTTCAATCCTGGCCAAAAGGTTAGTGGACTGGAGAAAAAAACAATTAAGATTGCAACTTTACGCTAATAATGTTACCAAAAACCCCAACCCTTGCGGCAATATGGGTTCTTTTGAAAAATACCCAAATAACAGCGATCGAAATGAGTAGAAGTAAGCATATCGACATTGCCTATGGGGGCGAGGGAGTGGATTCTTTAAAAAATGCTACAATTTGCCAGCCAATCCAATAATATTTGACCAGGATTGTTGCTATCCAGGATCATATGGTAAGCAGTAAAATTCATTTTTCTTTCAGAGGTTTATGTTATTTCATCAGTTATTTGGGGGCATCTTTGAAACAAGCATACCAACTGGGTAATCATTAAAGCGATGGTTTTCTAGGAACACATCATTTCATTAAGGAATATTCTCTCAAGTATATAAATCAAATACGTTTATGAACTCAAATAAACTCCAAAAGTTAGTAAAGCCTCTTACAGCTTTCCAAGTTCAGTTTGCAGACTTGCACATCAAATGGATAGTTTGTCAGGTCTTGCGGGCAGTCTGCCTCGACAGTCACCCTTAAAAAAATTGGTTTGACAACAAAGATAAGAATAAAGAATGTAAAGCTTTCTTCAAGAACGAAGATGTTTATTTGTAAAGAATGTTTTCCAAATTATTTTACAACATTCCTATACATTGTCATACTCAAGAAAAGTGTCATGCCTGAATCTAACAATATTTCAAAACACTCTACTTTTTACAGTTTACACTATGGAAGTTTTCAGAAAATCTTGCTGACGTACTATTTAGGGTACCTTCCTCTTTAGCTGCTTTAGGTGAGAGCTGAGAATGTTGAATTTGGTCTTTGAATATATATAAAACATACATTGCAGACTCAGTTAAAAGTAATAATTGTCTCTAAAGGTCGCTTTTGCAAAATTTTATATTAGCTATATTGCAAGAATTTTTATTTCTCTTGAAAAGAAGATTTTGCAGCAATTCCCTCTGTGTGATGTGTACCGATATTCTCGTTTTACTTGTGTCATGGCCTGGTGGCTTCCACTGCATATATTTTTAGAAGCATTCAGCACTTCCGTGGGTCATTTAAAACCCATTTTTCTTGCTTCTAGTAGGCCAATATTTTATACTTCTATATTTTCAATACGATTAAAAAAGACTTTAGAAAGTTTTCCTTGCCCCCCCTCTCAAAATTTAATTGTATCGATGCTACTGTTCTATTTTGTGATTTGCAGTAAGAAATGTCTAGATATTTTCTCAAACCTGGTGCTGGTCAAGATATCTCCATTTGGCCACAGACGGACATATTGATTTGGTGCTAGAACATCATGCTTGAATGATTTCAAGCCATTCACAAAAAAGATGTTTGGCTGCCAAAGCCAGTCGTTACTACTTGCTCCAGGGTATGTGATGTATTTTGTAGCGTTGTGACGTAAACGGAAATCATTCCAGGAAGTACGTATGTAAATATCCAAGGTGAATGTCTACAATATCATGTAAGAAGGCCAGTGATGAAACAGAATATTTTTCTGAAAGGGTGTTTGTTAGTATTGCTCGAGGAAAGATTTTAACAATCAAAGGCAACGTATGGGAAACTCTAGTAATCACTTCTCAAAAGTCACTTATTCGTAGATTTTGGGAAGGAGACCAATATGGCATTTAATATGTATTAAAGCAATGAATAAATCGTATCTACAAAATCTTCCAACTCATAGATGTGTTTCATTTAGCTCTTCCAAGTGGCTTTAAAAACCGTTATGATTTTAATTGAGAGCTGTCATACTTACTTTTCAAGGGAAAGAGCTGTGATCAGAAATTAGCAAGCCAATATTTATGTTGTCACATTGATCAGGGACGACGAAACATATTTTTGAGTAGGGAATGGGGCTCTAGACATATTTGCAAACTTTTATGGTAGTTTGCCACCATTATCTTTGATGCCACAACCTTAATATTATATTTTAGCAAAAAATGAGGAAGCTACAGTCCCTCTAGCCCCCCTTCGCCCGGCTCCATCGTGCCTGTTTGTTGACATCATTTCATAAGTGTTTGAAATAACTGCATGACTGAGCTAAGAGAGAACTAGAAAAGAATCATTCTCCATTTTGTTACACTTCAAACAAGTTTCCTAAATTCTGAAGGTGGTTTAAGAAGAGATCTTGAAAAAATCAATGTTCTATTGACAGGAAGAAGACAAGAAGTACAAAAAAGATACGCTAAATAAACATTGTAAACCAGTCTGTTGATTGAAGACACATCTATCTTACAGAATTAAAGAAGGATAAATTTATCAACCCTTTCGTTCTCCCTCTCTTCCCATTGTTAAAAAGCTTAAACTTCTCAGACTTCAAGACATTTTTCAGCTAAGACTATTAACATTTGTGTATGAATCTATAAACAAGAAAAATCCCTCTTGCTTTCATGATTACTTCTCTTTCAATGCAAATATTCACCAACACTCTACTAGGCAATCTAATCGCGGTAATTTGTTTTTGACTCATAGGAACAGTTTTCGGTATGGCCTGAAGTCTATTCGATATATGGGGGCAAAAATGTGGAATGACCTACCAGTAGAAATTAGAAATTCTCCTTCAAAATATTCTTTTAAAAATAATCTTAAAATATTTTTACAAAACAACATAGTAGTCAATGATGGTTTTTTAAACTTAGTCTATAAATAGATGATATTTTTCTGTGGATGACTGATAGCAACTTACAGATGATTCTTTTTACTTTTAGAACTAAAAAATTAAGCAGAACGCATCTAATTTACTAGGGGGTGCTTTCTCCTCGATTAGTTTATAAACTACTGAGAAAGTTTCCTCCTTTAAATAATTCCCTGTTTACAACACTAGCTTGTTTCCCCTCTATTCTGTATTTGTTCTGTTACGTTTATATTAATTAACTTCATTTTACATTGTTTATACTTTTAAGCTTGGATTATTTCTAATTTACAACAAGTGTATGTATCCAGTGGAATTTAAAATAAAACTGAACTGAACTGAATTAGAATTAGATTAATTTTCAAAGATCAGTTTTAAGCCATGACATATTTCTCGGACACACAAATAAATGTCCTTTTCAGGGCGTAAGCATGTATACTTACTCCTTCATACTGCAGTGGATGAAACTTGACGAAATCTACCTGGCACATTACAGTGAGAGGTCGTCCTAAAAAAAATAAATTTATCAAAAGACTATTTAAGACAAAGAAGGTTGATGAAGATATAAAGTAGCCCCAAGCATCAGATTTTTGTTAGAATCTTACCAGTCATTATTTTTCGTTATAAAAACAATTAAATTTAAAACTGATAAAGCCTTGTAGAGGGACCAACAGATAATGGGCGGAGTCTTCCCAAACTTCAACAATTCAGCAATACGCCAATTCGACTTACGGCCTCATTTTGAAAAATTCTTCAGATTCTTTTGTACAAAATTTTTGACCTCAGATTCGTATTGAGAGCAATGACTTTAGTCTATTTGGAAATTTCATTATGGTATTGCTCACGATATTGATTTTATGACGACATAAAGATAATAAAGATTTTTTAAGGGATTTGACCGTGATTGGTGACTAGGGGGGTGGGGGGGGGGTAAAGTTTTACCCGAAATGATTTTAGCGGTCAAATCTCTTACAAGTTTTCAAACATCATTCCTCCGTAAAGTCTAAAAACAAGCACAAACAATATGAAAAATTGTATCCGGCCTAAAATTATGGCGATAAAACCAAATCTGAGCTTAAAAAAGTGGTATAATTAAGTTTGGAGAAACTTCCAAAACGAGGCCGTAAGCCGAATTGGTGTATTGCTGCCAGTATTCAAAAGAAATTCAAAGATGCATGGAGAGCTGGTCGCCCTTTTTCGGGATTTGATCAAAATATTATTGGCTGTAAAAATCATTTAAGTTGTTATCCAAAAATAATTATTATTGAAGTTGCAATTCTTGCTTTCACTAGATTCTTTAGATGCTCTATTACAAATATTATTAGAAAAATATTTAAATGTGCGTCTTTTCATGTAGTAAAAATGTTGTATTCGAGCAGCCAGTTTTTCCTTCTGATCTTTTCTAATTTACCCCGCTGCTTCTACCCATCATTGATAGACAAAGATACAATATTTTTCACTAAACGTCAACCCTGATTTGCACATTTGCTCCTTAGATGTATTCATAGCTAAATAATGTTTAATGTAGCTAAGAAGTTTTCGGATGCTTGTGAACGTTATACGAATTTTGAGAAGTACAAGGAGATGATATTTTTTCAGTTACTAGAAAATAGCTCAGTTTTTAATGCAATTTTCGGTGTTTGTTCTGCTATGATATCAAATTGATAAACTCATAATTGGGAGAAGAAAATCGATTGTGTTTGATACTTCCTAAGCAAGGACCGAAATACCGGGGGGTAGGGGGGGGCCTTGACCCCAAAAACTTTATTATCATAAGCAAAATACTTTTATTTTGTAAGATACGGTTTTTTTCACTTATCTTTTGTAGAGGCTTTTTACTTATCTTACAGGAGTTGCGCATAGTCAGAGTCACGGTAAAAAGCAGGACGCTTCCGTCGACAACCTTTGAAGTTTTGTTATGCAGAAATGTTTCGTAAAAGTATAGTTTAACGCACATTTCATTACGAGGCTACAGCAGGTTGTTTTTACAGGTCGAGATGGAGAATGCTGGTAAGCCCGCTTTTGATAAACATGTATAGAGTTGTCTAGTGATGACGTCACAAAAATCTATTTTTAGAATTTTTTAAATTTTTCCAATAATCTGAAAAAGCACCATGAAATAAATTCAAATCTGCAAAATCAGTTAAAGGTATTATGAATCGGCCGAGATATGACCAGATGAGCACAAGCTCTGGTCCCATCAAGCCTCTGTAATTTGGTTTCAGTTCATAACTTTGTGGACTGAGCCAAAATAACAGTAATCCGTTAGCAAACTTCAAATCTTCTATTGACCAAAGCTCACCCACTTTTTGACAAATTTAACTGATTTTGCATATATGGGAGTATTTTATTGTGTTCTTTTATGTTATGTGGTCAAAATTAGAGATTTCTAGAAGTAGTTTTTTGTGCCGTCACATTTGAGAACTCTATACTTGAACTAATTAGATAACGTAATTGACATCAACCATTGTTTCTTTTGTAGAATCTCGAGTTCCATTCTGAATGAATGTTGCTGTTTTGCTACTCACCGTTGTTGCATGGTCGTACTCTTTTATCATAGGTTTGAAGTATGTTATCTATCTCGATAAAAGTTTTTTCGTTAGATGTACCATTTCTAAAAAAGATTGTATTATATATTGTTACATTTATATTCAAGTTTTCAAACAACATCAACTTTACTGAACATCACTTTTTTAAAAGCTCTCTACAAAGAAAAGTATGAATTATAATTGGTAGAGGGTGTGGATAGCGTGAAAAAGACGTAGAACACTTATGTATGCAATAAAATCAAATGATAGCTTCAAGAGATTGAGAAAATTCTAATTGGGAAACATTGAAAAGCAATGTAAAAAACTAATAGAATTGAAAGATTGGTTGAATTATTAGAAGATTTAATAGAAACTTTAGCCGTGGCTCTATCCTACACACAATTGCTTTCCCGGCAATGCTGCGTTTAAAATATAGCAACTGCTCAGAACATTATTTGACACAGAGTATCATAATTGCTATTTTTATTAGTAGTAAAATTAGAAGCAACGGGCATAGACACTTTTGAATATGTTTGCCTTTTAAGAATAAAGCTATTTTGGATCTGGTTTCAATGAGTATCAAATGAATCTGGTATCAAATATTTTAGACCCCGTTTATTGTCTCAGAGCAATTACGTACCAAATTTGTTATCTATCGATTTCAAACAGAAACAAATCGTTCCGTTCCACTTTTTGTGCAAAATTTAAACAAAAAGTTAACTAGATTGCATGTCAGTAGTGAGAGACTTTACTTCGACACAAACAACAAAAAAGTCAGCCACCGAGCATTTGGGTCACTCCACTTAATCGCATCAAGATGAAAGAAGTTTAAAAAGAAAAATTTGATTCTTTTCAATTGACTGATGATGAAATACAATTGCTGCGTTTGTAAATAATCTTGTGCAAATAATCGTTCTCGTGTGAACGTCTTTGATGATTGTGGTTCGAAGAGCGAAATAATAAAATGTTTTCTTTTACTGATTATTGTTAAATCTAACAGGCCAGTTGTATCTTTATTATATTTGTTGATAGAATTATCTGATAAATTCAAACAGGCTTAGCATTGATTCTACTCTGAAACTTTATGTACCGTGCACATAGCTTTTTACGCAGTCAAAACATATGCAGAATGCACTTTCAATGCAAAGATGTCTTACCGCTGGAGAAGCTCTGCTCCAAAGTGTTTACACATGTAGAACAGCAATAGCAAGTGATGATACATTTTAAGCTGCTTCATTTTGAAGGCACTAATGCAGTATCTTTGAATGCTTGTAAACGTCAGTCCTGATACGATTCCGGCCTAACTTTGACTATTAGTATCACTCAAAATTGAAAGGCTGAGTGTTTATTCTGGTTTTGAAAATCAATAATTTGTCATAATAAATAGCAATGAGGAACCAGTAACATTAATTTAAAAAAGATCTACCTGTTAAAAGTTCTATAGGGAGCTAGTTGTTGCATTTTTAGCATTGTTTATTCACTATTCCGCAACGAATAACATTGAATTATCCATTATTCAAATGAAATGTTCCATCTGATTGGCCAATTCTGCACGTATCTCTCAAAGCGTTCGGGCTATTCCATTAAAGAAATAACAGCAATCATTTTATTGACTACTTTGCTTGCCATAGTAATGTTGTCAAATTCATTGGTTGCCAAATGCATGAATATGCAGCTAAAGTGTTGCAGTTGCTTGTTCCTGGTGATGGTTTTTTCTCTACTGCATCAGAGTTCTTGATACCTCTTCTTTTGTTGCGGCAAAGATTCTTCCGGGATTGCCATTTCGTCTTTGCAAACATGTGGCCTTTCGCTACTGGCTTTCTTTTGCTGTAGCATGCAAAAACTCTCTCCAAAACAGTTTCAAATACTAAAACGAAACAGCTTATCAAGTAGCCTTCAATTGCCTTGATGTAGCTGACTTTAGGTAGATGATTTTTTATTGATTCCATCACGTTGACTATCACTAGAGCAACATATTTGACGATATGGTAAGCAATAATTTTGCAATGAAAATATTTAATCTCACTTAAATGGCCTATTTCAGACAAAAAACATTTATCCATTTTGATTCTTTCTTGTACATTTGGCGTGATAAATTCATTGAGGCTTAGAAAATTCCCTTTTCCGTCGATAAAAGGAACAAAGACCTATTGAAAACCATTTTTTCACTTTTCGTGGTGCAGAATTTAATAATTGCTTTCAAGAAAGCAAATATTCTGAAACATGTTACTAAAGCTTTTCGTCTGACACTCTTCAGAGTATAAAACGTCACAACATAGATCAAAACTCTACGCTAGGAAATATGAATATCCAGTTGTGGTTCGAAATAGGCCAATCAGAAACGCGAGCAAGCGGCACTGTTCTGCTTAACTTTAAGTCCAACAAGACCACTGGCAATCAAACGTATTGTTGCAGAAGGATCAAGGAACAACAACAACAGCAGCAACAGCAATCATGTATTGTTGTTCACAAGGAAAATGAATAAAATGTCCCATTTTCACTAGGGGACTGATATTGAAGTACTATTACGCTTCACTGCTTGGTCAAGCAAGACGGCACACTTGGGCAAAGGTCCCCCTAGCTTCTACTTTGAAAATACCTTGGCACTTTACGAAACCACGAAGTAAGATAAAACCTGTCCATGAGAAGAACTACAATTTCTGCAGTGGTAGCAGCCCCATTAGTAAATCAAAGCTAAACGCCCACTATACTAAAGAATTACAGCTTCAAGTTTTTATTTTCACAGCAACACTATTCACCTATTCCAAATTTTTTATTCAGGGCCGTCTCAACACCCCGTTTGACGAAAGTTCATTGTAAAAACGAGGAATTTTTGCTATGATGTGAGTGTGCTTTTTAGCAAATTTTCAGGCTTGTCTGCAAGGAATACATTCTAACAATTATTGAAATGACATCATATATTTGCATATAAGATTTTTATCCCCTATGACGCGGCATAGTAGGTCCTGTACTTGATCGCAAATTTTGAATTCTTAAAACATACAAAATACAATGGTCCCCAAAAGAAGTTGGAACACCGAGATTGCACTCGCAATCAATGTACACTTTTCAGTTCATTTCCTTGTTTCAAGCAGACGGAATCACTTTCTCCCTTAAACAATGTTGGGAAGGAAGATAAACATATCGCTATTCAGTGGCGTGGTGGCCGGGAGGGCCAGGGGGCACATGTCCCTTCAGCGACCAGGAATCAGGGGTCACCGAAGGCGATTCAACTCTTCAAAGGGGGGCCAAAATCACGTGGAAAACAAATGCGATCGAGGAAGGCACTTGAAATAGCTGAGCTCTGAAGAGGCGTATGTTTCGAAATGAAGACTTCTTCCTCTAGTCTCTTTCTTTCTTCCTCTCACTCCGGCACCAATACGGTATCTTTGCAACCCTTTCAAAACCCTTGATGCTCTGGAATCCAGGTTAGGGATGGCATCCCAGCATCCCTTGGCAGTCCTCTTTTAGTTACCAAACATCCATAAGGAACCCACTGACTTGCTTGACCTCACGGAGGTTGGAAATGAGATCATATACTCATGTTTTAAATAAATGTTAAATGTGTTGAATGTATAGTTAAATGTACAACAATATTGTTTAATGTGTTTCTAAAATTTTGCAATACCTTAACAGTCTTCATGTTGCGGTCTTTTCAAATGCAAAACAGATAAAACTTTGGAACATAATGACAAAATATGCTTATGAACTTTTTTTAAATCTCCGTTTGGCCTAAAGCGACGCATGTTATAGATATTTTGATTGCAGTTTCTGATCAACCCTAGAAAGTTATACGGCTTTCACTAGACCCTTCAAGATTCTTGAGATTTTTGGCGTAATGATACAGAAACATTTATGAGCATTTCCATGGATCTTCCTAGTTTCTAAATCTATGGTGGAAATATCTTAGATGAGTTTTTAGAGTTTCAAGGACGTTATATTTATAAAGTTTCTCTTGCTGCAAAAATGGTGGCGGCTTTCACGAAACCCCTGAACAATGATAACATTGTGCCCCCCCCCATTTTCAATCACATTTCGCCTGCCCTGATAGAGTTGTACCATGGGCTGACTTTAGGGTGCGCCTAAGAAGGTTGGTGCCCCTAGCTAATTTGGAGCCACCACGCCACTGTCGCTAAACATGGGTTACATAATTTAAGCTCCAATCTACATATGATACCATTTTCTTGTCAGAATCCAACATTATATTGGGAAGGGGGGGGGGAGAGACATTGAGTAGGAAAGATGTAGGGACTGTTTCAACACTTTTGGCGGGCATTGTAGCAATTTCCAGGGGCCATGGTATGGTTTGCTACCATCACACATGAAGTACCTAGACGACGTCTCATGCTAAATATGGCCGCTGTTAACCAAGGCACGAAACTTTTCGTTGCAAGATTACCATGGGTTGCTTGTCGAGGTATGTGTCACTTGCAATTATGAAAAAGATTCTTAATAATTCATTTTTAGTATTGAAGCTCTGTCAAATTAATGCTCAAAACAAGCATTTCAGTGCTTTTCAAGCCTCCTTTAATTAGGCATCATTTCGCAAAATATTTGTCATTAAATTAAGGACAAGATTCTTTTCCCAAGAACGTAAATCCATGAAATCCATTGACAATCTTTTTTGATTACATTTTATGTTCAAGCCTTAATAATGAAGGTTTTTTGCGTAATTTTAAAATTCAGCCGTCATGATGATATAAATTAAAAATTTAATGTAAAGGGAACATTATTTTCTTTGATACGCATAATAGTATGCTGTGAAAATCCCTGATAAAGGAAAATTGATCACAGATAACAATGAACTCTGAAAACATTCCAAAAAGGAGCTTGGGTTGAGCCACATGATATCCCACTGAATTTAACAATTGGGCATAAACAGGGACACTGGAACAACCAAGGGGCAGGAGGGCAGGCTTCAGTAAAAATACATTTGAAATAACATACTAATTCCTGAATCTACCACATTAGCAAAAAGAATTTTGCCTTATAAATTTTTGGCAGATAAACGCAGTCGAAAAATTTCGGACAAATTCCTGGAATTTCGTCATGACAAAATTTTGTCATGGATATTTAACACAGATATAGCAACATATTACTAAAATCTTAAAGAGGCAAAACCAAACCGGTTGCTTTATACTCAATCCCATAGGTACTGACTTCTTGTAGACTTTTGGGCTTGCGCACCTGTTCAGAATTTGGCTCAACCGCAAGGCAGCTTTCTCAGGATTTCAGGAAACCAAATTAAAGCGGTATATTTACTCAGATTATGCAAAGATAGGGTCACAAGAGATGCTTTTAGAATTCAAAGAGTCTCTACCCTACATCTTTATGGTATGGAGGTTAATAAACAGAGTATAACTAAAGATATTAGTGTGAATATAAGTATAAGATTCGGAGAGCATAAGACCATCTCCAACAGAAAAAGTTGGTCTGAAAATTTTTGTGCAGAGTTTAAAATTTGCGTCGAAAAGTGCAAACACCTTGAACGAATGAAAGTAATAGTACCATTGAGTATAAAATGACAGCGGTGTAATCTTTTGAAACTGCAGACAAAAGACAGTTAGAACAGTAGCATGTAGCAAGGGTGGTTAGATTGGGGTAAAGGCAAGTTGAGTAAGTAAAGATTAGAGTCCACACCCTTTTGAACTCCAGAAACGCCCTTTTTCAAAGATATTTTTTGCCATTGGGGAAGGGGGGGAGGCGCTTGTGCTTGTTGCTAGGCCACTGAGTTAGAACTTTTTTATCAATCAATGGTGAAAACGAATTAGTTCAAAAACTGACAATGGTGATGATGATGATGATGCCTGATGATAAAGATTATTATGTTAAGATGATGTAAATCAGGAAAACGACCTAATTGGCATTAAATAGATTAAAAGGATACATAAATTTGATTCCTGATCTCATGTAATAGTTTTTCTATGCGAATTCCAAAAATCTTAAATGCAAAAAATTTCATTGTGACCAATTTTGTCTTATTTTGAATTTAGTTGAAGAAAATTGGTGGAAAAACAAAACATTTAGGCCATGCCTTTTTTACTGTCAGAAAAGGCCCTTTTACCAACAAGGAATGCCAATTTTGCCAACAAGAAAAGCTCATAACAAACTTTTTGTTATGTAAAGGCAGTTACAAATCATAGGATTACGTCACAAAAAATACATTGCCAAAAAATACCCCTCCACTAACCTTTTCTCAATGAATTTATAGGAAATACAGAGTCGATCCTGCCAAGAACTGAGGAGGACATGCCCCCCCTAGCCCCCCCCCCCTGGCGCTGCTACTGTTGGGAATGGCATCACCAAGCTCTGCATGCTGGACTTAAACCTATCAGGCTGGACCTATGCTTAGTTGTGTAGGACTAGCAATAATGATCATGTGCTTGGTGTTTGACATAAAAACAGCAGTTGAGAGTACCATGAATTTGATTTGGATTTATTTGTTAAGTTGAAGAGGTTAATTTGGTCAACTTTGAACACATAGGATAATGGTAATTAAGACTTGATTAAAAAATGTTTACATTACACAAGTATTTTTAAGTTAAAATGTTAATTTGGGCAAGTGCTAGCAATCTTATTCTATTTTCTGAAATGGAAAAGTACTCTCTATGCATTTAGAGCAAACCATTACAATGGTTTTGTCTATACAGAATCTAAGGAAAGCCCTAAAATAAAAATAGTGATGTTTTCCTAATAATAGCTGATTGATTGTCATATGAACAGATCAGTTATGTTTCTTGCAAGGCCAGAATGAGTTTGAATTCAGTGTTTAGGGCTTCCTTGGCGGTCAATTCCTAATCCTTAACTCCAGTTCATATGAATCCCTCTTCCAAATATAGCTACAAAGTATTTTGTGACTATCTTTTTCAGAGTCATTATGGAGCCACTTCAAGCAGTTTGGAAACATCAGAGAGACAAGAGTTATATTTGTAAGTATTTTCTGTAAGTTTTTTGTAATGCATCATTAGAAATTTATTAATTAGTGTGGGTTCTGTTGACCCAACTGGTAGTCACAGTGTGGGTTGTTCATGATTGATTGATATGTAGAACAAGTTTGTTGGGAACCTACCAGACCTATGGGTATTGAAGATTAAAAACCTTCTGGATTTAGGCACAACCTTTTTATGCCATTGCTACTGAACTGATGAGCATATTACACCACATGTTTAAAAAATTTTGGAACGCATTGTTGAACTATATCATTATTTTTGCTAGGATTCAAATACAGGACGGTCAAAGAAGTTTGGTTTTGTTGTGTATAAAGATTCTGATGCTGCTGAAAAGGCTCTGAGTTCTGGCCCACACATTGTAGAAGGAAGAGAGGTTTGTTTTCTGATCATATGACTTAAGCAAAGAATTAGCAAACACCCCAATTTGAGGGCCTTATTCTAAATATACTTATAAAAGTATATATTCTAGACTGAACCCATATTTTTCTGACAATTACAGATTGTGTCTCTGTAAACGTTTTCAGAAGAGAGGGGAGTGATATCAGATTTATTGATTTTAGCTTGGAAAGTTAACAGGTTATACAATTATGGGAATCTAGGAGAGAGCAAGGTGTACCAAAGTTTACAAACTTTGAAGAGGAATGATGTTGTGGAGCAAAGTTTTAAAATTTGACAAGATATTGTGCTTCTGGTGTGAATATGTTTTGTATAACAGGCCAAAGGAAGACATAGAAACCAAAGGGGATAGATTTATTAAAAGATAGAACCTCAGTAGGGCTATTTTATCATAGAGCAGCTACAGGAGAAGGCCCTAGAAGACAACTGCAACTTGGATTTAGGAAAATGCATAGAGAGGTGGTTTATTTGTACTTATGGAAACATTTTCAGCAAAATGAATGGTCAGCTTAGTGAAATACATTTGTGATGAGAGGAGCATGTATATTTAGGTACAATATTAGATACTCTCTGTAGAGAAGTTAATGAGGTCAGCAAGGATCTATGCTAAGCTCATTCTTATTGGTTGTTGTGATGGATTTCACCTTCTCAGTGAAAATTTGAGGAACACAAAAAGGGAGCCAATGTTTGCAGATGACTTAATAATAACCAACTGTGAGAAAGAGCTACAGGAAAGGATGAAACAATGGCATGCAAGCTTAGAAGAAAATGGGTTAAAAGTAAGAAAAATAAAAGAAGGAACAATAGTATATAAAGTAAAGAAAATTTATGTAGACTGACAATTAGAAAGAGGGCAATAGAGGTTTGTTATATCAAGTAGAGAGTGTTATCAAATAAAGGTATGAAATGCAGCTTACTGAAGTAACAGGAAGATTCAGTATGGAATTTCGAAGTGGCGACAAATGGCTAGATTTTAAGAAGAGTGTATCAAATGTTGTAGTGAAAAAACTCTCAAAATCATTGGGCCAGCAAAGTCTAGGTATTTTTGAATCTGAAACAGCAGTGCTCCCAGATTTGTCAAAACAGAAAGAGATAATTTATAATCTTTGGCCCTTAGGCTACACAAGAGGTTGATGGTTGCTTATTGTTGAAAAAAGGGAACCAAACCAATGTGCCATTCTTTCTCCACTTTACTTCAATTCGCACCTTACTTTGATTTTTGTGTACCTTTTGGACTTAATCCATTGTTTTATACTATGAGGAGTATTTTGAAATGCAGAACCTAAGATTTCAACTTCTGTTCTGATTCATTCAAATATTCTAATTTTTTTTAGTAATGTTGACATTGAAGCTAGCTTTTTGATTCATTTGCTAAAAATTATCTTGATGAAATTATCTTTGTTCTTTTTTTGTTTACCTTTAGTTTCATCTGTATGCAAATTAGCTCTTATATCCTCTTTCTGATCTCCAGATTGCAGTTCTACTGTCAGATGTATCAAATAAAGCTAATTCAAGTGAAAGTGAGAAGGAATGATATCCAATGTTGTGCAAAATAGAGACAAAAATTTGTTAGCAGAGCCCTGTACATCCATGCTAACATACATTGGTTGAAATTGTGTGCTGCTCTTCATAAAAGCACAATTGGTATTGGTGACATGATGACCTTTCTAGCTTGTTTAGTGTGTGACAATCATTCTATATTGAATTTTCCATTGACTGAATATTTATTGTCCATTTAATTTGTAATTTTTGTTCAGTTGATTTGGTCCAAGAACAGATTAGTTATATGAAGGCATTAAAATGCATAGATATTTTCTTTAATACTGCGTGGTGTTAGTTTTTTAGGAGGAAACGGTGAAAAATTTCACCATCTGAATATTCAGAAAGGGTTTTATCTCATTCTAGAGTATATTATAAAAGAAAACACAGACTATGGAGAAAATCATCGCCCACTTAAATAAATTTTTTGCTATCAACAATGCGTTCGTATCAAGACTTTTCGTAGCCCATGATTTTGCAACATTAGTAAAAGGAAAATAGGTTCTAGTTTTCTGAAATAGTGTGAAAAGCGGTTGAATAGGAGCGTTGTCCCTGATCCCATCGTCTTATTGAGTTTGCTAAATGTTACTATCTGCATTTGCATCATCAGTTTTTCTTTTAAATGAAAGAAGGAACCTGATGATAAGAGCCCATATTGAGAATAGGGTTTTCTGTAAACACTTTTAAAAACCAGAGGTTTTCTAATTTCTAATACACGCGGTATCTAATTTTTGTTCACTGTTTAACAAGATTTCAATATCAAAGAGAGCAACGACCCAAGTTGATATATATTTGATATTTCTTCCAAGCAATGTTATTCTCTACAAAGTTTTACATAAACTTGTTGAGAGACAAACAACTTTGATTACGTTATCTTTCAAAGCATCCTAAGATGTAACGTATTTTCAATTAACAAGGTAAAAAGCAAACCAGTCAAAGAAAACGTAGTGCGCATTACGGATCTCAGTTCAATTTTATTTTAGTTTGGCAGCTTCAGCGAGTCTTTTCAGCGATTCCAGGCACTTGAAAATCTATGATGTTTTTCATGCGCCAAGAACAAATGGGAAAATCTTTAGTAACTGTACGGATGTGTAGCGGCTGTGTACCAGATATGTTTATTCCATACTAACTTAGGTCATATGATCATATATTTGGGTTTTTTGACAATCAAAGTAAAAGCTCCGGTAGTGACATGTTATTCCTGACCACGTGTAACTTTTCAGATTTATGGAATTCAGTGTTTACATGTGTACCCATCACCCAGCTTTTTGACCTTTTGGTATTCGGTAGCTGTTTCTCGATTTGATGAGCTGTTTTCTTTGTTTTAAGAAGTAAAAATGGAAGTTTCGCATCAAAATCTCTCTTCAAATGTCCACGTCCTTCAATCCCTGCTGATATACGCGATAAATCCACATCATTTTTAGCCAAACAACTTACGTAAGCAGCTTCTTGCAGTCTCTGCTCTGCAATCTCTCTTTGAGCATGTTTCAGATCAAACAGCTCTTTCTTAACAACTCTCAGCTCTGAAACATGACGTTGTAAAAACAAACGTCTCGATTTTTCAATTTTGTCCCCTTCAAGAATGAGAAGCTTTTCATACTGCTCGATACGGGAAGCTGTTTTATCATAAATTTTGACTGCTGCGAGGCGATTCGTTTTGGGCCGTTCGATTATTCTGTCCCATGCCATGTCTACCCTATCACGATGTTCCAGTGTTAATACCAATCACTTCTATTGCGCTGTACCCATTCTTGGGTACAGTTTTTGTTTGTGCTTAATACGCTGTACCCGCTCTCCAGTTTTTGTGCTTAATACAGAGGTACATCGTTCAAAAGCAGAATAATACTGAAATGAAATATTCAATCCAGCATTAAGATAAAACGGAAGCGACTTTACTTCAATTTAAAGTGTCCCGCGTATGATACGTCGGAAAATTCTGGTTTGTAATCCAACAAAGACCGTTGTTCATTCATGCCAGCTTTTGTAGGTAGCGTGTTTACATCAGATTCACTAATACACTTTGATATACCCCTTCACAAGACTATTTATTCATTCCTTTGTCTGTCAACGGCCGAAAGGATAGAGCAACTTAGGTTACTTTTGAAAATCTTGTTTCTTAGAACCGCCCTTGAATTTCAATAGCAAATCACTCTATATCACTAATTTCCTGCAAATTATTCATTCAAGTTAAAAGCCGTTTTTGTCCTTTCTATTGCATTTCATAGTAAACTAGTCTTAGAACTGTGATGCATTACCACTGAAACGATTTTTTTAATTTGCAGCTTAATCTAAATGCTCCAAGCAAAGGTGTCAAATAATCTATTCGACCACACTATCTTGAATTTTCTTTCCAAAGCACAAATCTCACAGCAGGTTTCCTCGAATCACTTTCCTGAATTTGAATTTAATGCTAAATCCAAGATGAAATAATATAACTATTATTTTATCTTGCTAAAACCTATATACATTTAGGCCCTGTCTGTGTAGAGTTGGGTTACCTAGCAAGCCAAGTTACCCGCCATGCTTTCTAAATCACTCATATCCCCGTGGAGTGTCTAAATGAGCTAGGAAGGTAGCTTAGATTGAGGTAAAATGTTAGATGTAGAAACAGCCCTCCCAGTTCACTATAATCACGCGTTTATTTTCAGCCGGGTAACTCGACAAACCGGGTAACTCGACAAGCCGGGCAACTCGACAAGCCGGACAACTCGACAAGCCGGGTAACTCGACAAGCCGGGTAACTCGACAAGCCGGGTAACTCAGCAAGCCTAGCTCGGCTAGCTGGGCTCCTTATAAATAGGCCCCTAGACCAAGCTGACATTTGAAAAGATCTAAATGATTAAAGATCGAATCAAAATCTGAAAGAATTGCTTTTTCAAGGGTGCTGATACTTGACCAGCACACTACCAGATTCAAATGGTTCTATTTTAAATGGCACCCCAAAAGGGAACAGAGAGCTGGCTCGGGTTGAAATCAAACGTGTCAAGATCAAGGTCAGTGTTCGCATCTAAACTTGTTTTAGAACTGATCCGTTCTGATGTAAACAGGGCCGTAATTGCTGTTAAGGTTAGTTCAATTTTGGGAATAGTGAAGGAATTTTATGGACATGAAGAAAAATATTGAATCTGATGGTATAACTGTGTTCTTTAACTTGCGAAGACTTCTGTCAAATGTTCTTGTGTTTAGCACCAGAAGTCGTATGTACAGAGCTGTGCATCTTTTGGTGCGTAGAACAGGAAACTTCATGTTTAGTTCTATATGCCAAGGTGCTTTGTCAGTCAAATTGTAAATTAAATTGTTTGTCATTTCTTTGCCCCCCCCCCTTGTAGTTGAAAAAAGTAAACATTTCTGTGTGAATAAAGTTCACCCTCTTCCTTGATCATCTTATTCAGGAAATATTTTATGAAGTTCATTACAAGAAACCGTATTTGAAGATCACTTGCTCCGCGTAATAACTAAACAAATATAATAATCAGATGATTATGAAGGCTGAAAATTTCTAAACATGTTGAAAACTCAATTGAGCACTTAGTCCCTGTGCTGTTCCGTCAACAAATAGTGTCACTGAACTGTCAAAGTACTTTTAAGGGATTTTGATATGGGTTTAAAGTCTGAACCCTAGTTAAAGTATATATATTTTGAGCTTTGCAGTGATCGGTATATGGAGTTGTTGACTCGGCATGCAATAAGATGCCTGAACATGTTGCTTTGTCAACTTGTGTCTTGACTCCTTAGTTTTCAAGAGCAAAACCGTGTGGCTTTTCTCGTACCTGGATGAAGTTACCTGCATTAAGGGGTTAGAGGGTGTGCGGGAAAACTTTATTCAAATATATGAAGAATTTCCTGTCCAGAACTCATATATTTTGAATATTTTGAATTTTTCGCAGTTTCCAGTCAAAATACTATTGAGAAAGAACTTTGGAGAAAGATGTTTGGATGACTAATCTTCCTTGACCTATAGATATCTTCTGAAATAGTCAAGGGCATCAAACAACTTCTGGGCAAGTTAGGTGATATGACAGTTGAGCGATGCCTTAATATAAGCTTCGTCCTGCTCGAAGGGGTGCAAACTTTCGCATGTCGCATGATGACGTTTGGAGCCAGAAGGCAATTGGAGCATGGTTCTGTGACCCTATGGCATATGATATAAATATTCTGTACCTTTTGTTTGAAAATTTCCTGCAGGTCAGTTTTCAATCTCCAGAAATTCGTTTTCAAAGAACGAATACATCTTATACATACTTTTTTGTTCATAGCATTTAGTCCCTCCTGGCCCAATCCACTGGCTCAACCCCTTGGCCCTATTCGCTGGCCCTATCCCCTGGCCCTGTCCCCTTCCCTGGCCCTACCCGCTGGTCAGGTGGTTTTAATTCCCCCTAACTTTTACTGGTGGAACCTCGGCGCTGTTCGTAAATCCCTTCTGCGCATGCTTTACGTGTCAATAAAACAAAACAACAACAACATTTCGTTCACTGCTGAAGTTTATATGGCGAACAAATGTTAAAAGTTTTGTCAACTTTCTCGAAATAATCTTTATTCGCAGTGGCATTGCAATATTGGCAGCGATCTAAATTAAGCAGTGTCTATTCTATGTGTGTTCAAGTTAACTGCATAGTTCGGGTATGAATGAGATTTTGTCAGCTGATAATAGAACAGTAGTCTGTAAAAGCTGCCAATGTTGCATAAAACGTCGAACTGTCGATGAATGGATCACTCCGTTTAAAAGTTGCAGCCTAGTTCAAAAGCAAAATAAATTGCCAAAGAAGTTGCTTGCAGATTTCAGTATAATGTCACTGACGATTGTTATAACGATTTTGATATTTACTAGTCAAACAGTATCTGCAAACGGTAAGTTGAAAACATTTCTTTATAGGCCATCTGTAAATTTATGAAGTTACATTATGTTTCTTTCATTCCTTTACTTATGTGACCATATTAATTTCTCTCCTGAACAATATATCTTTTTAAAGGGCTTCTATGAATTTTTAAAGACAACTTCTGTCGTTATTCTAGCTCTATTTTAGAGTAGCAAATTGACATAAATGTCTCAGAGGTTTAAATGCAAAATGCCTATTCTTGCCAAGGCAGGGAAATAAAAATAACTTTCTCTGTTTATTTGTTGCAACCATTCTTTAGATTCTCTGAACTTATTTGTTGGCAGCCTTCTATAACATACTTCCATTTATTATGAATTGATAAAACATTTCAAATCGATTGTATACAAGTTTTACTAATGGCTTGATGTTTTCTTATGATTTCTTTCCATTGATCTCTGCACTCCCTGAAAATCTCAGTGCTCATTTGGACAATTCTGATGTCTAGCATGTTCCACAATAGTTTACTACAGAATGCCAATTGTTGGGTAAAGATATGTTATAGTTGACAAGCCCCCACATTAAGCTAGAGTTTCTAGGCTTTAGAGGTAAAAGAGGGAACAATGTAAGAAATAAGGTAGAACAAGAGATAACCAGCATTTAAATTACCTGGCTAATGTGGAAATATTGTGACTATAATCTATCTGGTAAGTGTTATCAGAAGCCTTGTTGATGAAGGGGAGAGATGCCTGATATAATAGTTAATTTTGGATTTTTCCTTGATGAGCGTGGCATTAGCAACGGAAGGTTTCCATGAAATTGTCATAGATTCTAGAATATGACAATTGATATAGATTCCATAATAAAGGTTCCCGGAATGGGCACAGGACCAGGGGCACTTTGTGTAGCTACCCCTGTCAGCAGTCCTTGAATTAAGTTTTAGGATCTATTATTGAGTGGAATTAGTCATCATCTGATCATTTTTGCGTTCTAGAAATTGAAAGTGGTGATACTAGAGATAATTCAGAAAGTATAGATTTTTCAAGTGAAAATGTTGTTGAGCAGAAAGTGGAGTCTTCAACAGGGGCTGATAAAGAAGTGGAAAATGTTATTAATGAAAATGTAATTAAAGATAATAATATTGAGGCTAGCAATCTTCAAGATAATACCAACCAAGGAACAGCGAGAGTGAACTCTCCTATAGAACAAGATGAAGATACAACTTCAAATGAGGCCCTACATTCTGATAAAAGCTTTACAGAGCCTACTTACAATATTGACAATAAAAACCAACAATCTTCCGAAAAAGATAGCCTTATGGACAGTGATGCAGATCAAATTCCAGGTGATGTTCCACTTTCTGACAGCTCCTTTGATGAACACCAAGATGTCACTGAAAAAAGCAACCAACCTGCTGCCCAAGAAGAACTTCCTACTGAAAACGAAGCAGTCCGTACTTTGATTCCTGATTCACATTTGGGTGGCAATGTCCAGACACAAGAAGTTAGTGATGAGTCAGCTGCTAATGTGAGTATTAGCTGGTTGCTGTTGAATTGTTTCTAACAAATAATAATAACCTGACCTTCATGTTAGTCAAACAGTCCAATAGTCTAAATATTGATTTGTACTTAAATATTTCTATAAGAAAAATTTCACTTCTTGCTATATAACAATAAAAGTAGCAAGAAAAAATAACATGGAACACCCTTTGCAGTTCTCAGCTTTGTTTTTAATCAAGTAATGGCCATATATAAGACATTATAATTTTTTCTTTACAGATTGTTTTCTCAAAAAGACTGATATAAGTTGTGAATCAATTACTCGTAATAATATCTTTTTAAATTTTTAATGCTGACCATCCCAATGAAGAGGAATATATGAAACAGTATGCCTCTAATCAAACTTGTAGGTTTTTTATGACTTCTTGTGTTAGGTCTTCTTTTTGTGTAGTGCTTCTGTTTGTCAATTCTAGCATTAATTTTTATTTTGCCTTTAACTTTTGATTCTAACTTTTCAGAGACAAGAAAATGGTAAAGAAGAGGGGACAGATTATTTCAAAGATGTAGATTCTATCAAAGAAAGTCTTTATACACCTGGCATGTATTCAGATCAATCTATGACACATGACAGCGAGAAAGAGAGTCATACTTCAGGAATGGAGCAGTCTCACAAAGAAGACCAAAGTAATTTAGACGATCTAAATTTACATGACACAGATATTGAATCAACTCCAGAAAATGCTGGTGAGCCAACAGTTGCATCATTGGACAAAGGCAGTGGTGTTGACTATACATCAAAGACCGAGAGTGATGTTGCCATAGAAACAGAAAAGTCAGTAAGTGGTGAAAATGAAGAACAAGAAAGAAAAGACCAAGAACATATTCAGAGTGATACGCAAATGTCTCCTGATAAACCTAATGAAATGGAAAAAGAACAATCTCAAAGTTTTGGTAATATTGTAACTGATTCTGTGAATGAAAATGATGAACACAGTAACATACATCCAGCAGCAGGGAATAAGAAAAAAGAGACAGTGGAATCTACAGTACAGAAAGGTTATTATCAAGATTCAAAATTTGCTTACATTCAAACCATTTTGTCTCTTACTTTCAGACTATTTAATGTTTTTGACTTTATGTTTATATTTGATTTATTATTTCACAGAATCAGTTGAGCCTGGATCTGATTTGGTGCAAGAGGCAGAACTGTTGTTAAACCAGACAAGAAAAAACAGTAAAAGGTATTGTTTACAATTGAATAACAACAAAATGGACATTTAGGCTAATAACTGAACAATTTTTTTAGATTATTGTTCTTTTTGCTTTCTGCCATATAATCCAGCATCTGGACAGTTAAGGTGGGTTTGTTTGAATAATAATGTGCAAGTAAGATGTAGAGATGTGGTTTGTTTTTTCAGGGTATATGGTGTGACTGGTAGCAGGCAATGTTTTTTAAGAGCAGCTGGTATTTTAGCATTTAGATAGACTTTGTGTTTAAATTAAGAAATTCTGATTTTTCACATTCACGAATTGTTTAAATTCCATTTTGATAGTCATGTGTCTGTATTGAAAAATCAGTTTTAAACATAGGTTCTAAACTTTATGTTAATACCATTTACATAAGTAAAATTTTAGTTTACTACCATAACTTTTTAGGTATATTTCTGCTTGCCACACCATAGGATTGATAGTCCTAAACTGCATAGAGTTCTAAAGTGATGATGTCACCAAAATATATTTTTAAAATTTTTGAATTTGGATCCCTGATCTGAAAGAGCATCATGAAATGCCTCTAAATATGCAAAATTAGTCAAATGTATTTTGAATTGGTTGAGGTATGGCCACATGTGCACTGGCTCTTTCCCCATTAAACCTCTGTAATTTGTCTCTGTTCATAACTTTATGAACAGAGCAAAAATAACAGTGATTCGTTAACAAACTTCAAATCCTTTGTTGGCCATATCTCATCTGATTATAGACATATTTGACTGAACTTGCATAATTGGAAGTATTGCATGGTGTTCTTTTATGCCATGTGGTTAAAATTCAAGAATTCTAAAAATAGTTTTTTGTGACGTCAAATTTATGAACTCTATTGATGAAAGCTTTTCTCAAGCTGTAAGCTCATATGCTGTTCAATATCAATACTTATAATAAATCCCTACTTGATGTCCTCTTGAATTGATAGATAATGAAAATGAATGATTCGATATAATAAAATATATCTGTTTTTTAAAGATTTAATTTTAACAATTTATCATATCTAGATTAAATAAGTATTTATTTTCCTGCTCATTCTTCAGTTAGAATATTCTTTTGGTTTTTTTAAATCCATCATTCAAATTCTTTTTAACAGAGCATACAAACTAATCGCCCAAGCAGCAGACATGAACAATACAATAGCAATGGAAAAAGCTGCCATTGAATATTTGGTATGTTTCACCCTTTCAAATAAATTTTTCTTATGTATGGGATAGATTTCAGTTAGATTCACTATTCTGATGACCAAAGATGATAAACATCTGCCATGGGGTTAGTGGAAACAAACGTTAAGGGGGGCAACGTATGGATCTTGCCCAGTGGCAGATTTAAGGGGGGGGCAACTAGGGGCAGTTGCCCCTCCCTCACTAAGTTAAAGCAAGTCTGGTGCCCCTTTTTTGGAAATTGTGCGCCTCTTTTAAAGAATGAGAATCAGGTGAAAAGGTTTCTGAGACATATCGGTTATTTTACTTCAAGGAGTACCTCAAAGTATACAACAAATATTGTGATAATTTTTTGCTTCATTGAGATAAAACTGCCTGAAATGGGAAAATACTGTATGAACAAGGGGCTGCGGGCCTCACAACCAGTATGTCCCCTCTTCCTATGACAGCAGCTGCAACCAGTATAAAAGGCATTAGCCAAGTGCCAATTCCTCTTGAAAAGGAGGAACTACATCAGCATAGACATCATTTTTTCTTTGATCGTAAAGATTGTAGCCTTGTGTTTAAACCTTGACTCCCTAACAGCATATATTGAGTCGTGTTTTGACAGAAAAGATTGTATACTTTTCCAAAGAGATCGGTTGAAAAGCCCCAGGGATTCTTTTACATGGCAACGATTCAGATTGTATCTTTTTGTTCTGAAAACTGGAGTGCTTCTTTTACAAATGATGAAAAAATGAAACAACACGCTTTCCTTCCATCTTGTTCCATTCTGTTCCTTTGTAAACAGAAGAACTTGTTCGGAAAAGGAGCAACTACTTTTCTCTCATTGATAAGGCTGATCACTCTTTGTTTAATTTTTGCACAGGACATGGAGCAGAACAATTGCATTCTTGTGTTAGCAATAATCAATCAATGCTCAATCTTTCCGTCCTGTGTTAGCAGACATTTCCATTTCCATAAACTAGAAGGAAGATAGAACAGTTTACAGTTGTTCACCTGGAAACATAGCTTCTTATTTTGGGAGGCCTTTAACGCCAAATGAAAAACAGCTCCATATAAGTATAAACAGTTTGTGTTTGTAATTTATTTCTTAATGGAAATTTCTTTTCAATATTCTTAGTTGGGTGATCATTTACCAAGGAATTTTACGAAAGCAAATGAAGTATTTCAGAAACTTGCTGACAATGGAGCTCCAGTTGGTCAACAGGTATGAACAAGTTCATAGGTTACAGTTGCCTAGGTTACATTTGCCTGATGATCACATTAAGCTCAGATTTGCAGCTAAAGATTGTCCTTCTTTTCATACCAAAGCCTATACAGCTCTATGCAGAATAAAAAACTATATGATCAATAGAAAGTTAAGTATTAAGAACAATGCAGCCGCCACAAAGCAGGTTGGACAAATCCTGGAATTCAAAGTTTGCAAATTTCAGGATCAGTTTGACATAATTTACATTCTTTTTCAAGTTTTCAAAATATGGACATGTCTCTGTGTATAAGCAAGGTAATGCATTCCTCAGTTCATAGGACTATGAACTTTTTGTATAATCAAAGAGCTAAGGAAGGAAACTTGTAAACTTCATTTTTATCAATGGGAGAGTTGAACTGCATTTTTAAACACAATCTAAGCTGCAGTTTCCAAGAATTAACAGATTTTCATAATTTCGTCAACATAATTGACTCGCAGTAGAGAACTCAATATTTAATATAGTTCATTTTTGATCACATAATCTTAAAGAGTATTTTTAACAGGCCAACCGAGAGAGAGAGAGTAAGAGAGACCCTACCCCTGTGTCAGTTGCCCCTTTGCCTATAAGCAAAGAGAGGCCCGCTGGTGATTAGATTCTTTCTATTTGCATATTGTTTCTGTTGCAAATCATATATCTACTGTGAAAGTTTATATTGCTGGCGTGCCTCTTGGCGGCCCTAAGTATAAAAACATTTTTGTATGAAAAACAGTTAAACATTTTAAATATTGGATGAGATTGTGTGATTTGGCTTATAGAGTTTTGAACCAAGACAAAATTGCATTGATATGATGGATAAAGAGCCTGTGCTCATGTAGATTATCGGCAAATTTGTAACATAATATGTAACATAATTTGCACATTTAGAGGTACTTCATAACATTCTTTCAGATTATCTAGTCAAAACTTCCCTGTTGCTATTAACATGGCAATGGCGGTATGTTAAAAGTATTTTTATTTACAATAGGGACTGGCATTTATGTTTGGCACAGGCACTGGCATCAATTCAAGCCAAGCAAAGGTACGCCTAGCATTCCCTTTCTTTCCCATCATACTTTGTTTTCATCATCATTTATACATAAGACAACTTAAGCAGAAGCTTTGAACGAAGTTGTCATCTTTTTTAATTCTTTGTGCCTATCTTTGTCTAAACTGCAAAGATCATATCCCTTTCCCTGTAATACCCTTGCATTTATTGACACCTATTTTAGTTGTTTAACCTGTCAAAACTAGCATCATCATTTTAAGGCAAACAATTTATGGGTATAAACTGATATAAACTGATGGGACACCGATCCCAGCCTTTGTACTAAAATATACAGACGAAGATCTTTAGATCAATGATTCAGGTTCCCTGAGAAACCTTCTTAAAACATCGTTCAGCGATATTATGATTCATTAAATCATTGGCAAATTTCAGATACAGATATTTCTTTGTGGCAAATTACGTAAAAGAGGGAATACGAATTGAAAACCTGTGTCAAGCTATTTTTCAGCAACCCCGCATGTTTCACTTCATTGCTATGAACACTAATTTATCAATCTTCTATTTTAGGCTTTGATCTACACAACATTTGCAGCTTTAGGTGGAGGTGTTATTGCTGAAATGATGTTGGTAAGACTGCCTTCTTGTCCCCTTTTGTGTTTTGTGAGATATCTTGCAACGGCTTAAGATATCGCATTCAAAAGTAGATCCCTATTCACAAGTGATAATCTGATCCATGCGTTGTGTGCTTCTTACTATGCCCATTGAAAGTCTAACAAGCTAACTATGCTCAGACTAAGACTTTATGCAACCATTTTGTTGACTGGAACTAAGCTTTTTTTATTAAATGTAGGGCTACAGATACTGGGGTGGTATTGGCGTGGTTCAAAACTGTGAATCAGCATTAACTCACTATAAAAAGGTTTCGCAAAAAGGTAGGAAACTTATCATTTTCCTTATTTGTCTTACGTAATTTATTCTGAAGATCAACCTGGACTTTGTCTACGATTTTGTAAAAGCGCCAGCCACAGAACGTAGTTCAGACACCGGGAAATTTCTTGATGTTTCTGTGTAAATCGGTGCTTATCTGATATTTCATATCGTTGTGAATATTGTTCCTGAAATATTTTTGGCTCTGTCATGGGGTAGATCACACTAAAGATAAATGCAATTTATGTGCCCTTGCGACTTCTCTTCTTATTTTTAACCCTTGGAGCAATATGCCGAAAAGATTTATTTTCCTTGATGATGTTAGTTTTTCTTCTTTTGCTGAGCTTTTCTGTTTATGTCTATGCATTTGCTATGATAATACCAATAGAATGTCGTTCCTTGTATAGTTGCTCAAGATGTGCAACCGATGGGAAGCCCTGCAGTTCACCGAATTCGTTTGTATGATGAACTGGAACAGGTAGAAAATTTTGGTTATTCAAAATCTTGTCTGTAATAAGGGATCGGGGGGTAAGGGGGGAGTGGCTTAGTTGAAGCAAGAATCTACCGACCTTAACCACAATACTGATCGATTGTCCGAGTTGATTATATAACAGCTTCTGTACAATTATAACGAAAACCGACCAAAATTTCTTGCATTTTGCAGTTTTCTAATAAAACAACTCTTTGCTCGTATGATGATTTTGTCTTCATCATCATAAACTTGTTAGTTGTTCCTATTGTGGCCTTTTACATATTACAGAGTATAATCGTAGCATTTTGGAGTTAAAGGTAAACAAAAGATTAACCTGTTTCTCCTGAAAACGGGAAATATATTTACTCCTGCCTGAGAGTGTCAACTGAAAATGCTCATTGCAGAATGTAGATTATTAGGACTCACGCAAACCCACGCTAACTTTCTGTAACCCAAGTCATGTCAAGCTATATAAAGTACCTGGCGTTAATCTCATTATTTGTCCAAGAAATTTCGCTCATAAACACTCTCCAAAGAAAGCCTCCTTGCATTCAGTTACTCAATTTTGTATACTTTGATAGATTTTTTCCTATTTGGCTTTATTGCTTATAATAAAAATTGACGGTGTTTTTTTCGTTGATTGTTTATGGTACCATATGTAGTGAGTATATAGTGGACAGGTATTGCATCAAAAAGCCTGAAATCTTCATTTATCTGATTTCAAACGTTTGCTTTTTACAGGGAAGCGCTGGAGGAAATCTAGATGATGACCTTCTTCAATATTACCAATTTCTTGCTGATAAGGGGGACGTACAAGCACAGGTAAGAACATCTTTTGAAAAGAATCTGAATAAAAAGATTTTCTCATTGAATTCAGTTCGAAGAGGACTCCCACGACGGTGATTCCTTTCCTTAAGAATTAAGATTCGACCTCTGCACTGACCGATATAAGCAAGGACAAATTATTTGTTTCATTGTCAAAGTATTATCGTTCTGTCATTTACTAGAAAATATCAGTGTCTTTCTTTAGGACCAAACGCTTTTTCTTTTTCAAAAGTTTACAACAAAATCTATTTTGCAAAAGATCTTTTCTACATGAAGAGTCTAGTCCGTAATTTTTAGACTTTGTCGTGGTTAAGCCACTAACACGTAGTTAAGTTTGTAGTTATTTTTATTACTAGTTATGTTTCTTAATTTAAATCTGTTCCCATTGTTTTTAGGTTGGCCTAGGTCAGCTTTATTTCCAAGGTGCAAGAGGCGTAAATGTAGATCACCAGGTAAAAGAAGCTATTTCTTAAATATCTTTTTAAAAATCAGCGGCTGTTTTGTTCAAAAAGGCGAAACGATGTCTTTTGTAAGAATAGATAACGGTGAATAACGATGTCTGACAGAGCTTCTTTACATTGCAATAGCTTGCTTTATTTTTGCATAACAACAACAACAGTAACAGCAATACTTTGATTTAATCCAATAACAGGGCTATTAATGACATATCAAGACTTTTTGCTATAGTCAGTCCCTCACGGCACTTTCAGTTTTCTCCACGAATTTGATGACGAATCTGTTAAAGTTTTCTTCATCTTGTTTGCATTTAGAAAGCATTCCAGTACTTCAAGCAAGCTGCTGATGCAGGGAATGCCAATGCACAAGCATACCTGGGCAAGGTTTGGCTTTCTTTTTGCTTTTTTGATAGTTTTTTGCATTTGCAGTTTTTGTGTGAGAACATGTTTGATATAAAGATTGATTTATCATTGACAAGGCTTAACTCATAAATTTGTCTTAGTCTTTGATGATCTTTTTAGACCTGCCTAGCAAGTTGATTCATTTAAACGATCCCCCACTAGCGGTTTTAGAGTGGTCCGGGGACCATGGCCAAGGACCGTGGAACCGGGGGGCTACAGGGGCTTAAGCGCCCCACTAGTTTCCAAAATTTACTTCAAACCTTACAAAACCGCCCTGCTCTTGGTTTTTAGCATGTTTAGCGCCCCCAAAAAACCTTTTAGCCCCCTCAATCAGTAACATGCTCTGCGGTCCTTGGCCATGGCCGCAGGCCTCGCACTCATGGTAGCCCGTCACCTAAGAAAAATGATAGAAATTGTAAGGAAGAAGGGCCCCGCAGATGTTTTTGGCTCCAGGCCCGCAGTCCCTAAAAGCGCTGCTGCGATCCACAACTACTCGGAAACAAGAATGGATGAAATCTTCAAAGCTTACAAACTTGTCCTTTAATGTTTTGGAAGGTTTAAAAAATTCGTTTTCGAAATGAGCCCGTCGAATTTGAATTTATATTGACAAATTTCGTCGAATAAATCTGACCGGGCCAACTAAGTTGCGATATTTTAACGAATTTTATGTCCTGACCATGGCTGAAGAAGTCACGAGGAAGTCTTCTAATTTTAGGTTTCTTTTTCTTGCAGATGTTTTTGGAAGGTAACGATGTTGTCCCTCAAGATAACATGACCGCTTTCGAGTATTTCACAAAGGCCGTTGAACAGGTATGGACTCGGAATACTTTGTTTCAGAAAAGCTGTTACTGAATTTGATTTGTTTGTACAAGGAACAGCGTTTTAGGCCTGCATAAATACAGCTCTAGATGGCTGTCTGTTGTATCAGCAAGCCTGTCTTAAAAAAGGAATGTTTTTGTAACTTGCTTGATTATTTTTGTCTTCAAGGGAAATCCTATCGGCCATAGTGGACTCGGACTTATATACCTTCGCGGCAAGGGGGTCACCAAGGTAGGTACACAATATAGTTTATCTGCAAATTTTATATTAATCTTTCTGTTCGTAATGACAATGTTGATTGGTATTTGCTCATCCGATAGTTTAAGTTTCTTTTTCAAAGGAAGACTTTCACTTCATTATAGATAAAGCTACACAGTTAGAATGATTGTTCTGAAACATTCTGAAGGAACGAATTTTTTGTCTATGTCTTTTGGACATTTTTTTATCCATACATCGTCTCTAGATTGCTAATAAATCATCTTTAATTCGCCCATAAATATTGTTTTTACAATTATAAGCCAATTACCCTGAATTGTCCCGAATTGTTAACAAAATGACTTAGTCCCAACATTTTGTAGCTTACATATTTTCGCACTGCGAGTCATTCTCGCATTGTTCCTCAGCACTTTGCTTTGTTTTGCTTTCCGTTATTTTTATTTTCATAACCAGATTCAAAAAAATCTTTGGACAGCCTATTCAGCTTCCTTTCCGTCTGGAGCACTGTAACTTTAATGCTTCTAGAAGCGCTTTGAGGAGTTTTTATAATTTTTTTCAGGATTACGCTAAAGCGGTGGCACATTTCAATTTAGCAGCGGAACAAGGATGGCCAGAGGCACAACTGCAGCTTGGGAATATATATTATCGTACGTATATTGTCTACTGTTCGAATGACGTCATGTAGCCGGCCGATGACGTCATGAAATATATTTTTAAGATTTTTCATTTGGACCACTCAAACAATTTGTTCTGAATTTTATTTGTTAGTTAAAGATATTTCATGGTTTAGTTTCCGGTTGTTGGTCACAGTCCAGGAATACAACTACTGATGTTTTCACGTGTAGGACTAAATTGTAGTGTTACTATTGAAAACTTTAAAAATTGTATTTATGACGTCATCATTTACACTTTATTCAGAATCTTCATCGTTTTGTGAATCTGTTACACAAAGATGATCGAATCTCCCAAGTGATGTATCATTTTGATGACTTATGCATGTTTATCCTAAATGAGTTCAACAAAACAATTTATATTACCTCTACCATCAAGTCCAATCTCGAAAACATTTGATGCTATTAGTACAAGATTAAGCTCATTTTTCTTCCCTTTTCAACAGATGGTCACGGTGTTAACAGAGATTATCAAAAGGCTGTAAAGTATTTTACACTTGCTTCCCAATCTGGTATGTGACAAACCAATCCTGATTCTGTTTTCCCTTATATTTGCAACACTCTTGCTTCTGATCAAAATTCTTTCATCAATGTTTTGAAGTTTACTTCCGTAAAAAAATCCTGTGTGATATTGATTTGAATATAGAGAAAAATGCGAATGATGTCGATAGCGGACATGTATTTAAATCTTCAAACTTTTATCAAAAAACACCCAGAGCACAAAACTGAGTCAATGAATATGCTGCTCTTCTATTTTGACATAATAATAATTTTTCTGTTCAAATTGAAGTTAGTGAAAAATCTAATAATTACCATCAATCCTCATAAAAACTTGCTTCTTTATAAACGTATCATGTACCGATATTTACCGATAGATAACATGATCGATAAGGTGGAATAGTTATCAATTTTGTTAACAAAATAGTTAGAAAACGAATAAATGAATGAAAAAATAAATAAAAAAATAACTGAATAAATAAATAAAATGAATTGTCATTGTTTTCCCTCCCTTAGGTAATGTTTTGGCTGTTTACAACCTTGCTTCCATGCACGCAAGCGGTAATGGTGTTCTCCGCTCCTGTCACACAGCCACTGAGGTAAAATACATATATATATATAATTTAAACAATGTTTGTTGTGTTTTTGGTAGTCATCATCATGATAGGGCTTTTTATGTCCGTAAAAATAGCTTTTGCGTGAAATTTAAAACTGGAATTTTATTAAAAGAAGGTGTTGCTTACATTGCCAATTTGAAGCTTTCTTGTTGAATGATCAAATTTTTAGGACAAAGTGAGGTGCAATTTTTTTAACTTGATGTAGAATTTGGATAATGTCATACATATGATTGGAGAGCTTTGTGTTCCTAGAGATTAGAGAGCATTGTTCCTAGAAGAATTAAGCTTCATTTTTTCAAGGTGATATGCAGTCACAATGGAGTGATTTAGCATGCAAGATAAAGTGTTACTGTAAGGCATGTTGCATGAAAAGTTCTTGAATTTTATAATTTACATCTCAGCTATTCAAGAGCGTTGCTGAGAGAGGACGGTGGTCCGGCTGGTTTACAGAAGCATACGCTGCGTATAAAGCCGGGGATATCGACACTGCTTTGATCAAATATTATATGCTAGCCGAACTCGGCTATGAAGCAGCCCAGAGCAATGTTGCTTACATATTCGACAAAGGTGCGTAGAAAATGGTTGTCCCATTGCTTGCACTATTTGTCCAATAACGATATTGAATTGAATGATAATGTTACCTGGTTGAGTTGGATTGAGATAGTGTATGTATTAGCTGTTTGCCCTACGCATTTGAACCAAATTGTTTGGTTTTTACGCTTTCTCTTGTCCATAAAATTTTCGTCCTTTTTTAGCACAGACTTAAATTTCCCTTTACTGGCTTGATGAATTATTTTGACTGGTATCTGTGTATTGCTAAAAAGTTGACCTGGGTTGCCAGTATATTTCCTCAACGTTTTTCCCTGTATGTAGGTGAATCGACTTTGTATCCAAAAAATGAAACATATGCAAGGGCGCTGTTACAGTGGAACCGGGCAGCATCTCAAGGTATTTAGATCAGCTTGTAAATTTGCAAATTCTGTTTTCTTGGAATCTTTAGCAACTCGTCTCAAATTCATAATACCACTGGTATGTTTTTTTGGAAAACTGAATATGTTGTAAAATAACATTTCAGAAAAATAAAAAGATTTTGTGCCCCATCATATTTTCTTATTTGAAATGCACCATTGCTTCTTTGCGATGCTCAGTCAAATCTATTCATTTCGGTGTTTTACATTTGATGGAACGGTTGCAAACAATTCTCTATGACTATTCCAAAAACACGCTTCGAGCGGAATCACAGAACTCACGAACTAATTAACAATCCACAATCTTACAAAATATCTCTTAATCGATTTTAGGTTACACTGTTGCGCGAGTGAAGGTTGGAGACTATCACTTTTATGGTCTCGGGACGGAGATTGATTACGAGGTTGCTGCGCTGCACTATAGGCTTGCGTCCGAGCAGCAAAACAATGCACAAGCAATGTTCAATTTGGGCTACATGCATGAGCAGGGTCTTGGCCTCAAGAAGGTACCTGTCAAACAATGGTTGCTTTGTATTCAGGACCTAACTAATACTGAAAAAATGGCCACCAATTTGCACTCTTAAAAGTGAACGATAGCTGTGTATTTACGTAACTAGGGATCCAATATCAGTCGAAAGGGAAAAATGTGGCTGTAAGTTCATTTCCTAGGTGGAATGAAATCATATCCAGGTTCTTGTCCCTGGGAAAATTATTTGAAAATTGCCCTTTAATATGAAAGCTGCTCTTAGCAGGAATATTTCCACGCTCTTTATTTGGAATTTACTTAAATGTTCAATGTTATTTATTTCGAACTGCAGAGCAGATTTGTTCTTACTCGTCACAGTTTTCTCTGCTTTGGTCTTATTTCTTAGCTCAATTCAGTGTTATGAAAATTGTATACCTTCTTCCAACTAATGGGCCTAATTTTCAAGACCTTTTTTAAGATACCAATAAAACAGGGCGTGACATGGGTGTGGTATGGGCGTGACAATTGAAATGCTGTTGTTTTCAATCAACTTCAACCACCATCACTTTTGTAGCCATACAGCTGCAACTATTTCTAGCCTCTGGTACCTTTTACAAAAATACTCGAAAAGTTATGATAGCCTCCGATTTTTGATAAATTTTCATTTTCCAGGATATTCACCTGGCAAAACGATTCTACGACATGGCGGCTGAATCAAATCCTGATGCTCAAGTACCAGTTGCGTTAGCCATGGTAAAGCTTGGTGCCTATTTCACACTGGACTGGGCAAAACAGGTAATACTTATTTCTTTAGAGCTATTAACGTTTATCCAGAATGCACGTGCTTTATCGTTCTTCTGTGTGTGCTTTTCCCAATAAAAAAGGTTTTCAGCCATTTCATAAAATAGCACTTGAGCATTCATCGCTTCGACAGTCACATAGCTACGGGCCGTAACTAGCTATTGTGTTAAAAGGGGTGCGATTTTCCAATGGCGCATCCCTAGTTCTTGTTTTCGAAAAGGATTTTTTCCAAAAGTGGGTATCAGACCCCAAGGCCTCATAGCTCTGGTCCGAAATAACTGAACAACTATTAGTAAAGCCAATGGATTGATGTTTAGCCATGTGCATAGGATATATATTTTGAGACAAACTTTAAGTTACTTGTAAATAGAAACAGGGTTATTAAGTAATATCATGATCCCTGTGGTATTTCCTATGGTATTTAAAAAACTTTGCTTTCATCATCCTAATTTTTGCCTCATCTTTCTCAAGTCAGATTCTAAGTTTCTCAATGTGAAGCGTAAGACCAAACGATTGTTTTCTTTGCCTTCCTTTAGAATTACAAGTTTTGGGAAAGGTTCAACATAAAGGAACTTCTAGGAAAAGACTGGGATCTTTATATAATAACAGGACTTGCGATTGCTCTTGGACTTTTATTGCTCATCAGAAGAACCCAAGCTTGATTGTAAAAAATTGTTGTTTAATGTTTTGAATATGTTTAGATGGAAATCTTTTTGACACGTAAAATTTCTGGCAATTTGTCACAGTGTGTCTGGCAACGTATGTAGTTTATGAAAAATTATCAGACTCATCAAAATCTGTGTCTAAAAATGATTGTTCTGCCTATACACTCATTGCATACCTATAATGACATTCGAAAGACATCTCTCCTTGAAAACGAGAGAGGGAACTCTAAAACTGTATTTTAAAATTTCAATTTTCTGGGCTAACCTATGAATAAAATTGACCTGTTAAAGATAGCTTTATGAGTGTTTGGGGTTTCAGCATCCTCTGGATCTCCTTCCAAGATATGTCGTAAACAACAAAGCATTGATGCCCGTTCTAATTGCAATTTTCATAAATAGTTACTTGCCATTGCCCGGCTTCAAATGCTTAAGAGTCATCGCTACTTACCCTGATTGTTGTAAAGTGTTGTTGTTGCTTAAAACAAACCATTCCCCCTCCCCTCATATAGCCCCCGGTCATACCCAAAATGGAGGATATTCAGCAAAAGTGTTGATGCAAATGCCGGAAAATACGCGGAAAATAGTGTTTCTTTAACCCTTTCCGCCTGTGCGTAATATGCGGAAAATTATGTTTCTTTAAGCAACATCCTACTCAAGTCAATTAAAGCGATGATGATTTTCATATGAAAACATTTTCCAGTTCGTAATTTCTTATAAAGGTTAGTGAAAATATCAACTCCATATGATCAGATGGATCTGATGATTTTGTTCGAGAGATTTTTATGAATTATAATTCGGTGGGTCCATTCTGGATCAGCATTGGATTGTAACCAACTGCGTCTTTTTATCTAATAAAATATTCGTTTCTGCAGGTGTTTTTAGAGTTGTTTTTAAGAATGTTTATGTGAGTGCGAGTATTCTGGAGTTCCGAACTTGGAAGATGATCAGTGAGGTCTATAAGCAAAGTATTTGTTAACACGAGGTAGCAAAATGAAATGTAGAAAATCCTATTTGAAACTCTAAGGTTTAACATTTTGCATTATCGTAAGTACATGTCATTATAACTCGTACCAGGACTACTTTTTGCATTACCAAAGACTCTCTTTTTGGTATCTGTTGGAGATATCGACAGAAGTGATCAGATTGTGGTTTTCGATAAGATGCCGTCATAGTATCATCGACAGCGTCCGAGACATGGCATTGCGATGTTTTGTTTTAGTGCGGTGATAAAAAATAGTGATACAAGAAGGAGTGATATTTAATAGAATACTGCGCGAAGAATACTTTTCAACATTCAGCTGATCAATTTCAAATTGTCGATGACAGTTTTTGGAGGGCAATACCTGATATTCAAGCATTAACCATTGCTATTATTGCGTAAAAATAAATATTGAATATTGTGACATTGGAAAAATAATGTAGCTTGAGAAATAGTTTAGCTTTGGAGCAGAAAAGTTGGAAGAACATTTGCAAATTAAATCTGACTATTTCAATAAGAAACATACAAATGAAGAGCCATCGTATTATGTAAATATGTGGTCTGAAAAGATTGAACTCTACATTAAGTTTGTAAATTTGCACATTGAACAAAAGACTTAAAACAGTGACAATAGTGGCAACCACTCTCACGCATGTTTTCAAGGTCAGCCTGGTTTGATTAGAGCAACTCGCAATTTCTTCCTTGACCAAAAGCCATTCTCGACCAAGCTTGCAATTTCCGATTGATTCAAATATACCACCCAAATGAACAACATTTGCAACTTGAACAAACTAAAGGGCCTTCATCTTTCACATCATGCAGGAGAATTGATAGCAAAGAGGGTATTGTCGTGTCAAAGACCTTGATGAATCCTTGGTACCTGCGTCCTCTCACAAAGCAATCTGCTTTCCAACATATCCTCTTCGCAATACATAGGATACCAACATGATCTACTTCTACATTAAACGGTTATGCACCTTGTCTGGTGCTTGCTTTGAATTCTTCTGACCTACCTAGCAACTTCTCCGCTGTAACCCTGCCTAATTATTCTAAGAAAGTATTAGAAAATCATTCATTCTATCAGCATGAAGAGAAATCGAACATTTTACTTGCTCAAGAAACAGTCTAATCAGGTTTAAAGCATTTGATTAGAAAAAACAGTCGTTGATTGGGGGCAGGTAATATTGGTTCCTTGGCCTGTTTTAATTCTCAGTTACAGGTTCTCTCTTAAACATGCTGTGTGCAAACTAATATACATGGACAACACGAGTCTTTAACATCAAATCAGAAGTGATTCTCTAACGTTTTAAAACCGGTAAAGTAATTATCCACAACAAGAAACTTAAAAACTTACAGCCGTCTTTTTGATTGAACACTTTTGCCTGTCAAATCATAAGGTTTTGAATTGTATTGTCCCCTGCCCGCACTTTTGTCCTAAGACATCCCTATCGCTAGGCATAAACAACCAAATTCATTGCCAAAATACAACTTTTAAGTAGGAACCTAATGTAAGATCCATTGATCCTGTAACGCCTATTTGCACCTCTAAAAGGAGACCCAAGATAAATTCGAATCCGACTCTTGAAGTAATAGATTCTTGAGATACCTACAAAATAATGTTTATTCCTACGTCTTTTTTTTCTGAAAATTTGATATATTTTCTTATGTGTCTCATTTTGCCCCATATTACCCTAACCATCAAAAATTTAATATCTACATACAACCAAAATGAACACCTGATTACTGAAATTCTTCCAATCCAGATGATCGCTGTAAGCTAGAAAATTAGAGAAGCAGCTTCGAGCTGTCCTGTTCTATATACCAAATTATGTGCCACAGCTTTGTTGGTGGAGCATCGAGCATTTGCCACTGACCAACTAACTGTTATCTTCATGAATTCCGAATTCAGACCGTCTTTGATGTTGTATCCGCCAAGTATTTCGTTGCTTTGGTTTATAAACGAACGTTCTACCCTTCTAGCTGTCGACCGTCCCTACCACGTGTACTTCTATCATCGTAAAGTGCTAGAAGTAAACGGGGCAGCGACGGGTCGAAAGTGCAGGGCTGTCTCATCTTATAATGGAACACGACTTCGCGTCAGACGCCAAAACATCACATCTGATGACAACCATCAAGGCTTTGTAGAACTTCTGCAGTGTCTTTCTCCCGACAATACTTTGTTATCTACAAAGAATATTTTTGAGATAACAACGTTGCTATTCATTCTCTCACCTCTTGTGCCATGTGTCGAGACATTCTGCAAACGAATGTCAGAACAGGCCGCTCTTAGCACAAGTTTGGCTATGCAACCGACAACCAGTTGAACAAATATTTAAAGAGAAATAGTTGCATTTGAATGAAATCTTTTATTTGTTAAGAGAGGCGAGCAAAGAGAGAGGTGAGCAAAGATCACAGTTTCAGACGCACACGCCAGTGGCAAGCTTGTAGAAGATGAAGTCACGAAATATCTTGTGCTTGCGTGTCGTGACTTAATTTAACCCCGTGAAACACAATGTCATGGTTAACGAGAGATTTCAAAACAGGGCCTAGGTGCTAGCGTAGCTTTGACACTGGAACAAAGTTTTCGATGACGAAACCTGATGCATAAAATGAATATATGATAACGTTAGCAATAAAATTCAATATCACGCTTTTAATAAGAGGCTTTTGCTCTTGTGAACACTTTACACTCAGTTCTTCTGAACATTATGCTTGTTGCCTATTTATTTAAAAGCACAATGTAATTATTCATTTTTACTGCAGAACAGCTGCTCTCTTTTGTGTTTCTTCACATCAAACATGAAGCTTCTAACTTTCATTACATTTAATATTAAAGAGGGTTGCGGCAGATTGGTTCTCTTCTAAGTTGCTAACGATCAACTGGCCTCAAACCATATTCCAACCACACTGTATGAAAGATTCTTCTACCGGTAAATATTCTACTCTAGACAAGTTAAAATGTAAGAGATAGAATAATCTGAGATTAGCTTTTTCATTTATCTGAGATTAATCTTTATTGGCTTCTCTTCTTAGCAACTCACTCCTTATCAGAAAAGATGTATCGTTATAACAAAAGATCCAACAATAGGAGTTTGTGCTTTTAGATAAAAATTGCAGTATTAAAATAAGACGTAAAGAAAAAAGCGCTTTGTAAAAACTTTAAAATCTGGAGAAGATTCACTTGTCTGCCTACATAGCACCGCTACCCCACTCCCCAGCTTGCCCCGGCGACTGAGTATCTTTAGAAGAAAACATAAAATGGAGTGCTTGACATTTTTCAAATTTTATGTGTGCTTGACATTTTTCTATTCGTAACCACTTCTATTCGCCTTTATCCTTCGGTGGATATTGAATACCCATATCTTTGCTTTTTCGTGCTGTCTAGAACTTTGAAGAATACAGCAAAGGCAATACATAAATATAAAACTGAACACGCATGACTTAAAAATGCTTTCATCCAAAGTCGACGTGGACCTCGCTGTCGTGCGTTTTTCGCGTGAGGTCGCCTTCGCGTGAGTATGTTGCGCGGTGCTTTTCTCGTCGCATGTACGCCCTTCGCATGTTCGCTGATCTTCTGCAAGGCGATCAACCAACATGCTACATTTCGTTAACAAATAATTCGCATTGAAAATTCCGCCAAGGTTAGCGAGGGGTTAACCGGAGTTAAAGTTTGCGGAAGAACGTGATGCTATTAGCGTCTGTGTGAAGCGCTACCGCCGACCTTCGTCTTGCTTTGTTTCATTTCGATCTTTTCTTCATGCTCAATTAGAAACGGGGCTAAACTAGAAGATTTCACCCAAAGTAAACTATTTTTTCAGCATGCTACATCGTGATGTATTTATATAGTTAATTAAATTAAGACAGGTGAACTTCATCCAGTCTTTCTCCAGGGCCAGATTAAGAAAACTTTTTTCTAGCTTTTTACAGTTAGTTAAAAATGTAATTGATTGAATAAAGCTCAAATAAATACATTCTTGGCAAAACACAAAACATAATCTTACAATTGAAGCCCTTTAGCAGCCCAACTTGATTACCTGCTATTAACTTTTTAATGATCTTAATTCCATTATTTTTACTGTTATGAAGTTTGTTACCCATGAACATCACTAGAAATTTATCGCCTTGCCTTACTCCGGGATTTCGGTGATGCCAGCCACTCCCACTAGAAAAAATTAGAGTTTTCTAGCAAATCATGTGTTTCAACAAATGATACAGCTGCTATTTACTTAAAAAATGTTCAACTTAGGAAATAAAGATTTTTGTCATAATGTTTTCGTTAATCTTCACTTGAAACTCTTTTGAATTAGTGCTAAAAATATTTAAAAGTTCAGAGAAAGAGAGTAGCTTTAAAACTGCGCACAAGAGATTGTCCATGTCCAATCTGCAAAGGAAGTGGATGAGTCATTCTTTATTCGCGTAATCAAAGTTGGCCCACGAAACACCCTTTGGCTATGGAATATTTTGAAGAAGGTGTCACATGCATCCTACAGCCCCGATGAAAGGCTGAATTTGAAAATTTACCTAAAAATAACGAGTAAAGTATCATGATGGTTCGCTGAAGCAAAATATTATGCTTGCTCTTTCCATCTGACTGTCGAGAGGGCAGTCGAGCTTTCAAAAGCTTAGAAAATTTAGGACATGGTGCATTTTTTGCTCTCTAATTGGTCAGGGAACTTTGTGATTCGGCTTCAAGAGCCAGTCAAGTCTACTCAATGGCAGCCTGTCTCGCTGTTTTAGAATATTTAGCTGGAAGAAATGTGATACATGTAAGACTGCCAGTTAAAACCTACAAATCATAAATTAAACTACGTCTTGTTGTATTAAAATCGTTCTTCTTGTAGATGGCAAATTTGGTTTGTACTTGCGTCACCATGAAAAAGGCAGAATACAAACCATCTTTGAGAATGCGTTGGTATCAAACTTAGTACACCATAGAAATCTTGTAGTATATAAGGAATACCGCAACGCGACGAGAATAAACAACAATAGACACACAAATCAGTGATGGCTAATATTTCGCTCTGATGAAACCCTTTTTTTTGCTCTTATGAAGCCCCGTATGCCGGGGCGAAATATTAGCCAGCACTGATTTGTGTGTTTGTTGTTGTTTATTCTCGTCGCGTTGCGGTGTTCCTTTTATGCTATTATTTTATCGATTTTTCGCCGCAAGATTTCCTCTGGAGTCCGTCGAGCAGCCTGCTATCGTGGCCTCTCCTTTATTCGCACATAGAAATCTTGGCCTAAAACTTGTAATAAAGGTTTCCTTCCAGTGTGGTTTAATTTACATTGTTTGACCAGCATGGTATCACCCTTCTCAACTGTGGGTGTTTGACTTTTTTCACTTGTTTTTCTGTGCATTTAGCTTAAAATTTTATCAGATGTGACAGAAGGAAAAACAGATTAGGCGATTGTTCTCTTTGTTCCACGATACAAACGACAAAGTAAAAACAAACGGATACTCTTTTTAAAGTAGATATAAGAACAAGAAATGTTTGTAGGTAACAAACGATTGTGCACTTGAACTCATTGATATTGAAGATGGATGATTCTGAAAGTGAAGTTTTTAGTTGTATGGCACGAGCAATCGAAAGTCAAAAACCTTTCTAATTTAACAATTAGATATAACATCATATACGATCCTAAAAATTTTATTATCTTTCTTTAGTTTTGTGAACACTACTATAACCCTAAATAGCTTTTAGAGACACTATATTAGCAATGAGATTTCAAATCTCAAACATAGAGAAGCAAAATGCTGTATTTTTTGTTTGGTTTTAGTTTAGGATGGCATTGATGCAATATTTAGGCATTACTTTGCTGCTAATAGTTGATCTAAATTACCTGACTTACCTTTTCATTCACGAAATAGTTTTCCATGATTGAGAAGTGGACCGCCATGTGATGTACTGCCCTTCCATTATGAAAACTGCGATCCTGAAGCAGCTAGATGGCATTGCGTGATTTCGTGATACCCTCTCAGATGCCAGCGGCTGTTTCTTTGAATCAGTGTCAATTTTTTATCCCGCCTCTTGTCTTATATGACCTGTGTTCGTGTCACGCGAACTTTCCAGATGATAGACCGTGTATAAAAACGCAGATGTAGTAGTTTTTAAAATTGGATCTTAATATCAGGAAAAATTATTTATCAATTTGAATTTTCGGGTACTTCTAACTTTCCTGTAACATCAGTGAAGTTCTTGTCAAGGCGAAGATATTTTACGACGGCAGCTTAATATTGCGTGATAGAAGAAAAAGTGAGGTCAGACCACTGCATTTTGTTCGAGGATCACCAGTACAAATCTGGCATCTAAGATAACGAAGCACTCCGAGCCGAGCTGAAAACAAAATATTGTTCATACTTCCTTACACTACCGTATACGCTCTTTTTTATAAGAAACAGTAAATTTAAGTTCAGGCTGACTGTTCTTAATTTTTTCGAAAATCTGAGGCTGGATTGTTCTTAATTTGTTCTTAATCTAACCATCTAATAGGGTGTAAGCAGTGCGAATGCTTCTTTTATGTGTTTCTGTTTCAAATTTCATAGTTTAGTGCCACACTTTGAAAGTTCAACTACTACAGAAATGTTCATACGTTGCAATTGTTGCTAAAAGGTTACAGGAAGAGTACAAAAATTGCTTCTTTTGCCCGGCGAAAATCCTTAATGTGCCGACGCAAACCCTCCCTTTGGCGACGCCCTTGTCTCTGATAAATATGAACGTCTCTTCAAGACTACCAATTGGGAAAGAGAGATTGTCTCGATTAGTACGTCAAATCGTTCACCGCATTGTAATACATTGGTAATTGCTCTACAATTTGTTGATAATAATCAGCTTATTTTCAGCATCACAAGCACCGAAGGACATTTGCTAACAAATGTTGATTTAATAATACCCAAAGCTAATGAAAGCCTGAACTTAACTAGGGTAAACTTAGACGTAAATCTTTTCTAGAAATTAACAAGTAATTTTTTTAGAAACGACCTTTACCATCTCAAATACGAAAAAGATCTTGTTGAATTTTGAAGAAACATTTTTACCGTGCATGATATGATATTAATGAGAATCTAAAAGCAGACATCAGATGATTTACTATGCGAGAAAACTGAACATTTAAAAAAAACGAGTTTACTTCTCATTGTCCAACTGATAGGCTGATGAAAAACTTTCATGATGTATGCACAACCCGTATCTTGTCTTCTTTTGCTGCTTTAGGCTCATTAACAGTCTTGTCCTTTAAATTTAAAGTTTAAGTCAGCCCTCGGAGTAAGGGAATAATGGTCCCTGCTTTCCATTTTTCAAATAAGTCGGAAATTTTTCAGATAACAGTTTTTAAAACAACATACCTGAACTGACATTTCTTTGCTTCTAATACTTTTAATCAGGCATTGTTCGGAAAATAGGCCTCTTCCCCGCTGTTTGAATAAGGGTTACAGATTTGTTGAATAACTGCCTTTCGTGCAAAGCTTTTACAAAAGAACCATACGAACAGAAGAAAGCCTATTTTTAAAAACTTCTGTTTTTATTGTTGTGTAGCTTGTTCTTATAAGACAAAATCTACTGATTGAACAATTTAAGTCACAAATTTTAGGCTAGAGCCTTTTTAAAACTGAGGTTAAAACCCCTTGTAAAATATTACTTTTCTGTGTTGAAACGGTTATCTAAAACACTGTGTAATGATATTACTAATGAAGTTTACCATAAACCAGTCATCTGCAGAAAGCTCTGTGATATGTAGTAGCAAGAGCTGAACGTCCTTTAATTTGTAGAAAAAAATGACTTTAAGTTCGAACTATCATCCTAGGTAAGATTATATTTGCCTTCAACCCGACGACATTTATCTGTAATTCAAAAAATGCTTGCTAGATAATTATATCTCTATATCTGTGTTAAGTTACTTATTTTCTAAAACGTTTTGCAATGAAATTATTGAATCCATAACATTTTCTGAAGAATAAACGATACAGGTTGTGAAAATTTTACAATGACCCTAGCAAATTTTCAAAACTTGTTTTGCTTCCAATAACTGTTTATATGTAGGTAATTGAAAGATCGATATTTGCAAATTTTCCTAAAAATTCTGAATCCTAAATCTATCTTAATATCTCTTTAGATCTATTTCGACTGCTCATTTATGTGTGATATAAAAGGGATTGACTTACTGTGGTCAAAAAGTGGGGTTATGTTATAGTTAAAATCAACAGTGTTTGAATTTGTCACAAAAATCTTAAATTCTTGCTTTTTGTCTTTTCTCTGAATAAGGAAATCAAGATATTTTGCAGCAACTATTTGTAAGAGCACATTGCAGTCATAAGAGATATGCAAAATTGAGTGCTTCAGTCTACTTAGAAAAACATCTTGTACTTAAGAGAATCCGTGCACTTCTTAGAAGGGCTGGGCATTGTAAAGGCTCATGATAACATCATAGTAGGATTGACCAAATGGGCGTTAGAATAGAGAAAATCTAATCCAAAAAGTGCAGGATTTTAGACAAGAAATAAACAACAGACCCAAACAGAATCCAAAAGATAAGATTCTAATCGAACTGAACATCAAAAGCTCTAATTCTAATTCTAAATGCATTCACGAAATTTTAAGAGGATTGGGTGGAAAAATAAGCAAATTTCAGAAATGTATACCGACAATATTTATTGTTCGCTGTTTATTCCAAACCCTTAGAAAATAATTGTTACGTATTTATTATTACATACAATGCATTAAGAAGGCCAATAAAATATAATATTCAATTATATCAAGCTATAACCTCAAAAGCTTACATGATCTCATCAAAAACTAGGATTGGGCCAGTTTGTTCCTTTTTTTTGTCTATAGCCTTCAGCAGTGCTCTCTATACGCTGGGAAGCAGATAAGTCCAAACATCCACTTAGTGCTTAACAAAATTGACTCTTTTCAAAATCTTATGAATAAGATTAAGCAGTGTGGCTTCTTTAAAAGAACTTAAAGGTGCATAATCTGACGAAATTCGCAAACCAGATTATGGCAGGAGAATCCAGATTTCCAATCAAAGTGGAGAATCCAGTGTCGTGCCTAGATATCTCTTGGAACCTTCAATTTCTTTCTATTTAGATCTCACTACAAAAAATGTTCACAATTGTCAGATGACGTAGGATTAGCTGGTATCTCTACCTAAAAACAAAACTGGTGACAACACGCATGAGGTTGGGCAAGTCACTGTTTTTTCGATGATGAAAATGGAAATTTAAATCTTATCTTCAAAACTCTTCTCATACAAAATTTACAAAATATTAATACATTGAATCAAAGTAAAACGAGTTATTGCAAATTATCAAGACAAAGTGACAGGAATGAATGTTGGTTTTAAGCTGAGATCCTTTCTTGTCCACAGGCAAACGTTTCCCTGATTGTCACACGAGAATAAATGCTGTGTGTCCCATAAAGAGTAGGCCAGGCTAAAAATCAATGATGAATTATAACAAATATTCTGAAAAAAATTTGATATTTCCCAACCTCCCGGTGAAAGGAATTACGTCACGAAGATACTTAGCCAGCAAAGCATGATGGTAAATCGTCCAGCAGCATAATAGTCTTTTTATCAGACCCAATAGGCTTTGTATTGAATATCAAATCAGACAACGGTGGAAAATGAGTCGATCTTTAGCAGTGACACTTTCTAGCAAAAACCGTTGCAAGTTTTATTTGCGACTTCAATGAAACAGTAACCTAAACGATGTTAGAGATCGCCAATTCTTCCTCTAACACAAATGCCACCAACACATGGATATATTCCCATGATTTGCAAGAAAACGGGTGCCTTGCTTGCTTGCTTACTCGAAACATTAAACAAGAATCAGTCTTGCTTTCTACAAAATTATTCACAGGATTGTCTTAACTTCTAAATATTGAAACATTGCCTTTGACAACAGGAAATTAATTTCGTACCAGTTACACAGTAAAATTTTTGTTACTTCTGAAAAAATCAACACTATTAGCAAAATTACAAAAATAGCAAAGAGAACTCATGCAATTAGATCCGGTTGCCACTAGTGAAATTCTTAGTGGTGGAGTCCAACGAGCAAACAAAACATCGGAACCATAGAAAAACGTTTTGTCTGATCAGAATGTACGACAGAATCATTACACATTTCTCATTCCTTGAGTACTTTGAACCTGCTTTCTTTGTTTTAAATAAGCTTATGAATTGTCAGAAGCATGAGAGATATCCCCGATTGCGTGACGCAAAGATTCATGCGATATGCATGGAAAACTGAAAGCATATACATTCTTGAAGGTCACCTGATTATTAAAACTGTCGCGTGCAAGCCATCGTCACAAAGGCACGCTTGACCCAAAGAAATTAAAGCACATGACAAGGAAAACATCGCATTTAATTATGCTTCTTTTGCAATAAGCTGGTATTTATCTGCCCAACTCTGAAGGTCGTGAGAGAGTTTGATACAAGTACAGCAGTTTTTCAATCATTATGAGAAATATCATTGTTTCAAAATTTTTTTAATGTTACAGCAAGGAACAGCCATCGAGCCGATAAAGATTTGCCAATATTATTTCAATAATATGTTACGACCAAAATTGAAAGGAATTAGAGAAACTGGCTAGCAAATTTATCTAAAACGTCTTATTCCAACTGATATCCTCATCAACAAAAATGCGAAATTCTCAAGGGAACCTAAAAGAACCCATTGGACCACGCTGAGCTTTTTAACTTCGCATAAAATAAGATTTTTCAATAGGGAAGAGGGGAGGATGCTGATGTGTATTGCAGCAAGACATTTGGCAGACATTGTATTTAGGGCCAATTACCATTCAAAAAGTGGCCAATCAGAAACGCGAGCACATCACAGTAAATGATATCCAATCAGCGGCGTCTCCCGATAGAAAATATATTAACACTGAGGTCCAAGGATAACAAAAAAGGAATACCGTTAAGCAAAACATTCTTAGGCAATGCATTTATATGTGTGGGAATAAAGGAAAGGCCACGATAGCAGGCTTCTCGATGGACTCGATGGAATTTTTGCAGATTTGATGAAAAATGTAGTAAATAAGTGGCTCTTTTGCTCTGATGAAGCCCCGTATGTCAGGGTGAAATATTAGCCATAATTGATTTACGTGTGTTTGTTATTGTTCATTCTCGTCGCGTTGCGGTGTTACTTATTTACTACATATAATGCAATTATGATCAATGTGAAAAGCAAACAGTCAGCTTTTGTTACCTTACAACGGGACAAGATCCAGACGGCGGCTGTATGTCTCTTATGCACATCAAATTCCATGTGCTCCAAAGTCTATGAAAATAGAAATCCATTAATAATCTTTCTTAGTTAGGTCATGCATAAAACCAATCGTGTTTGTGCTTGTACAGGGCATTCATAACACATAAATGTTAGTGTGGTTTTGTTTTCATGGAAGAATTACGTAAATATTTTATTACAACGAGAGACGTTTCTAAATGTTTTTATTTGCAGTGCATTAGTGAGATTTAACGTCGTCAGCACGAAGTAATGTTTTTACAATCAACAGAATCATGCACGTGCATGCCATAAAATCTATGGCAATTGAAAGATACGAGGTGTATTAAAATATTACTGTTGTTCTGACTTGGTTCATAAATATAAAATCAAGAACTAATGACATCAATTGGATTGGGGAGGAGGCCATGCTTAAGTGACCATATTTAAGACAATATGTGGCAAATTTAACTGATTTGGCACATGTAAAAGTATTTTTTGCGTCAGTTTCGGGTAGAGTCAAAGAGTTTCCAGTTGATATTTCATGCTATAAAAATTGAAAAAATCTTATAAATTCATTTACTACGCAAATTTCAACGAGATTCTTTGGAATTACCTAATTACTCCGTTCTCAAGCCCAGCAGCAACAACATTTACTGATATTCCTTCGGGAGCACATGAGAAATCGAGGCATCTTACTTTAGCCTCGGTTGTAGTTTTCCATATCACCTTGGCATTGATGGTCCACAGGTGGACGAAACTGCCACCATCACCTAAATCGAACCCAAAAAGAATTTGAGGAAATAGACTTAAACTTCATCGAGGTCTCACAAAGTTCTACTTCTACAAGTTACAAACACACAAGTTGTCTGCTTCACAAGACATGACTGACAGTTAATGAAATGATTGGCATGCAAGAAAATTTTTGGTTTACCATGTCCGCAAGCGGTTGCAATGTTCCCTGATGTTCGACTGACAGACAGACAACTGATTTCAGATTCATGCTTAGGAAGATTTCGAACGTAAGAAAGCCTGGAACAGAAAAAGATAAGTATTATTAGGTACTTAATCAATTAGAAACATAACCACTTTTGTATTGCTTAATCGTGAAAACATTTGCGCGGTCTTACATCAAACTCGTATATTACATTTGTATATAATATTAAAAATACCCTAATCTATAAATTATAAATCTGTAAATATACCCTATTCTGACATCATAAAAAACTAGCTTTCTCAAAATCCCTGTTGCAAAAGAACAATTTACTTCCTAAATGGCACCCAATGGGACATAGAAATGTGGATCCTTCTCAAATTACTGCTAGTTTAGTTTGCATCTTGTCCTCCACAATAATGCAATACCATGCTCGCAGTTATTTTCACTGAAGTGACGTTGATCAGAATACCAATATTTGCTTTACCTGTTAAGATCCCAAATAATGGCAAGAGCATCTTTGGATCCCGTTACAACGATACTGTACGCCCTGCACACAAATATTGACGTCACAGCTGCAGAATGACCGAGTAGATTTTGCTTCGAGCCAATAATATTCAGTGATATCTGTTAGTAAAAACAGGAACAAATTATATTTGCTGTATCTTTAGCAGATTTGAAGAAAAAGCAGAGGGCAACCGAGCAACAACGATTTTTGACAAAGAAGACTTCAATTGATTTTGTACTGAATTTGTTTATATGACTTTAAATCAGTAGTAAGAGGGGAACGACAGCGATTCATACTCTTCTGTGGATAGTAATCAGAAGCATAGTAACCACGAACAGTTCCCCTTTGTAATAAGAACTTCAAGATGCATTTAAGCGGCGTTCCTTTTATCGATATAGCAAATTTTGTAGGTAAAATTATTGTTTTAAATTTCTCATACCGGATCAGGACAAAACTTCACCGGCCACACAGTGAGAATACCGGACGATCCACCTATGAATAACAAATCCGCACCCGGTGCGAAGGAACAGCATGTGATCTGGAAAAGAAAAATAACAAAGTTTGCATATAAATCAGAATGTCTTTTTTGGTCTAAAAGAAAGTGCGAAGTAGGCTGAACAATTACATTGCTAAAATAGCAAAGCTAAATGGATTATACTTTGTCAACAACAAATAGAAGTTGAGATGTTAACAATGCGTTCTGGTCTTAATAAAATCTAATAAACCCATGCTAAATGTTTTATTAGCGATAGTTCTCTGAAAAACAAAAAATTTGTGACTTAGAAGCACGTGTAGTACAAAAAATCCAGGTAAAAAGATGGCTTCCGATGGCTTACGAGGTGTTTCAAAGCTGATGCATAAGAAAATTGTGGTCTGATTTAATGGCTTTATAATTGTTGCAAAGGATCATGGTAAATTATTACGTAATAACGTAATCTTATTAACTCATCTCACCTTGTCGGGCCTAGCTGCATCGAAACGAGCCTTCCGATTGGACACTAAAGATTTCAGAACAATAAAGCTGTCATTATCTTTCCAGGAAACGCAGCCCATTTTCTTATCCTCTAAACAGTCCTCTTCTGGCACAATAAGACAGCAGTCTTTATCAACAACAAAAGCAGTCGATGATTTGACTGAAGGCTGAATACAACTGGGAGTGAATTCGAACGACTCTACCCACTGCATCACAGGGTCTGTTTGACTTGGGGAACCGCAGTATCTCCCCCAAGACAGTCCAAGAACGGTCGGAAGCGGTTGGACACAATCTATAAACGGGGAAAAAATTACAGAACATCTAAAACAATTAAATGCACGCCTAAATTTGAAAGTCGCTTTCTTTCAATAATACAGTGAGATACCTAATAATTCAATTAACAAAAAACATCAATAAACTACAGATTTTTGATACTGAATTCTAAATACCGCTTAAAGTTAATTTGCAAACAATCTATTTGTGGTACAAAAAGTAAAAATGGCTTTTAAAAAAGGAAACATTTGAGTATACTGAAGCTTTTCGTCTTTATCGGCTTGAAAGTAACTTATCACCTTTACTATTAGGATCAGCCTTGCCCATCAGTCGATCTTTGAAGCTGCCAGAGTTTATGAAATTCTCAACTGCTTGTGGTAGAGATGGTATTATTTCGTTCAGGGGAGAAATGGCACCCTTGCTAAAACGCTGAACATGTGGTCCGCTGAAAAGCTTGCGCGGTGTCTGTCCGTATGTCTCGATCATCGTCTGCAAAGCTCTTCTCTTCACTGCGTCCCGTGCAGCATTAACATCAACGCCAAAGTAAGTCTAAAGTTAAGAAAATTCAACCCTCATATTTTGCCTGCGTAACCAGAATCTCTTGACTACAAAATCAAGTTTAAGGTCAATTGTTTGGAAATTGACTTCCAAATAAGCTTTTTCAAACTTAAGCAATCACAGGAAAAACAAAGCTTTCAATTCTTCACTCTGACACAAATAATAATTTTCACGCCATTAACCGATAAACCATAAAAAGGAAATGCTAAATAGGTATTTAGATAGATAAATTGGAAAGTGGAACAGGTCAAGAAGCTACATATCAAGAACTACGAACCGCTGGGTGAAAGACGTTGACAGAATTTCTCGCTGCCACACCATCTTGCTTGTAACCAAATACTAAATCAATCCAGTTATGAAGGGACGAAGAAACGCAATGGGATTCTAAAGCCTGCAGTATAAAAGTTTGTGAAAATAACAAAAGCTTGCCACACTGCAGTAACTATGCCTCATTACATTTGCTTCAATGTAACTGAAAGAAAAGCTTTTGAAACAAAGGCTAATCATAGTTATTGACACGCACCCTCGTTTCTCAATAGGATCGATTTCGTATCGTGTAACTTCCATGACAAAATGAAAAAAAGGGGGGGGGGAGGGGTGATATTTTGGCAACAAATTATTTGTGATGTGTTTCTATCATTTTGAAATTGCCTTTTTATAAGCAAAAGCTAGTTACAAGCGTGGCCTATTAGCAAGATTGGCCTTCTTTGCTGGCGTGACTAAAAATGCTTGCTTTGTCCACCTGCATTACCTAATGGCTGTCATCGCTAGTGATCTAGTGATAGGCCCCTATCCCCCTTCTCCATGTTTGGCTCGAAAAACTGATGTAAGCAGCTAGGAAAATATCTTTTATGCAATACGTGTGAGATTAACCTAATTATCAACATTCCTATGAGCCAGAAAAGTGATCAGAAATTGGCCAAGATATGAATAACGTGAAATCAAAACTCAAGTTGCTGGGTTTTTAAACAAGTGTTATCAAGCAGTGTACCTGGCGATGGATGTTTACAAACAGCCGAGCGTCGTTGTTTGGGGTCCAGGGGGTCAATGTGACGTCATGAACGCGTTGTCCGTTCTGGCGACAACCAAAATTGTACCCTTAAAAAGAGATAAGTTATGTATAGGAACTTTTCGATTAAAATGACTTTAATAAAAGGACAAAAAACAATAAGGTTATTCCCTTGTTTGAAAAGGCTTTTCGAATATTAAAAGCAGTTTTGAAAATTAGCCTTTCAGATACTTGTTTCACTGCTTTATACTTCATTCACTCAAACTTAGATATTGTTATAAACTAGCAGTCTGATGTTCTTGATATGCATTTCTTGAAACAAAAAAATCTTTAAAGCAGACGTTATGATATAAATAGTTCGAAGAGAAACTTCAACAAAACGCTGCTGGCTGAGGGGTAGTTCACTCTTGCAAAAAGTGTACAAGATTTCCACAAAAACAAAAGGATTTCCAGGGATTTTCTCATAAAACAATAGGATTTCCACCAAAGGTGCACGATATTTTTATGAAGTGATTTGCCCCTCGCTACTGACCTTCCAAATTTTGTAGAAATTCCGGAAGAAAGAAGAATTCTGGAATCATTTCTTTGACGTCACTTGAGCTTGCGTATGAAGAGAGGTGCCAGGAAGTGAACAAAGAATGGAATGTTCGATCAGGAATGTCGAATTGATTGTCTGGAACCAGAAAATAATCAATGTTCAAAAGGATATTGTTTGGGAGATATCCAACATCGTGGCACAAGAAATGTAACACAAATCAAAACAAAAAGACACAATGAAATATAAACAGTTGCCGGATGATTGCATTAAGCACGAAACTGGAGTGAAACAATTTAGGATGGGAAATTGGTTCTACAATCTTTACAGCTATCCCATTTCAGTTTGCCGTTGGTACGTGGTTAAAAATGCATAACTTTGAAAATATTTTTGCATCAATAAGTTTTTCGGCAAGACCTTAAAGGCTCCTGCGCAACCGGCATGCTTAGCGGCAGTTGTCTTGAGAAATTTACTATATTTGTAGGCTCATACAGTACAATATTAGGCCTTTCGTATTATAGTCGCAAAGCATGCCGGTTGCACAACAGCCTTAAATTTTGTATACGCTTAAAAACAGCATTTATACGCTGCCTACCTCTTTTTAAAAGATTGCAAACCGTGCAAATGGTGTAAATTGCAGATTTTGTTTGGCGTCAAACTAACATATTAATTGAAAATTTAAGCTAGCTTGATAATCAGTGCTATTAAGAAAGGTAAGTTAAAACAATGAGGAAAAAATGCTAACCCATTTGATATAGCTTTCAGTCGAATTTTGAACTTTGATTTTACTGTAAAAAATCGAATCACAACAAGCAAAAACCGAATGAGGATGATTTGCCTTGATATTTCCATGACGGTTTTAAAGTATTAAAACATACCTTGGTACATAAGAAACATTTTTGTAAATGGAGGCAAGCGAACAAGAAAGTGCAAAACAGTTCCGCTGTTTGAGTAATGTGAGCCATAATGATAAGGTGGAGTTGCCTCCTCTGGGTCCTCTCGCCACCTTCGCTGGTATTCTTCCTCCAGCCACTACAAAATAAATCCAGAATGAAGCTTATAGAAAAATTATTCATATTTTAAAATTCTGTCACTGGTTTTAAAAACAAGCAAAGGAATTATTTATCACAAGTTTACATTTTAGGAAAAATAAACTGAGGATCAGCAACAATTTACAAGCAGTATCTTACAAACGCAGGGCAAAATAGGGAAATATTGTCCATGAAAATATGAAAACATCAATTCACAAGTTTAGAATCAATTTTGGAATATTCGAATCACTATTAAACAATAAAGAATTGCATATCTATAAATATCTAAATAACTGTTTCTGCGAAAATTACATGGTAACGGATTTATGCTAGACAAGATGAGAAGAAAAATTCACATCAAAAACATCAAAACAAGAAGATTATACAAATTCACAGAAAATCGCAATCTTTCTTTTCTTACAAAAGTTAGCGATTATAATCAACCTGATTGCCTTAACAATATTTAAAACACGCCTTATAATTCTGAAAATTAAATCTAAAGCCCTTCAACTACAAGGCATAAAGACAATAACTTTTGATTCAAATGGTATCAACATTTGGAAAATGACACGAAAGAGAGGAAATGAGACGCATACCTTTCGTCCGACAATTCACGATTGGAAAATAGTGTCGGATAATTATCAAACGAAAGGTGTTACGCTTTAGCTTTTTCGTGGCAATTCCAATATTTGAACTGTTAGAGGCTAATTTAGTAGCAACATGACCTAATATGACAGATCAAATTCAAAGAAGGAGGTCTCCTTACATGGTAAGTTTGTATGTACTTTTCCTTTTTTGAATCGTGTTGTACGGCTATGGGTTTTGAGAGGTCTCTGAAAAAGCAATAATTAATGACGTCATACCCATCCCCTTCAAAGAAAGATATTTTCTTTCAATCAAATTTCTATGAGAAGACGTTGGTAAGAATTTTCGACAAGATTGATTCAAATATTTCTATTAAGAACTCCCGTGTATGAGCAAAAATCATTTGCCTCTAATATCGTTAATAATATCGAGATCATTTTCTTGCTGTCGTTATGGAACTTTCGTATTTTTACAAAATGTAAAGATTACTTTACTGTTTGAATATTTTACATAGAGTACCTGAATGATGCCTGATCATTAAGATCAAGAATTTCACTCTCATAATCGGCAAGTATAAACGGAAAAACTGGATACTGCATAAGATCATTGAAGGAGCGTCCGGCCTTTTTGTTCAGCTCAGTGAGATATTCAAAGTTGGTGATCATTCCTTCTTTCCATCTAAAATTGAAATACATAATATCACCTTAAACATCACGATACCATATTGCCGTTTATATTCATCGTATATATTGGGATGATTTAAAAACATTGGCACAGATCAATTCAATGCGAATCCACACTCAAGCTTCTAACCACAAATGGTTGGAAAGTGTAGCAATTACACTTAAATGTAATGAATATTTTCAATTAAACCAAAAAGGTGTTTTCTATCAAAATATGACAAAAAATGACACATGGCGAGAGCGTGAACCCTTAACTTAGTCCAGAATGTGTTAATATGCTACTTTTTCCAGTTAATTTCAGTACTTTTGTCATATTCGAAAAACGATGACGCAAAACACTGACAAAAGCATGAGTGACAGTCCTAGTATTAGCTGCCCGTGGTCGAGTTGGGGAGGAGGGGCAGCAAGCCATGAGCTGAGTCTGACACAAGAAAAAACACATCGTGTAAACTGGCCTTTAAAAGAAAACCCAACATATAAGAGTCTAGAGACATCTGAGACGAATATTCAGGAAATCCAGATGTTAACATACTCTACGTTTGGTCTTATATGTTTTAGGCCACATTGTGGTTATTGTCAAAGGCACACTGTTAATGGCTACAATGACAAGAATGATGAAAAGAAATTTCCCATACCTGTATGTTAACGTATCAAGATCCATTGCATCAGACACAAGGTTCGGTAGTTCTCTCGAAATAAGTTGCTCAAACACCTCGTCTCGGCACTAAGAAGAGGCAGTAGAAGCAACTCATAAACAACATACATTCTCTGTGGAGGCGCATTAGAGATAAGGATAAACAACTTAATCCCACCTTATAGACAAAACGCCCAAACGGGACAAAATGAGAAAACAGATTAAGATTTTATACAGGGAAGAGGTACTAAGATTTTGAAGGTACGAAAATTGAGAATGGGTACTAATCGCCTATAGAAAATGTTGTCGTAAGGCTCTAACGAATGATTAGATCAGGAGATAACCAGTTATATCTTTACATGAAAAAACACACACAAAACTAGATTATGCGTAGAGTATATCATATACTCTTCATTGGCCAAGTAAAACTTTCAATTACCTTTGTATCTTCGAATGCCAACAGAAAAGTTCGCCCTGATGTAAGGAAGATTTCCAAGGCATTGTCCTAAAACAAAGTAGAATATCCATCAGAAACCTTATTCTGATTACAGTAGGAAGAGAATACATCTTGTGATAGGCCAATGTGTAGTGATTAGGTAGATACCTGTAAAGAGTATCGTCTTTTGAGAATTTCTTTGATTTCTTCATATCGCCATGAAATTGAAATCACATCTTTGTCACCAACGAACACCTTGAAAGAAAAATGTTCTACGTCAAAATTTCAACGGTGATCCAAACATGATTTGCGTGCTAGTAAAGAGATCACAAACTAAAGGCTAAAACGCAGAATAAAAAAGGTCTTTTCCCATTCTGTGCTGTGGCTAAAATAGATCAGGAAAACGATAATCTTTATATCCGCTTCTTGAAGATGGAATTTTTAAGGAAATAATTTGCTATTTTTGATAATGATTGCTTATTTACTTTTATCTGTGATTCCAAAAAAGGAAGTAAATATCGTGAAAAAACCAAATAAAAAAGATTAAATTTAAATACCTGAGAGAGGTTTGGATCTGCAAGAATTTCTTCGCCAACAAAATACATGTGAGTTTCCCCTAGAACAAAATTTAGAATTGTCTTCTACAGTTTTTTCACATTTTCTTCCAAACAGATGTGTGAGAGGAGCTTATGAGATTTGATAATAAGTTACAATCAATGAAATTGGTTTAACGGGAATGACGAAAATACAAATCGAACAGACCAAAATTTAAACGGGAAAAACAAACATTTGAAGAGGGAAGTTGAAAATCCAAACCGGAAAAAAAATCCAAACCAGAACGGCAAAAACTGCATTCTCCTTACATTATAAATGTACACGCCTGCACTGAATCTTACATGGCCCCGCATCGGTGTAGGGAAAAAGCATCCCTTTTCATAAGGTTCGAACAAAGATAAACGTCTGAAAAATCGTTGAAAGGTTTAAAAAACAGTTGCGAGCTACACAAAACTTAAAAAAAAGGTTCAACTAAGTATGTGTCATTCTGCAACTAACAAACATCTAGAAGTAGTATCTTTAGAGAATCATTTTGAAGAGACGTAGAAAAGATAAAGGTTGGCAAGACATTAGCAACAAGGAGTGGAAATTTTTTAGCATACCAATCAAAACATCTCCTTGAGTCTTTGCATCCGGAGTTACACGGTGACAATGGTAATAAAACCTAAATGAAGGGAAATATCATCAAATAAAACTGTTAATTAACTATCAATTAGTTCTTTACCTTTCATTTTTAATATTATATCATCAACTGGGTTCCTAAGAAATAGAGTTTACACAGAAAAGTCTAAAGATAATGCAACGTTAAAACAACACAACAGCTCTTATCTCTATATTTCATGACAAAAACCTGAGAAAGCTGTTATTTCCCTCCCTTCCAAAATTTCTCTTGACATAAGACTGATCCTTGTGCTGTTCCTTTAGACACCAATCTTCACCGAAGAAATTTTTATAACCTCCGCCAAAAGTACACTGTTGCACATAAAGAGCAAAACTGTCATCACGTGAACAAGGAAAACTGTCGTTTTCCACATCTATACAGAATGCTTATTGAATAATATACTACCCATGTATCAAAACTGTTCTTGCAATTATTGAGGTCATAGATTACTTTGAAAATGGAAAGAAAATCACCCCCAATAAATAGCATTTGAAAGAAATATGACTGGAAATGTTTCAATCGTGCCAAGAATATCTTACCTTATAGTGTCATTTGTTTTAAATGTATAATATGTTGGTTCATCTTCACTGCAACTCTCGATAAATAGGTAAGAAAGGGTTTGCTCTGCTTGATGATGTTCTGAAATTAAAGAAAGTATTTCTGCTTTATTCGCAAAACAAGAATGTCTGTACAAGATTCATTCAGCAATTTCAAGAGAAGCAAAATGCTCTGGAGACAAGACGCAAGAAAATCAATGGAGTATCATCTATTCTGGCTATGTTTATATAGGTAAGGTTTAAAAGCAATTTAAATTCAAACAAATGCAAACAGATAAATTTGTAGCAAATTGGCTCTGATAAAAATATTTTCATAGATAACTGATTTTGAACACTTATAGGTATTATGTTGCTCTTTCAGAATATGTCGTCAAAATTAAAAAAATTCTAAAAATACGCTTTTAGACGTTATCAGGTAGCCACTGTTTATCCAGATGGATGAGACCAAAAAATGAACCAATCCAAGTTCAGTTCAGTTCATTTCATTTTTAAATCCAAGAGAGATAAGAAAAATAATTTCTACTCACTTGACTTTTTACTTGATGACAAAAAGAATTTCTGAGGAACTTCTGTATGGCATCTCTGCAGCCTGATTCTGACCCTGCTAGGTCCTTCGGTCGGATCGAGCTGCCATGACGTGCAACAGCTCTCGGGATCGTCACACCACAATGCCCTGATAAAATATTCCATAAATCATTCTCCTTAATGAACGAGCTGAAATATTTTGGCATCAAAACACCCCCAGATAAAAACCTACATGACGTAACTAGCAAGGGAACATAGGGAGAGAGAAATTAAATCAATAGGCAAGTTTTTCATTCATTCGGGGTAAGTAATATACTGGCACATCTGGCAACAAAAAAACATCCTTGTCCAGAGAAATGATTAAACAGCGTGCTCTTTCGTAGGCTTGACAAGGCTACCATAATCCCCATAGGTATTTCAAGTGTCTAACAAGCAATAGCAATGTCTTACCTAAATACGATTTAAAAATAGCTTAGAAATATGGCAATAAATGATTTCAAAGTGAATTAAATTTTTTTATAAACGAGACAAGGATGTGTGAGAAAGTAAACGAATAGAATACATAGTTCCTATATTTACGGCTAAAATTCAGACTTCAGCTGAATCATATTTTACAGTAAGACAAAGAGTACCTTTCTTGGGTCAGACGATTGATAATTTTTCTCCAAAGCTTTTTCACTTCAACTTTTTTTGAGACAGTACCACGAACTAACTGCAGAAGTTTCTGTCGCTGACGATCTTGCTCCTCCACAACGTTCTTAGTAACTTCCATCCCTTGTGCAGCCACCTCCTTTGATAACTCATTATATTGGTCAGTTTTGCTATAGATAGAAGAATATAATCGACTTCTTAGGGTCGCAGATAAATGGCATGATAGGGGGAGGTAGATGAGGCCTAAGATGGGCATCATCGTCTGAAGCACTTCCCCTCGGATGGCAAGCCCAATTTCTACACATAAAAAGTCATAAAGTTCTTTAGTTTCCCACAAAATATGCTAGTAGTAAAGAAATCCATTAGAAAACTTGTGCAAAATCGAATTTTACTTCACCCCTGTTTAAAAAAGTCAAATGACTCTACACCAGCTTTTGCATAAAAGTGAGGTTTATCAAGTGAAAATATATTGAATCTAACAATTTAACATTGTGCTCAATTGATAATTTAGTGTTTTCCTCCCGATACATTTCCATGCATACCAAATGCAGGGCTTCAACAAAAACTTTACAGGATTTAGTTCTTACTAATAAGATGCTGTAAAAGGTCGCTCAAGAGTTTCAAATAGATGCTAATCTTTTTCGCTTTAAATATTTGATTATAAAAGGAAACACAAATTTCAGACATATTGTACAGTATCACCTAGTCTAGCTTATATGCTCAAAACAAGTGATCTATTCCCGCTCTGACACTTTTTTTTACGCCCTTCTTGTTTTTTCTCTCATCTGAACGAATTCGGCCTGCCAGGTTGGGAAAATAGTACGATTTAAGCGTAGCTGTGAGCAGTTTGAATTTTTGAGATGCGAGCTACAAGTTTGATGAGAAAAGCAAGTGACCATAAAATTTTTCGCTTTGTCTATAGGAAGTGAGACTTTTTGGGCCCCCACCTATAACAATACGGGGATGCAAATGAGAGGATTTAAGGCTGCATGTTTGGATCTTTTTACTCAAGTGTACTACGGGTGAATGCAAATTGTATTTACAATGATTGCTTGCGATGCCCCGAATCATCAACAGAGCAAGCTCCTCTCGAAGCAAAGTACTTGCATTCTCAATTTATTACAGCATCCAAAGTCAACTCACCGTTTGTAAGTTTCTTTCCGTTGAGTTAAGAGCTGTTTTTGTCTTCGTGTTTTAATCTAGAAAAATTTGGATGACGAAATAAAACATCAAAGAAGAGAAGGATCTGGTCGATGTATTTAAACTGTAAAGATACAACCTACTAAACTGACATAATTTCCACAAAATTCAGTGGTTAGTACGAAGATCAAGCCTGGAGTTCGATCAGTTTCAGACAACATTACCAAAACCAAGACAACCCAGAACTGTGTAAGTAACTATTACACCGTTGCGTTTCGAAAAGACAATTATGTAAATGTTAAACAAGAGACATTTTTTTGTAATTATTTGGAATGTTACATGTGGTTCTATTCAGACCAGTTACTTCCGTAAACAAGACATTACCTCGCGTAATTCCTGGAAAAGCTGTTGCTCTGGAAAATCGATGATATCAACTTTCAGTGTCTTGATAACAGCTTTCATTTCTTCTTTGATTCTCAGCTGCTTCTCTGATAATTGGGGCTGGGTATATTTAAGGCAGCTACCAATACAAGAAAGTAGCCTTTCTCGATTCTAGGGACAGACAGGCAAATGCTGATGAGTAAAGCGCTTTGTAAAATTTGCAAATTTAAAAATGGCTTTGAAAAAAAAGCAAACATTTCATAAAATGACTCAAGCTTTTCGTCAGACACTTTCCAGAGTATAAAACGTCAGACTAAAGGCCAAAAAGATTAAGAAAGAAAATATATATCCAATTGTGGATCAAAAAAGGACATTCAAAAAAATACGAACACATGAGCGGCAAAGTTACCCAATCAGTACCGCGTGTCTATAGAAAAATTAGCACTGGAGTCCAAGGGTAAAAATAAAGTCCTTCTGTTTATACAATAGCGGCTTTATCGTTCTAACGAAGATCGATTCCAAAATTGCTAGATGAAAAGATGATCAGGCACTGCCAATTATCTGAACCATGTCGTCATTTTAGCTTTTGGCACAATGTGGATTGTCTAAAAGATGTTGCCCAATGGCAGTATCACTTGTCTTGACTGTGTTATTGCAAACTTAAACCTTCTTAACACCCTTGGCTTGACCTTCTTAACACCCTTGGCTTGGCGGAAGCAAAGATACCTGAAAGCGCTTCTTAATCATTTAAGTAATCAATGAAAGAAATTTTCTTCAAAGTGTATAAATAATAAAAGAACATGAGCTGTTTCAAAGAAAACGTTTAACACTTGAGAACGAATAACTGAGATACTTTATCAATCTTTACCGGCTATCTTGATATCTCTTGCGAATTTTTATGTGTATTTCCCTGCAGTTTCACATCTAAAGACAATCACTGACAATAGGGGTTTTAAAACAAGTTTAATTCGTGTTTACAATACCTTTATTCCAGACAATCCATGCAGAAGGGTTTGCAAAATCTTTTTACTCTCTGCTATGTTGGTTATTTGCTGCAACGCATTAAACCGCATCTCAAGCCTTCTTATCGGTGATAGTAAATAAACAAGAAGTCTGCTCGTCTAAAATGGAGGAAAGTTGCAAAAATACATCAGAGGACAGAAGACATCAGAGGTCATAGGACATCAGAGGACAGATGGCATCAGAAGACAAAGGGCATCGGAGGACAGAGGGCATCAGAAGTCTAAGGAAACCAGAGGACAGAGGACATTAGAGGACAAAAGACAGTATAGGGCAAAAAAAATCAATATTTTTTGCTGTGTGAAGAACCCAGTCACATAATCTAATCAATAAAGAGGTTATCTGAGAACTAACTTGTGCTATCAAGTCTTCTTTTACGCCACGAAGCAGCATTGTCCAATTCATATCTTCTGTCTTTATGCCCTAAAAATATTTGAAAATTACAAAATGAGAATATGAAATTCAAGTAAAAAACTCAATACGTTTCCAACAAATATTTATTCGGATTATGCTACTTTGATTGTGTAGCAACATAAATGAAATAAACGCCTGAAGCTACGATTGCTGCTAGCTAAATCATAAAGAGCCTAAATGATATCTAAACTATACAATTTGACGTCACAAAATGTTTTTTCTAGATATTTCATGGATGAATAGTAAAATTTGAGTGAAGACACTCAATTGTCGATCGAAACTTTCTTGCTTTATGTTTTAGAATTGTCTCTACTTATTTCCACATCTCAGGTTAGGAACTAGATACGACTGCCAAAATCTGCAATAACCTCATTTAATTTCGCCTTCTATGCAAGTTATAAGAACTTTCCACACACAAATCTTTCAATACGTCTTGAAAACATCTACAGAAATGGAGCTTTTATAACTTTTGGCTCTTATAAATGTCGCCCTTTCTTTTCTAAAGTTTTCAAATTGGGCATGTTCTTGATTCTGATGGAACAAACCGTTATTTTCAAATGATTGGCAAAACTAGCAATCGTACGTTTAATCACATTAACATCACATCACCACCAAGGACATAACAACTAAATATCATAATAACCATGGAGAGAGTAGTTTCAACAGATGCCTAGTGATCACAATAAGGATAAAAATTGGAGTAGCAACTTAGAACCGTCCTGTTCTATAAACCAAATAGCGTAAGTATCACAACATACTATTCAGAGGGAATTTTTAGTAGCTTACCAGGCAGACAGAAACAGCTTCAAGTGAAAAGCACAATAAATCGCTGCAAAACAGGCAGTCGGCATCTTGGGAAAAATGATCTGGTTTACCAACGACATTCTTTTCATCATGATCAGTGTCAGAAAGTTTCTCGAGGACTTTTCCGAACAGTGTCTTCTCGCATATGATAGAAGGCTTACTAAACAATGTGGCGAGGACAACACTCTCATTGAGAACATACAAGAACCGCTCTTGAATTTCGTTAGGAGATGCTACAGTAGGAGTAGTGATCACGTGCATAGAAGAACGTAATCTGTTGATGAAAGCACGAGCTTTGGAAGGGCGTCTCGTTATCGTCGAGCCTCCTTCGCCTCTGATATCCGACAGTCTGAAAGTATAGAAGAAATAGCACCAGTTATATAAAAGTAAATCTATGAACTGTTTATAGTTTTTATCTATTAATCTAATGTTCATAAGAATAGAACCAAAGAGTAAAAAAATGAGGGAAATAGCAAACGAAGATACAGTCCCAGGCATTCAACAATGGACCTTGTGGTTTCTCAAAAATAGGTTCTTGACAATGTACATAGCCTGTTCTCATTCTACAATTAAAGCTCTGATGATCCAATCATTATATGATAAGCTTGCCTACGTAAATGCTTAAACACGTCATTACAGAGCAACTATGGTAATCCAATAGCCCAACAAGTGCAAGGGATAAGATCTTAATTTGATAAATACTTTAAGGAAATATGACAAAAAACCCAGGCAAGCATCTATTGCGACTTTTGTATCTTTGCATCCTTGTAGCAATCAACAAAAGGGGTAGCTTTAGAATGAACGAAAAACAACTAGAAAACACAATGGTTGTACTTACGTGTGTGCTGATGAAGAAGTACGCCTAGAGGTTGACAAGTGTAGGCCTATTGTCTTGAAAAGTTTCAGGACAGACGATACCATGTAGTATTGAACAAATCTGGCTGATTTTACAACAAGGGCACTGAGTGAGCCTATATGGAAAGGAATAGAGTCTGTAACAATAAAACTCAAACATTATTTACTGTCTACAGCATTGCTTGGGCCCCATGAGAGCCATAGGATGCATCTCTATCTAAATTCATATTTAGGACAAGCAAGACTAGAAAAAATGATTTAGAGTTAGATACATTATTTAAATTCAATTCAACCCAATCCAATTCAATTATAGAAAAATGAATGGTAGTACGAAGATCAAGCATGGTATATTAAATGAAAAAAATCGGCCACTTGTCCCCCACTTGATTACACGATAGGAACAACTAGAGTTTAACGTGAGCAGTTACAGAAAAATGCAAAATCTAATTGAACTGAAATAAATTTGATAAAAACAGTAGCACTAGAGTTCGTTAAAGCATAAGAACAAGTCGGCGTATCTAGGCAAAGCAAATTTCTGCCAATTATATAAAAGTTATCTGGAAAACCAAACAAGTGAAAATGTTGATCAATTAGCTATCTTTACCTTTCTCCTCTCGCTCCTTCGACTCCAGCATTTGAACTGCTAGCAAGAGATCTTTGAAACATTGAAAAAAATGTGGTTCCCAAGTTCTGTGGAAAAAATAAAAGATGGTGTTATAGATGAAGAGCCTTTAGGCATGACATTTGAAAAAATCACTCTCGCAAAAATATCCGCCAAAGTAATTGGAACACAGAGATGGGCTTGTGATAAGTACATATTTTCCCCTCTATTTTCCTACTTCAAGTAGACTAATTCCGCTTCCCCTTTCGAAATTATTTGGAAGCATGTCATGTTAAAGAAGCATGTCATTAAACAGTTCCCACCTTCATTTGCCGTGATTTTCTAGTGCAAATCCAACATTGTATAGGGGATATGGGATAAAAAACAACTTATAGTGTTCTTATGATTTAGTAGTCATTTTATTCAAAGTTTTTTGGAAATCTGTTCGCTCAAAAATTTTAGAACTTTAAGCAATTTGCAACGAAGCATTTAATTACCAGAGAAACTTACAGAAATGACGAAAAAGAGTTCTTGCATACACAGGTACATCAAAAAAAATTTTGAACAAAAAACAATGGTACTTTACAGTTGATATCTATAGGCAACAACAGCTTCACTAATTGATAAAATAAGTTTGAAGCAAATTACACGGCATACCTCACAGCTTTTTGAGCAATCCACGTAATGAGATCTAATAAATCTTTGAATGCACTTGTCTTCCACCTCGATCTACACATAAAAAATTACAGAAAGTGTATAAATGTTATAGATTTGGATTTCGCATTAATAAACTAGCATTATGATGATGGTATAAAATGACTCATTTGAAATAAACTTGCATCGCAAATCCTCGGAAACGTCCCCACTATCGAATAAGCCCCTCTGGAATAAGCTCCCACCCAAAGAAAATATTTTTCTCTGGAATAAGCCCTAACCATGGAATAAGCTCCCTAACAAAATATTTTCTGCGAAATAGGCCAACGGGGGCTTATTCGAGGACTTGCGATATTTGAGAACAGGGGATTTTGTGAGGAAACTTCTTTTCAAACTAGAATGATTGTCAACTAAAATGAATTTCCAAAGCAAAATCCTCTAAAAGATGAAGACAGGTCACCGGTGAAAAGATCTTCAACTAATTCAGCATGCAATGAAAAAGCTTCTCTGATGACGTATACCTTTTTATTTATCTTAAAAGATATAAAAAATATTTTTTCTATTGCAAATTTTACCAAGACTGACCAAAGCTCTCTGCATAGCTATAACAAATAGAAGGTTTGCTGACGTCACTTCCTAAATGAAATACGTAAATAAATGAGTACTTTCTGTTGGTTTAACAAAAAAATGTTTCATACGCGAGTGATCCATTATCACTAGTGGCCACCATACAGATCATGTTACAGATGACTTCGGGAATAAAGTGTTCAAAAGCTGCCAATAATAGCTTGTCAGAAGATTCCAGGACCTAAAAATGAACAACACCGTGTCCAATGGCGTGATGCTTCGCATAATCTGACAATACGTTTGTTTCCTTTAGGCTCTCGATGAGTAAACTTTCATAGGAATGCCACACGAAGGAGAGAAAATATAGGCCAGTAACATACTCAGAGGTCGGGAAGAAACAAGAGGGTGGATATTAAAGGAGGGGGGATACTAGCCAAGTCCAAATCTTGATGAATGAACAGAGGGTTTAAATAAACACGGGATTTCTCTATCTCAAGCTTATTTATTGTTAAAAGAGGCTACAACGATATTTTGAATTTCGAAATTCTATGCGAACACTTTCCTCAATGAAAAGGGGGTTGGAATAAAGTGCAGGGGGTCTTCAAAATCGAGAAAAAATCACGTTTATTTCCAAGTACAGAGTAGTTATGTCATAATAATACCTGTCTGAGAGTGGTAAGAATGATATGGCACGTCTTTGAGCGCTGCACAGCGTCTTCAAGTAGGGACAAATAAGCAACCATTGCAACAGGGGATTCAACAGCAAAGTCATTGAAACTAGAATGTAACAGAAATAAGGTCTCATGTAGTGATCAAACTTCTAATTGTAGATGTAAATGAAAAGGAACACTGATATTCGATTTTAGAAGCTGAGAAAGGAAAATGTGCACACTATATGGCAATAACGATAGATAGAGATTTCTCATTAAGCCTTTTTGTCATCTTCGTGATGGATTCAATATCCCTTTAACCAGATCTCTAGCATTCACCAGGCATTCAGCACTTTGAGTACCCTGAGCCCCTGCCCCCTCCCCTAACTCATCGATATTTGCTTCGAACAGGGGTCACTATATCTTCCCCCATAACCTAGTCCGAAAAATTGTTTACCCTAATACTCTCCAGTTCCAGCTATTTTGCTCCACAAGGTCCGATAGAAAGTGATTTACCAAGCTATCATACATTTAAAGCAAGTTGAGAAGACTAAGCAGACCTACGAATTAAATCTTCTGAATAAATGTAGAATCTTTCGCAAGTTTACAAATGCATGAAAAAATAGCAAATGCTGTACCTCAAACTTTGACCGGTTTTCAAGTATGTTAAATTTAAAACTCTAAAACCTCAAGTTACTATGCATTTTACACAATTTCACTTACTTTGGTGATCTTATGTCAAATGGACGATCAGACATCAATTCGATACAGCGATTGGCAAGGTCGAGGGTAACTGGGTACTGATGAAGCTGCCAGAAAAAATGATACCTCTGAATGCAATGGTCAATGTAAATATTAATGATTCTTAAAAAGGAGAATATCAAGTAAAAAGTTAAGAGAAGAAGGGCGGGTGCTTTTATTCAATTTCAAACGTTTTTCATTAAGGAATTACTTCCTGACAGTACACTGATTTTTGATAAGAGACTCACGATGTTCTACTTTAACAACAGTTAACAAACAGCTGAAACTGCTAAAATTAGCCATAAATGAATGACAGATAATAGAAAAATTTCAACAATTATCAGTGCAATTAAAATGACTTATAAGACGGCTATCCTAAAACAAAATGGTTACTACAAATTAAAAATGCATCACAATTACATAAACAGAATCGTTAATATACAACACAGTCTCAATTATCTGCATAATTAATTCATATGCAAATCATAACCAATACATCTTTCTGCTGTCAAACAAAGGCTGGCAGTTTAAAAATGATATTATCAATTACCTGATTGGCGAGCAAATGAAATCCTCTGAACCGTTTGAAATTGTTCACACAGTCTCTTCCTCCTCTTTGCAGGTATAAACTCAAATTCTGCAAACCAAGGAGATCCTTATTAACCTTAATATAATCTAAAATGAATTCTTATATTTGCATTTCTCAAGGCCTACCCTTTCAAGTTTTGTGACAATAAACAGCGGATAACGTCTGCAGGCGTATCAGCAAGCAAAGATTCTCCAACACATCAGAAACTTACGTCACTAGGACCAGGCCCCATAATAAACTTTTCAAACCTACAGTCATCAAAATATGGTATACTCTTCTCTAAGCACTTTGTATCAACTAATTAAGCTGGATCCTTTGAACTCACAAGTACACGAATCAATAGGGTGAAGGAATTTGCCTGAAGATAATTGAAAAACCAACCTTAACTGCAACTTCGCGTAATTTCACGTTTTCTTGATTCACTAAGACAAGCAGATGCTCCACTTTAAGTATAGTGCCAAATATTCTAGTAATAAGATTGTCGGGTAAAAGTGTCAATACTTCCTGCAGCGTCTCAAAAAGCCCTAGCCTCACATGAAAGAGTGGATCATCCAGACACAAATGTTCCTCAGGTGCGGTTGGGGTGAAGCTCCCAACAGTCGGTCCGATAAAGCCATCAACAACCAAGTATTCATCACTGCATTGATCTAATGACGAGGGTAGCTCAGAATCAGAAATGATATCGTATTCTTGGGAGTCAAGTTTTGTGGACAAGCCACTTGTGAGTTTCAAGTTAAAATCGAGAGATCGGTTTCGACGATGTGTTCTCAACATCGCGATGTTCGGAGACAATCTTAATTCTGAGTTGCTTTTGTTTGCGAATTCAGGCAAATTTACTCCAGAAAGTTTAAAACTTTGGTCGGATAAAGTATCAGTTTTGGCATGATCGGTCTTGCGGCTTGCATTAATCGCACGCCCTGATTTGGTGACAGAAACAGGTGTTGAGGAGGTAGGAGGCGGGCGGGTATCTGTTTCATCTATTGCAATACTCGATGTTGAAACTGTATAGCCGCGGCCAAGCTGCTGAGATGATGAGCTAGAGCTCAAGCTTGACTCTGCTCTACTGGTCGCTAACGAGCGATTCTCGTCGATCTTTTCAAATATTTTCCTTTTCATCTCTTTATGCTCTTTCCGAAACAACACCTCTGATTTAGGGAAACCATCATCAGATGGAAAAGCCGTATCAGGTGACGATGGTATGGGAGAAAATATACCAACAACCGTATCATTTTCTGCAAATAGTCCTTCCGTAAACGAGTAGCTCCTCTTTTGGCCTTCCAGGCTCCTTGTGCTTCGTGATCTGATCACTTTTCTTGTACCTTTAACTGGCTGTATCTGAATTGCTGAATGAAAAAACAAACCAATACACTTCACTCTCTATTTTCTACTGATTCTGTTTTAAAATAAGGCTTCAAAACACCAGCAGAAAATAAAAATCAACTTATTGAGCATGAAAATCAATTATCAAAACAAACATGTCTAATTCAGTATGGTAAAACAAGTGCCAATAAAATAAACGATGAAATATTTGCTCAACAGGCTGGTTTCTAAATGATGCAATTCGTCGGCGATTGTGGCTGATACACTCTCTGCGACCATCGCAGAAGGCAACAGATAACCAGTTTTCACATGGTGTAAAAAATCTGTTTTCTAGCAAATGTACTGGAAGTTCATAGCTGTATTAAAAACTATAAAAACATGACGATCCATCATATATGGATGAAACTCACTAAAAACTTACTTGGTGGTTTTGGTAGTAGATAAAAGTTAGTTTTTGAATGCAAAGTCAGTGTATTGACAGTTGGGTGAGTGGCAATAAGGTAAGAGCAAATGGCTTTGAGAACTGGCATGTCCGGAGGATGGCCGAGAACACTAGCGATGACGTCAATATAGAGCTGGCTAATGGTAGGTGGGATCATGTCGCCTCGTTTCTGCTCCCTCTCCTAAAAGAAAAAGGCATATTTATATATATTCTAATGTTCTGAATTGTATATATGTCTTTTATATATACAAGGTCTTAATTGAAGTGAAAATGTTTAAAGAGTTACGGATACACTCCACGAATAACGAAGAGAAAGAAGTTTGGTGCCTGAAGCATAAATAAAAAACGGTATGGGGATTTATATCAAACAATTGCAATTGGTCTAACTTCGACCAAATCAAAGGCTAGAAGTTAGGGCTTCGATCCCCAATACATAGGAATGAAAAATATGTCGATGAGGTTATAGAGTATTAAACTATAACATATTTATCTGACGCCACTGGGAAATCAAATAGCAATATACTTTTACCTGAAGACCAAAAAGCAACTGGTCAACAACTCTAGCACGTTTAAACTGCTGTATATTGAAAGACACTTTTGGGTGATCAGATCGCACCAGGCATTTCAAGGATGTCCACAATACTTCTTGAACCATAAGTGGTGCATCGACCCAGATATTCCAATCCAACAAAAGTTTTTGCAAAACCAAAACATTTTTTACGATGGCTGAAGTTGATGGAAGAACTTGTAGGAAACCACCTTGGCCGTCTTCTGGCTCACTTAAAACAATTCCGCAACACATTGATCGAACAAGCGCCTGAAATAAAATAGCATTACAGCGTTTTCTTTATAAAGTTATATGAGCTTCGGCTCTTCTCTAGAAGTCAAGTTCTAGAAAATGGTAACCTATATCTATAGCCAGTCGAATTACGAGTAAAGCCGCGGTCTTGCAGATCTAAAAGTACAACTAAAACCTGCGATTCTGCTATCGGGCAGCATTTACTGGAAAACCAAGATTGTGCAAAAAACTATAATGGCGACATGCTTCGGATTATTGGTAAAGCCCGATCGTCGTTCCATCTAGTAGTTTTGGAATCTATCTACATAAGCACGAAAAAACCGCTATTGTGTAGACAAAAGGAGTTCGTTGCCACCTTAGGACTTCATTGGTAACATTCTCAATAGGCAAGCGGCACTGATTGGTCAACCTTAACAGTCATGTGCTCGCGTTTCTGCTTGGCCTATTTTGATCCACAACTGGGTATATATATTTCCTAACGTAGAGTTTTCGGTCTATGTTCTGACGTTTTAAACTCTGAAGAGTGTCAGACGAAAAGCTTTAGTTTACTCAAATGTTTGCTTTTTTCAAAGCCATTTTCAAGTTTTGTACACCAAAAGATTGTTAGAATCACATTTAATATCACTATCAGTTTTCTGACAGACAGCTGGTACCTGAGACTGACTCTGATTGGCTAGCTCAAACACGTCAATCAACAGACAGGGCCAATCTAAAAAGGAGCTTGCCTTAGTGCAGTCGTGTTCGTTCAGCCACGCACAACGGTTTTGATGCCATTTATGTTCTAGACTAACACTTTGATATGAATATGATATAAAAAACGACATTGTCCATAGCTACATGCTAAATCACACAGATTTTGGAGGTTTACTTAAGCTTTAAGCCAAGGGCAAATTCACTAAGTTTAACAATCTTTGTGAAAAACAGAAGTTTTAAAATCGTCACACAAATTTGTAACATAGCTCACGGGGAATGGTTTTGCTTATATTCTTCAATATATGAAGACATGTATGCACTTACCTTAACGATGTGAAAGCCAAGCGGGCAAGGTGACGTTTCGAACACTCTGTGTATCAAAACATAGCCAGCCAGATCATTCATTTCACGAAGCAAGTATGTACTTTTCTCCATAATCAAGAATATTGCACACAAAATCATCGACTGGGCATACTCAGAATCTGCATCCTCACTGACCTACACAAAAAGCATAAAAAATGGTTCAGTTCCCTTTTATCACATGCACGAAGACAACTTGCACGAGGGCAAGATATTCATCCAACAGATTATGACGAGCCTAATCTGATACAGAACAAAGACGAAGGGAAAGAGAAAATAATTTACTAAATTTAAAGCCAAATTCTCTCAGAATACAAAGCAGAAATAGAAGAGAAAATTAATCTGCAAATTATCAGCAAATTCCTTTGTGACCTATACGTTTTCACTTTTTCGTGTAATTTTGGAAAGTTTAAGGCAAGATAATGGAGGCAAATTATGCAAACCTCACCTTTGCAAACAGGAAAAGCAAGTTAGCCATGCCTCCTGTATCATGTACTGCCTGCTGAAGGGTCGCGCGAGCTGATGGACGGATCTTGCCAGTGATCAAAGCTTGATTATTCGACAGTTCAATGCTGCCTCGTGTTGATGATTCATCCCTTGTGAGAACTGATGGCAACGAGGGCTTGCGAGAAATTTGGGAAATATACTGGCAAAATTCAAAAGGGCGACGTGTTGAGTACTTCAGTACCAGATTCTCCTGAAAAGAATATCGAGAAAGGCGTTACAAATACAAGATAATTTGATGCTGTTTCAGATTAACTTATGGCAATAGTAAAGGAAGCAAAATACAAGCTGAATTTTATTAGGGCTTTACAATAACTGGATTAAGATTTAGGAAACGGCTATGAGAAACGTAGAGTTTTGCAATGCAGGTATAGTTGATGCAGCAAGAATAAACGGTGATATAACAACACGTTTCTGGTTTTACATTGCAAGGAAATTGTAGGCAAATTCTTTTAATTCACTTTGGGCAACCACCAGCAACATTTGCATCCGAAAATTACCGATTAAATCGGCCTGACTTATAATGCCTGATGCTGTATACGCATTGGTGTATAGAACAGAATGGTTTTATGTTGCGGTTACATCTGCGTCAGAATACAAATAGCTTTTGCCAAAATTGTTATTGAAAATACCTGAAGCGATGCTTGGATTCCAGGAAGGAGTGACTTTACATCGAAAAAAAACGATGAAGGAAAATCTGCCGTCACTAGCTCTTCATTTAAGATGTTTACAGCAAATGACATTTCTGTGAAATGCAGGCTGTCCCAGCTCAATGAAGAATCCATGTGGCTGCGAAAATATGATAGTTACAGTTTAGGTAAGTGGTTGTACTTGAACATGACAAGAGAGCTAATTCCGTGAAAAGGTAGCTAGTTAACACACACAGACCACACCTAGACCAAACCTTGTTTCATTGAGACAAAGGTTTTGCTTGTTTAGCTAAAAGAAGAAAGAGCATTGTACTGGCCTCTGGCTCAATTTATCCAACTATCTGCTATGCAACCAAATACTCAGTAAAAATCGGAGAAAAGAGCTCCACTCTGTCTCAAACATATTGTACACTAAATTATAATATTGCTGTAATATTTTCAATGCCATCCACCTCTTTCCCTCCTAACAATATTGTTTTCCAATGGAATCCTGCCAGACAGCTATGATGATTTATATGACAAATTAGTTTGTTGAACTCTGCAACCAATATTTATTAAAGGGAGAGTATATGCGTCTTAGGTCTTTTCTACAGGAAACAGTTAACATCAAAGAGAACGCCTGAGCAGCAGGGCTTTTGGCAAGGATTGCAGTTGTTAATGTAGGACATGTTACCTGGCAATGTGAGTTGACAATCTGTCTCCACATTCATGGACCAAATGAAAGGCATCAGGACCAAGAGCATAAAGGTAACAAGCTTCTGCATTGCTAACGAGATTTTCACTCCGTCTCTGGATTCCATTTCCTGCAATGGTTGGTCGTCTTTGGACAATCGGTGAATCATTTCCTGTAGGATAAACAACAAATATATAAACGAAAAAAATTTGTCATAGGTAGAGCATTATCATTTTGCATCAGTGGTTATACTGCATGTACCTGTGATAGCATTTTCTTTAAATATAAATACTTTGGGCACACGCCAGGCTTGCAAGGCACAATTGAAAGTAACTTAAATTTAAAATGCGAAAATTATGCTCATTTAGAAAATGTTTATCGCCACCTTACTGACTGAGTCTATTATTCAAATCTTTCAAAGCATTCACATCATCTGAATGAAAATTAAGAAAATTAAACATAATAACATACCTTTAAACAGGAAAACATTTCCAATATTCATTGTGGGCTGCGAATCCACGGAGAAGGAACTTTTCTTTGTCTTGATGCTATGCCCTAGCATCATTGCCAGCTTGACATTCTTCTTGGTAACACGATTTGGAAACTTCATGCTCATTGGTATCTGCTCACAGCCATTTAGGTAGGTCGTCACCTATTCATCAAAAGTAGATATGATAAAATTCTAGAATCGTTGCATATAAAACATTACAAGGTATTCGTTGGCAGTCCAAGATATTTTTTACTTTGAGAGTGAAACACTTATACATCATAATCAAGAAAATTTTGCATTTATCGCAAAAGAAGATTCGATTTGGTCTTACATTTGTTCTGTGACAAAAATTAAAATTTCCCCTGACTGTAAGAGGACAGCGTTTCTTTTAATACTGGTTTCACAGTCCTAGTTCATGATCCGGGCAACTCCTGAGCCAATTTTGGAGTTCAAAGAAATGAAAAATGGCTTGTTTACGAAATAAATAATCTTTTGATTTCCTCATTCATGGCTTCACACAACCACAGCGATCAAGTTGGAAAAAATTTCGATTTACACAGTATTCTTTGTTGATCATTGCTTGCAGGGACTACGTTTTTATGTAAACAGAATATTTCACAATCGCAAAAACAGTTTTAATTTGGACAGTTCAGACTAAGCCTTTCCTAGGAAACTTTTTTTGCAAAGCTTTCTTTGTTTGCTAAAACTAATAAATCATAATGCACCGTATATTGAACCAAAGCACCAAAGAAAATTGCCAAGGCAAACAGGCTACTGCCAGCAAAGCGAAATGGGCAAAAAGGTGGTGCTAAAACGTAACATTGTAAATTTGAGTGAATGGTGGCGATTGCATACCGTAGCAGTGTGACACTGGGCAGAGTTTGGTGGCAACGCTAGCGTTATAATCAGGTGATTCCATCTGTTCAATGGCACATTCGTCGGCAGAATAACCTGGTCAAAATTGGACGGGCTTCCTGAATTTTCATCTGATTCTGAAATAAGCCATCTGGAATAAATGATAAAAATGAATAAACATGAAATGCTGGTGGACGTTTATGAGCGTGTGATTCTTAAAATAAAAAATTATAAATCCCTAAACAGCTTTCGACAAAAATGACCGACAGCCATAACCGGACAGCCTCCTTATCATGAGAAATTGCAATATCGAGCCAAAGCAAGCATGATGTAAAAGCAATATGTTCTATGTTTTTGAGAGTTATGATCAAATAGAAACGGGTAAAACGATACAACGTAAAAAGGAGTACTACCTGTACTCGATATTCCTTGGGTTGGCGCTAATCCAGACCTCGAACAGAGCATTGTGTGCACCAAACGAACAAATATGGAACACGACAGGGTCATCTGTAATCACTGGCTCACTCTTTGGAGATCGGTGGCTTTGTCTACCTCTTTTAATGTCTTTGAGAGAAGCACCAATATCAGTGATATCGTTAACAATATTCGCGGATCTATTATCGTTAATTTGAAACCAAACAGCAATACTGAATCCCATTTCAGGCCACGTAAATGTATCTTGCAATGGTAGCTGCACAGGAGCAATCTCAGTTGATGGTGTTTGGAATCGATATCCATAGGATTTAGGCCCGCTACCAGAAGTGACGTTGCCGCTAATAGCGCGTTGTCGCAAAATACTGCGGTTTTTACCAGTACTATCTCTTTTCGGGATGAGAAATAGATGCGATTGCTGAACTGAGGTTCCTTTGACATTCTGTATATTTTCAATCGGCTCTACGGGGAATTCAAGGCTGAACGTCGCTCCAGATGTATTATTCGCAACTTTGGCCATTTCATAAAGGATATTTGATAGTAGCTCCTACCGAAGCGAATAGAGTATATTAAAAATCTGGGTAGAAATGGCTACAGGGCTGGAAAATAGATTGGAAAATAGATCAAATAGTTTCAACAGAGATTGGTTGTATCTACATTAAAAGTTAGTTTGTCATACCGTTGGAGGTTGTGATCCCTTAAAGAGCTGCAAAAAGTCTTTAACATCATGCGCTGTTATCGAAAAAGCTGACAGCAGAACGGCAAGCTTCCCCAAAGCCTCCATAATACCTATCAATCAAAACATACAGACATTTCAGGCAAAACGGCAATGATTTAACAAAAATATTTTTACAAAGATCAATGACAGGTTAGCAAAAGAAATAGATTGATTGTTCATGAGAAGTATTCGGCGAATTTCCCTTTTGCTGAGCGATTCATGAAAAAATATGCGATAAAGAAAGGCAAAAAATCATACGTTAATGAAAGACAGTGGATTCTTAAAATGCTTTCCTGCATTAGTCAGCTTTACCATATGTTAAATTTTTAGACAAACAGAGAATTTGAAAATACAGTCTTTTTCAAAGAGGAAAATGATTCCCTGCACATAAATAATTTGCACAGTAAATTTTCCTTAGGGAATTTTCCTTAAACAAGAGGTACTTAAAACAGGCTAAACCATTCACATCAGTACAGCTTTCTCGTCTAAAGAGCCCAGAAAACGAGTGAAAAGAGATTAATGGTTTTGACGAAGATAACCAAAGACTACTTAAATAAAAGTAGAAACCTTTCGTGTCTTCCAGGTTTGCTGCAACAAAGATTCCCAGACACCTGATTACAAGTTTTAGCATCCCCTGGAAAAGAAGCGAAGCAAGAATGTTATGAAAAATCTATTCAACGCATAATTTTAGTTTAAGAATCGAAGCTCCATAGACCTAATTTATAAAAGACATCTCTTTCTGGCGTCTTGATACACGAAAGGTTTCATCCATGCAAAATATACTGTGGGTGTTTATTGAGAACAACAAAGAAAGTTGATGCTCCAAACGAATAAGATCGTATGTGGAATTCGGGTTTATAGCGTGAATTTTAAAAGTAGGTCCTAAACTGTAACTTTAAAACGTGCATAGGGTATGATTCCTAAAATTCATAAGGCTAGTTAATAAACACCATAAAAGAATCAATTTTAGGGATATTTGACAAACTTTGTCTTCAAATAAATGTGGATTTAAGATACCTCCTTTGCAAAAATGCTATAATCATGATAGGGGAGAACGTAATTCATTTGACAAACACACAAGAAAGTACAATTTATTATAAGGAACTGAAGGCCTGTAATGAATCAGTCTACATAAGATATTATGAAAAAGCGCTCTAATATTTGTAAAAATTTCCTGAAATGCAAAATGTGTTCGTAACCAAAATGAAAAACGAAATAATGAGCTAAATTACCTGTCTGGAGAGAATATCACAATTGTTCCAGGAGGCACTTGTAATGGTCAATACTTCAGCAAGAAAATATCTCAGCGCTTCTTTTAAACTTAAAAACAAGAAAAGTACGATTAAGAAAGAAGTTATACCAAAGCTGTTGTTGTATAACGTGAAAAGTCAGGTATATGTAGAAAATTTACAATGAGAGAACAACCCGTCTACTACAACACATAAACAGGAAGAAATTCAGCAAAGAAGATTAAGACATTTGACAGTTTTGGGTACAAGTCTAGTTTTTTAATTATCTGCATACAGAATTTTGATATACTCCACATCTGCCAGTTGACATATCAAGAAACATGTGGCTGCGTTACAGGAATTAGCTGACAGGAACTAGATGAGATTTGACAATGCAAGTAAAGAAACGAACCTTGATTGAGCTGGTGTCGAGAAAGAAGATGGCAAAATTTCATTGAAAGACTGCAAAAGATGTGTTGTTATTTCCGGAAAGAGTATCTCTATTCCCTCGAGCAGTTGGTGTTGAGATCCATCATGACTGTGTTTGGTAACACTGCTTGAAATTCTTAATAAACTTTCATGGGCATTTAAGTTTTCCGGTTTCACTGAATCGATTTCTGACTCTGTGTCTGCATCATAACCTTCTTCTTCCATATTTCCATCACTACCTTCATCTTCCTTGTCCTGCGAGGTATCTGCACGAACCTGTCAAAACAAAACAATATCCACATTAAAAATAAAAACGTCGACCAGCTAGTCAACCATCACCAAGTTATAAGTAGAACTCTAGCTTTGAGTGAAGCCGTAGCTTCGCTTGATGAAAAACACTATTCATTTCAAATGCTTAGCTAAACATTTCTAGCTCCTTTAAAAACTAGCAGGTTGAGCGATGATTTTTTTCTTTATCGTTATCAACAAGAAGCACGTTAAAAGTTCATTTATATACTTCTGAAGCAACAGATATGCCAGTTTTACTAAAAAAACAAAATATCTATCTAAATCATGAAGCTTAAATTGTTGAACAAAGAAAAACCACACTGGAACAGTAGCACTGATTATAATCACCTGCATTGAAACCAGCTGACAGAAGCATGATAAAACACTCTTAGCTGAACATTTTCATCGAAGTAATAATCTGGCAAATATTTCAGATAATGGAAAGGACGGCCTGATAAAATTAAGTTGTGAAAACTGAATATCCTTGGATTGAGACAAAGTGATACGTTAATTGACACTAAGTCTTACCCGCTTCAAAACATCCAATCCTCTGGATGATGTATACAATGGCTTCTTTCTAGGAGTGGTTGCACACTGAAAAATACACTGGCAGACATCTTTGCCCATAGAGCTTTCCAGAACCATCCTTTGCATAAAAGACTTCTCGAGCTTCAATAATATATCTTTTATAGCCGGGTACTTTTGTGGCTGAAAATGAAAAAAATACAATCAGACCAGACTATCATATATGCTTAAGGATAATTTAATAGCTTATTTTTAAAAAAGTCTTTAGTTCAACGCTCCATTCTCAAACGAATTTCCTGCTCTCGAACATTATCACCCAAAATTAACGAGAATTGAACAAAACAGAACCATGATTTATCTTAGTTTTTCTCCATAATAAGTGTTATATTTAACAGAGGCATCCAGCTGTTTTGATGGGGAAAATAGGCACGGCCAAGTCACAGAAATGTAACATGTCGCTATTTTTATCGAATAAAGAAGTCATTATCAGCATCTTATTCCTTCCATCCTCTTTCAGTCTCATTCAAAGGTTTTACCAATTTTGAATTTGACGATAAAAAATCTTTCATATTAAATGCAAATACGCTGGTTTTAAAATTGGTGTTGCTTTAAAATTTAAAAGGATATGAATTAAGCAAATGATATGACGAATTTGACACAAAAATTATTAGAAATTAGAACTAGAAAACTAGGCACTCGGTACGTGCAGCATGTTTCGCGGGATTGTAACTCCGTCTAAACCAATCAACGTTCATGTATCTTTGTCTAAACCAATCAAATCATAATACACCGGAAATCATGTCAGCATTTTATCAGCAATTCTCAAGATCGCACAGCTAGCTGCAATCGCCATGAATACACTGCCTTTAAACTGTTGAATTCGCTTGTAAGCCTAACAGACGACAAGATCTATTCAAAACAAACGTTTCTGATGGTAGTGCATTGTGATCTTTGCCAATACAAATATTTGAAACGGAAACAAATGAACATCAATAAATCTTATAAAAATCCTACCTCGACTTCTTGGTTGTCAAAAGAAAAGCTCAGGCACATTGGAAGAACTGCACGAAGAGTCGGCAGGCACTGCGCTATAAGGTGTCTAAGAGAATCTGTGTCTCCCCTCGTGGCATCAGGTTTATCGGTAATATAAAGCTGCACAATAGAAGTACATTTATCAAGCAGTTTGTAGCAAATGTTTGGCCAATTTGCCTTCAGGAGTTGGTCTTTGAATACAGTAGAGCTTAACAGTAGTTCATAGAACATCATTAGAAGTTTTACAAAGTTATCCCATGTTTTACTGCCCCATTCTATATTCTCGGGTAAACATTTCTCGCCTGAATCATCAGCCTCAAGGAACCACTTCCCACAAAAAAGCATTGATTCAACAGCAGCCATTGAAATTGTGTCAGGCGTCAGGTCTGGGCTGCCTTTGAATCCAGATTTTGTTTTTGGTGAAGGATCTTTTGAAATTCGCACACTTTTGCCGTCGCTGTTTGCAGCAATTCGCTTTGTGCAGCGACAGGAAATTTGGTACAAGCATTCGAAAGCTAATGGCGCAAGACTGTTATTCCTGCCAAGAGCCTGCAAGTACAAGATGCCATTCTTATGGGCAAAATACAATAACAGCTCGTCGTTGACGAGGAAACCTGGAAGAAACCTGAGACATCTTTCAAGAAGAGGGATGCTGCTGGGGTCAATTTCGGCGTCTTTATCTTCTTGGGGTACATGTATGGCAAAAACAGTGAACACAACCTTCTTAAACAATTCACCATGTAACAGCCCAGATGCTTTTGGTACAATTTTGGACAGATGATGCTCCATTAAGTCAAAATGCAGTGGATTTGAAGAGGCGTTCAGGCACCTGTACTTTTGCAAGAATTGGAAGACGTCCATTGAAGAATCAACGGCGTCCTCAGATCGTGAAACAGGTTCTTTTTCGTCTATTCTGCTACTGACTGTCTCCCTTTTCTTCAAGGAGCTTCGGCTTTTAAGAACTCCATACCGGGCTTTGCTGGCCTTTATGGTTAGCTCTGGAGACCAATGTTCCAAAACATTTGCAGCGACATCAAGAGCCTTACTGGCCACTTCAATAGGCTGAGCATCTAGCCTAGAGATCAAATAAACTTTATCACTTCCTTATCAATGCGTCGTTTAGTGTATCAATAATAGTAACACGACATAACAAACTCAGCAAATTTAAAATAAAATGTAATTCTGTACGTCAAAATACAGAAAGGTTTTCATTCATCTGGCTTTCTTAACTCGGTTTAGAAACAACATTACAAACAAATATGACAGGTGGCATATGAATAAGTAACATTTAATTAAAAGCAGCGAAATTAGGACATGAATGCGCAGCAAACTCATTTACCTTCGAAGAAGATCACCAAGCAGCTGATCATTTTCAACACAGGTGCAAGATCCAATATCATTAACGAGGCAAAGAAACAATTTTGTGATTTCCTTGTCATTACTTTCAAGGTATGCTGATACAAGTATATTTATCATCTGCCCGAAAAAGCAATGCTCCTCGGCTAGAAAAAAGAAAATATTTACATAAAATTTACGAGTTATAGATAAACTCACATTTTCTGCAGGATGAAAATTCCTTAAACAAAAAGTCTAAACTCATATGAAGTTACAAGCTGGCATAATTTTGCGTTGCCACTCTGACTAGAAACTGGTTAAAGGAAGCATCACGGTTATCCACATGGCTCATTTACGTCAAAACATCATCTTACAAAATAAGAAAAAAGGTAACGAAAAAGAAAATCTTGTTAAATACCTAATTTGTTAACTTAGTTATATAGAATTCCAATAGCTATTTGGTTCAAGTGGTCGGTATTGACTTTAGGAAGAATCCATATCACATAAAAATTGGGAACTGAAAGAACAAATACCTGCAAAATCAACCCCAAAGAACTTAACAATGCACACACCTTCTTTACTTCTAACTGATGCATTACTTAAATTCCGTTTGTGCTTCATCTTCATCGGCCTAATCTCGTCAGAGTCCCATTCCTTTAATTCATAATCTGACATATCTTCTGTGCTGCCTGAGTTATCTGAATCAATACACCTGTCACTCTTCTCCACTTCAGATTCCCTTTCACTGTCACTGCTACTCTTATGATCTCTTTTTGCTGAAACCCTTCTCGATGTTCCTGGCTGCTTCCTTTTTGCTATACTTGTGTGACCTGTGTCCGGTGTGAGAAAGCATGTGGGATTTCTCAAGGATTTTCGCAGCTTTTTGGCTAGCTTGAAAAGAATTATGTTCAAATCCGACATAAGTTTGTTTCTGAATCCAGCATCCTTGCTACCTACAACTGGCAAAAGCTTGAAAAAGCTCTCCGTCAACTTAAAAACTTCAGAGGCAGCAAATCTTCTATAAGATCCAACAATATCAGTAAGGGATGACATGGAAACTGACATTTGCCAATATAAGTAGGCATATAGTCCAACTAAGACATCACTGGTGCGAAGAAGTGCTGCTACAGTATGATCAACATTAACTTTTGAATTCACAATGGCAATTAATGCTGATCCAAAAGATACCATATCTTCAAATGTGTTGCTTCCAATTGGTGTTTCACTGATCCGATTAGAAAGCACCTCAACTGTCAGCACAAGTGAGAGGCTTAGCATCAGAGTAAACTGAAAAGGTGCAATGTCACACACTCCGATTTCTGAATTTGCAAGTAACTTTGTTGTTTTATAAGCAATATCAAGTTGTAAAGTATGATCATTCCTTGTGACATCACTTGATAAAATACCAAGAAGCGATGACAGCAAACAGATCAGGAGATCACTTTTCTGAAAGGTTTCTCTTTTTAGCATATCACAGACAATTTGCACATCTGACAAATCTACTGAGTCCACACGATCAATCTTTGGGCATTCAGAGGCAGCTTCAGAGGAAAATCCACCAGCCAAAAGTGATTTCAATGACTCGCGCAATGCTCTTATAGGTTTTTGACAGGTCATTATACCACAAAGTCTCACTTGGCTCATTTTTTCTAGATCATTCTTATCTGCAGCTGCTCCTAAAATTGTAATTTCTTTGTTTACTAAAACTACAGTATTTTTGAAAGATTCAGTATGTAATCACTAGGCAGAAAGTATTTTATTTAAAAAATGGAAAATTCATTGTTTCTGATTTAACACAATATGGTTTTCTACTAAGAGCAAAATCATACACAAATATCCATCAAGAGATGTAAGAACAAATGACCTATTATTCAACGTTTTGTTTTGCAAATTCTGCTACAAATTTCGGTTTTCAGGAAAATGGCATAATACAGTATAATAAATGACTAACACAATTGTATCTTTGCTTTGCTGATTACATCTAAACTGTAGGAACAATGTAAAATGAGGGAACTTACTTTCAAATGTAAGTGGTAACAATGAAAAGAGAAGATTGCACATTTCAGGGCAGCAATTTGTCACCTAGAAGGAACAAAACTCACTATTTATAGCTAATGGCTCAAGAAGCAACTAAAAAAGATTTCTACAAAAAAGATGGCAAAAATAATGACATTAACTTAAAAACATTAAATCAGGAGTGTTCAATGTGTTTTTTGGGTGGGCCATAGACAAAATCTTACTAAAAACATCATAATCATGGCATTTTGTATTGAACAGTGATAAATAATTATAATTACATGAAAAATTACATTTCTTGTTTGGAGAAAGCTTATTCACGTCATACATTAAACTTGTAGTTGACCTGCAAAGAAAGCCATATAAATTTCTTTGTATGCTTTGATCGTAGCTTTGACTTGTTCTGTTCATTTTCTTAATAGAAACCTCTGCTTATAATAAGGAGAAAATATGTCTAATAATGAGAACATATACCTAATGATGAGTCATATGACTTCAGTAGAGATTGCACTCCTTGGAAATAGCTCAAGGACCAAATTATTAAAATATTTATTGACTAAGCACGGGCCACAGAATATACCCTCCTGGACCACATCTGGCCTCATAAGCTTTTGAAAACAACACACCATAAATCTTAAGAGATGTCAATTGATGCTATAATTTTCAGGTTAATGATTCATAGTATGCTTATTGATAAAACTACATTGTTACCTGATCAGAGTAGAGTTCTAGTACAAGCAATAAGACCATTCCTGGGCCTTGGGTTAAAAACTGGTCAAACTTCTGATCATCATCTCCACAACTGGAACATTGTTTGTAGGTTGTTGATAAAAATTCTTGAGCAATTTTATTTGCTACCTCTTTGGGGTTTCTTTAAAAATGATTAAGAAAAAAATTTCTAAACTAGAAAAGACAAAGGAATTTTGACCTAAAATATAATACAAATTTGATTTCAATAAGAATCATGGTTTATATTATGATATCTATATGATTTGAAATGGCTTGTAGTTGTAGCAATCTTTGAACTTTTCTAGAATATAGATTCAAAAAATTATTAGAAAATTAAAAGAATACCTATTTTAGATTGGTCTGCTTGGTTAGCTGCCAGATAGCTGCTAAGCAACCAAAGAACAGCAGAGTTGAAGCAGTCATCTTTCTCCTGAAAATGAACTCTTTCCATTTAAACACTTTATCACTTTCTTAACAATATTTATCATCTTTATTCTGGGTTAGATACTTGTAGTTTACATGCAAATTTTTCAAATAATAGAGAAGCAAGTTTTCCATATAAATTTTCAAGCAATAATATATTTGTTCATTCCTAGTGCAAGCAAGACCTTTCCTGGGCCTTGGGTTAAAATCTTATCAAACTTCTGATCATCATCTCCACAACTGGAACACTGTTTGTAGGTTGTTGACAAACATTCTTGAGCAATCTTATTTGCTACCTCTTCGAGATTTCTTTGGAGTTAAGAGCATGCAAAAAGATACATTAAAGTGAGATTATCCTGCAGAAAAAATTAGTGTTAAAGTAACTGACTGCCCATCTGGCAAAGCTTTTAAAGAAATAACAAAAGCCCTTAAGGAATTTTTTTAGGTTTTCTTTTGTTTCAGTTTCAATTTCCTCAATTTTCATTGTGTTTCCTTTTCGTTCTCTCTAACAGTCTGAACTTCATTTCACAACAGAAAAATGTGAGCGCAAAGCAGAAAAAGCACATTGCAATGTGCTTTCACATGAAAGTAGATAACCATGTCAGGGGCATAAGTGGGTCTGAACATGATGTCTTCCCACTAAAAGGAATTCTTTATCAATGGTAATGGTCTTGAAACTTTGGACAGTGATGTTGGTGTTCACTTAGTAGTTTTGTGGAAGCCTCTTTTGACTGTTGTCTTGCTTTTTTCCTGGACTGTGCTGTGCTGTATAGTAGCAGGATGCTTCTGGACCTATGATCTTTCTCTGCTTTGTAATATATATATACCCTTCATTTAGTTTATACTGCGTGCATGATATAAATTTGTTTCTTGTAGCAGTAAAGCACAGATATTTTATTTGTTTATTTCTATTGTAGGTAAGTTTGTGTATTTATTTCCTTCAATTTATTTGGACATATTTGTTGAATTGTGAAACTGAAACTGTAAATGAGTACAAAACTTTCAACCTCTATTCACAATGGTAAGTTTTATATCTTCAGAAACAGCAGGTGATGTATAAAAGTGCATCTAAAGACTCTAAGGAGGACTTCTTTAGGTGTGTATTTTATAATTTTGTAAATTCCTTGGGCATGCACTATTTTAAATGTTTTAAAATGCATTTTCAATGACAATATTTTTATGCAGAACTTACTGGTTGACGATCTTTGGCATGTATACTACACAAATTTATTCAAACAGGGGCAAGTGGCTGGATATAGGCTCTAATGAGTTTTTCCATTGTCCTACACTGCAGCTTGCATTTTGTAATAGTTACTGTTATGAATTAATATGTAAGTATCTATTTCCTGTTCTTTGACCATGCAACGAATTGTTGTGAAATGAAATACTAATTTGAAGTGAATAAAAACATTGCATAAAAATTGCACTATTTCTTAGAGGTACTAAATAAAATGATGTCCTACCTTATCGTCATTTGCATTCCGGTACTCCTCCCACTTAATCGACAGGCTTTCAAGGCCGGTGACCAAAGTTCTTTCCATTTCCCGTAGTTATATGCAAAGAAGATTCATATTACCGGGTCAGAAAAGTTTTGCCTTCACTTCCAACAACCGGTCCCATTCTGGCCACATTCCAAGTTTGTTTCAACATATCATAGTATCATATACTGTATACATCACAATCAACACTTGCACTCATTCAATTTTTGAAGTACGGCTTTGATAATATGCTTATACTGGGGTTATTTGAAATCGCTACCAATCGCTTATTTAACAACATGAAACTTGTAATTCTGCGTGTGACCTTTTCCCTTCTCCCTTCTTCTCAAATTTATTGTTGTTGATGTTGTTGAAATGTCTCCTTCGCAGTCTTGGGCAAGCAGTGCTTCCATTTGAAAGGATTTTTCCTTTTTTCGGGGATTTTGTTCGATTGAAAGGATAAAAGAAGAACTCAGGGCCGTAAATCCCGGGGGGGGGGCGGGGGGGACTGGACCCCCCAAAAATCTGGAGCAAAACGATTTTTTTGGAGAAATTACCATCATTTTCCTTGAAAGAAAGAAATCGGGTTAGAACCAAACTACGTTTTCTGTGTTATTGCAACAAACCTCAGCCACTAAGGTTTATTTTTGTAAGCAGAGTGGTTTTTATAATTTTCAAAAGATAAAAACTTACCGTTTTCTACCGTTTTTTTACAGTTTTCTACCGTTTTATTTTTGAAAACAGAGTATAAAATAAAAAGAGAGCAATCTGTCATTTTATTTGACCTATTTACTAACTTATTTACGTACATTTCTATTATTTATCTATTATTTACTTTTATTTAGTAAATCACTTTTTGTATCATTAAAATGTATTCATTTTTGATGGCCTACTGAAATCAGTCAAAATAAGGAAGACGCACATTTCTGTTCAGAAAGTAAATTTCTACCAATCAATACAACAGCTTCCCATATTTTCCCAAAGTCTGTCACTAAGGTTTAAGCATGACTCTTCCCCTCCAAAATTTCACCCAATAAACAATAATCTGTGTATTTCTGAGAAACGCCGAACTTTCTATCCTGAGCGATTCTAGTATTCTATTAAATTTAGTCAGGGGGATGCTTTTTTAGCCTTTCTAGAAGGTAGAATTTCAAAAAAAAATTTCTGCGTCGGACCCAACCATGGTGGGTCCTCCTACGAAAGTAAACTTGATTCTTAGCTCCCTAGGTTCAATTTCTTGGGGCCGTCTCTGAAAAATGTTATCCATCCAATCATAGACACAAGTCAATGTACTAAGGAATATCTGTAAATACCTTCTATAGAGCAGAAAGTCTTGAGAAATCCAATTGACTTTTGTTTTTAAAGTAATTTGCCCCTCAACTGTTTCCAGAACACATACCATAAATCCCTTGTGGTGCCATGACCCACTACATACTTAATATTCATTCGCTCTGCTGACCCCCCCGATTCACATGACAGATTTACGGCCCTGGAAGAACTTATGGATTAGAAGGAATTTGGAACGGCTTTTAAACGTTGGTGGTTTAGAAAGTTCCAATAGCGACTTGTAGTTACAAATGAATTTTACAAAATCGCTTCGGTTCGTTTTGCTATTTCAATCAATGCTTTCATTTTACTACTTTCACTGCCACTACTTTCATTTTAAGTTGCTTCAGGAATTCTCAATCCTGTCGAACTTTCTAGCATTTTCTATTCTTTTCTCTTGGTATTTTTGTTTTTGGCATTTTCGGTTTTTGGCATTTTAAAACTCTGTTTATCTCAAAATAATTTGTCAAGTACGTCAGAGACTTGCTTGACGGTATCATTTCGTAGACTATGTATATATGCAATTAGTCTGCTCTAGTAAACATTAAATAAAGAATACAATTTTACAACTTTAAGTACTTATTCTGTAGTATTTCTTGTCAATTTTGTGCACTATTTTCACAGAGGATATGTATACATTCCCAATTTTATTCCAGTTGCTTTTGGGAGCAATTTCGATGATACAGTCCTATAGATAGTTTAGTATTGTTTAGTTTAGTATTATAGATTGTTAAGGCATTAGTGGAAATTAAATTTTTTAGTGATGTGGCAACCATAATAGACTTCTTCAGTTTTTTTGCGCAGCATCGTTTCCGCTGTTTTCTGTGTAAAAATATTCGGTGTTTTTATCTTGGTCTGCAACATTTTCTATTCTAACGCATAGTTTACGCTTTTTCAAAGAAACTGCTCATTACACCCCCCCCCTCCCCCAAACACTAGGTAACAGAAATAAACCAATATTTTCAAGCTAAATAACTTATGGCTATGAAACATTTACATTTCTAACACAATTAGGATTAATTTCATAAACTTAATTTTATAATACAGTAATACATTTCACTATCATAGTCATAAATAGTATCGTGCATCTCTTTCTAATTATGAACCACGAATACTGACATCATTCTCGATATCCACATAAAACTAATTGCCACGGTAAAAGAGTCTTACTAAAGTGAGTGTTGCTGCTTCTAAAACCCTAGCCCCTTTGGTAGGAAACTGGAGTCTCTAAGCAGCCTTCCATATCTGGTAACTGGAAAATCATTTCAAATATTCTGTTAGATTCTTGCTCTATTTTCTTGAGAAAAACGAAATCACAGAAAACAATATAGAATCAAACGATAACTGCCTGCCATACATGTTATATGGTTGTAGCAACAATTTCGCAAAGCAAAAAAAATTTCCATTCCACAATGGTTCGTGCAAGGCATATGGAAGTTAACCAAGTCTAGCGTATGAGAAAGGAGACTAGGGGTGCAGCCACTTTAAAGTTGTTTCATTAAAAAACGGGCAAAAATGTCGCCGCTTCTCGGGCAACAGTTCGGAAAACACAATACGACCAGTACATTCAACTTTCGGCATAGGTATAGGAGACATAGGGGCTAGGGAGGGGGGGGGGGCTGCAGCCTCTCTGATCAGACATAATTCACAGCATTCCAGGCTCCATTCGGGAATTTTTTCCTCAATGGAGCAAGAAAAATCAGGTAAAATCCATACAACCCCCCTTGAACGCTTAGCATCCACTACAGCCATGACCTTCGGTGGCTTGTATCTGTATGCCGTTACGGAAACCTGAATGCAAATGAATTTGCTACTGATTGCTGCATTACATCTATAATATCCATAAGAAATTTGCTACATTTCATCTATAACTACAATTTTTCTCTTTAACCTAAAATAATAACAATAACAAACAGGGACTGCGCAACAATCTGGGGAAGAAGATGATACAAACCACTTTATCAAAGTGGTTTCTGCTACATCCTTCGCTCGTTTTTTTCACCTCGTTTTAATGCTTAATAGGTAGCCTCATTTTGTCAGCAAGTGACTAATCAATCCCACAATACAATCCCATACAGTAGCAATGAAAATTCTAAGGGATCAGCTTATCTAACATTTCAATGATCAAGCTGATACGGCTGGTAGAAATCACTTGTATGCCTATTTCTGTAAGACTTAACTATAAGGAGTTTACCTTAAAAGTTTTTCACGATTCAATCTAGACATCGTCTTCCACTATAGCTTACGAGAAAAATGCTCAATAAATTAAAAATTAGTATAACTGAATTGCATATAAAAACCAAACCAACCAAACATAAAATTAGTCACTGTCAGAGTCTGTGAGCTTGAGATCGTCATCTGAAACGAAAAACATTGTGTGACTTTGTATTCGACTTTCTGCAAAACCTAGATATTCCAATTGATATTGCTTCTCTAATAGAGTACTTAAGCAGAATTTCTTTTTACGATTGTAGAAGTTAGGTAGCTACACTACAAAAAATTGTGAAGGGATAAATTGGGCTTTTATCTTTAAACAAGGAACTAAACAGCATATACTAGTTGCAGGAAGCTCTGTGTAGAATACATGATGATAGGTTTAGTATTTGCTTTATTATTCTTTTGGCCTTCACAAACATGGGGCGCATTAAGCAGCTACGATGGCCTAATTTCTACAATAATAAATGTATGAACCGTGAAATGGTGAATTACCTATCCAATTTCGATTCCCCGCTTCTTGAATGTTCTCTTGCATTAAAGCCTTCTACAAGGAAAGAAAAAATAGAAAAGTCATGATGAGATATGAGCCACATCGAAATGTCTGTTGTGCCTGCGTAGAGAGGATATGCAAAGATGACTTCGTTTCGAACTAAACACAACACCAAACTAAAATCCAACTACTACAAGCATGCATCAACTACTAAGAGTCTGGGCTCTAATATCTACAATGTCTTGCTCCCTTTTGACAGGATAAAAAGACGATGAGATGATTAGAGAATGACTTTAAAGTCGAAAGTTATGGAAGCATCACTATCAATCTTTATACGAAACTTTTAGCTTCATTCGCGTGTTAATACAACGTTTTCTTTAATCAATTTAAATTAACAAAATATTTCAAGATAAATAGTATCTGCAGAGTATGCAGTCAGACAGATTTTCAAATAGCTCAGTGGTGGGAGCCGACGATGTTAGTTTCTGTAGCAGAGTGGTTAACTTACCCAACCTTCAATGAAATTTAACCAATGAGTAAATGTTCCTTCTCAACAAGCAAAGCCCAAATTATCATTAATAAACACTGGGTTTCTAACAGGTCATACTTCAGCCAGTCTTTTATATCTATTCTCGATTTGCACATTAAGAGGTATACTAGGTATAGAGGTGTTCTTACAGATTATAAGGTCCACAATCAGGGTTACTAAAAACATATACTCATGACGTTCTAACTTTACCACAGTATTTCAGGTCTTTGAATCGTAGAAAGAAGGTACGAAGACAATTATAGAAGCTAAGATTTTCGCTTTTTTTCTTCTAAACCAATCTATTATTACTGACTTTATTGCTTGAGAATATACTTAAACTTCACTGCCCTACTAAAATGTTTTGAACACAATTATTTTACAGGCACAACAGTCATAAAAAAGAAAGCACATAGAAAAGAAAGCTTACGTCTAAAGCTTTGGCTTGTTCCCTTGTTTCTAGATCATCTTGGTCTGAATCCGAATCAGTCCCTGAAGACGACGAGTCTGAATCTGACCCAGCCGACGACGGGCTTCCAGATCCGTTGTTATGTGGTGGCTGCAAAGAAAACAACGAGCTGTCTTACCTACTAATAGAGATTCAAATAAAAGAAACAGGGTGTAGCTTGACCTTCCAGACTAGGGGGGGGGGAGACATCAATAGTAAAATCTACCCGCGAAGACAAACTGAGTCGCTTTTTCACCTACACCCCCCTCACGATAGTATCCGGACAGTTTCGAATTTGATTGCGCATCTGTTGTTAGAAAAATTTGTTTACAAATTTCAACGGCAGTTTTCATGAAAACGTTTTTATGAATTTCCTCAAATTTTTTCTTGAAGTCTTTTTGGCTGTTGATTTATTTATTCGTCGAAAAAAGTTCCTCCTACCGATCGATTTCATTCAGAAAAACTTGCAGCGTTAAAGAAATAGTGTGGCTCTATGGCCCTGCACTGAATGATATGTTTTATGCATGTTTTATCGGAGATTGGTGGCATCTTTATGCAAATATTCTTCTCAACTGGTAGTAAACACGTTGTATTTCTCTTTATTTGAAATTATTAGTGTCTCAAGAACCAGTTTGCAAAAATTACCATGTTTCATTGGCCCATTTCAACTGAGTCCAAGTCACCTGTGTTTGATGTTCTTCGCTTATTTGACATCAGTTGATTTGTGTAAGGCTTGTAGCGCAAAGGTTTCTCATTTTGACAAAATATGATAACAGATGAAAAGTGCAGAAGTTTTGCAACATTTTAATGTATTGGTTTATTGTGGAAAGGTTTCTCAAAAGATTATTATCAGAAAGTTAAAGAGTCGTTATCGCCAGCCTAAATTTTTTTGTACCTGAAAGGGAAATCGTTCTTCGAACAGTCCGGATACTTTCGTGAAGAGAGTGTACCTATAGGCAATTTTTCCGACCAACTAAGGATTTTGTGGGCCGTACTACTAAGGATTTGGGGGTGTCACACCCTTTACCCCCTACAACCCGTTGGCTACAACCCTTGAAGAAATTTTTCATTATGGTATTTCTGTGAAAAAATCTGAAAAATTATGCATTTCTATTTCTTTCAAAATTTTCATTCCTTCAAACATACTGCTATATCATAATATGTCAAACTGTAAAAAGATTTATACTCAAGCAAAAAAATTACCTTCAGATCATTACCAATGGCTTCCACATTCTTTATAGAAGTAGGAGGTGGCTTTTCTGCTATCCTTTCTTTTGGCTTATTCTCAACCTTGTTAGGTTCAGTTTCTGCTTTTCCTGGCACATTATCCCCTTTGCTAGCAACTCTTTGCTTGTGTACACTCGGTTTCGTTGAAACTTTTGCTACTGGCTGCCCAGGTTGGCTTATTGTTTTTGCTATCGAGTGATTGGCTGATCTACAAAAAGAATCAAAGTTTCAAAAACCCTGGCAGAAAAATTATTTACTGTAGACTGGTAATCTTATTAGATTCTGGTATCAGATATGCTGGGATTAATTCAAAGAAAACTTGGGTTCCTGTTTATTGTACAGGTTGATTTTAGGGATGTACCGGATATCCGGTAGGCCGGATAATCCGGCGCCGGATCGCTGATTTTTTGAAAATCCGGTTCCGGCCGGATTTGTTTCTGAAATCCGGCCAGCTGCCGGATTTTCCAGAAGTTTAATCATAACTAAGAAAATTTCTAGAGAAAACAAGTTATAAAAGTGTAAATACAAAGAACAACAAAAACTAAAAGCAATAGAACAAACTTGAACGTAGTTTTAAAAGTTAAAAAAAAGCGTCCCAATCGGCAGTCAAACATAAAAACAGTCAAACATCAAAAAGCTACAATCGTCCCAGGTTGTGATGCAAGAAAAGCAACTTCTCGCCATTCCTTGGAAGAAGTCTTGATCGCTTCTCTTCAAAAATGTTTCCAGCCTCCGAAAAAAGCCGCTCCGAATAAACACTAGATGCTGGCGTGGATAAAAATTGTTGGGCTAGCTTGGCAATATGGGGGAAGGTAGTTTTGTGCTGCTTCCACCAAAGGAAAGGACTTTCCGTGCGTGGTATGCATGGCATGTTGACATACCTCTCAAGTTCTGCAGCTAGAACAGAATGTGGGACGCTCAGCGTCTCTTTCCTTTTCCTAACAATGGCTTCCAGTGGAAAGTCATCGTCACCTAGATCATCATCAGACCCCAAAACATGGTCATTCTGTTCAGAAATTTCGTCATAGCATGCCGAAAAGTCGTAGTGAATCTCTTCCTGTAGTGTCTCCAATTTCTTTTTCTTATGCCCTGGTGCGCAGTTCTCTTCGTCTGTATTGTTTTTAATGTCACCCTTTTCTTCAGCCGACTTTTGCACTAAAGCTGCTTTTTTCATGTCTTCTAGTAGCATGCCCCGTCCATTGCTTAGGGATTTAACTGACACGAACTTCCCTTTAAATCTTGGGTCCAAAAGAGTACTGACTACGTATGGTTTGCTGTATGTAACGTCAAGTTCCTGCTCGTTAGGAGAGAAAAATCTCCGCTTGAGTTCTTGTCGTAACTCCTCTTTCAGGGTATGAACACCAGAATCTTTTGTGGTATACTTTGTAAGATACCTGTCTAAAGCAGCAACATCGGGAATAACAGCTGATAAAATTGACTGTTCACCGCTAACTTTCTTAGTAATTTCAAAGAATGGCTGTAACAGACGGAGTACTTTGTCCATAAGCTGCCACTCATTGGCAGTCAGTATAGGAATTTCATTGTCCCCCGCATATAGTTGTACTGTAGCTTTTAAAATACTCAGCCGCTGTAGCATAAGAAATGTACTGTTCCAGCGCATTTTTACATCCTGTACGAGAAGCAGTGGCTGCTTTGATCCATTTTCAATTTGTATGTTCTTAAATGTAGTGCATGCCTGGCTAGAATGATGGAAGTGCGTCACGATCTTTCTTGCTTTAGCACACATATCACTCACTGACCTTTGACTGAGAATTGAACTTTCTATGCATAATTGTAGTCGATTTATAAAACAGTGAATGCTGTCAAGCTCTGAGAGACGTGCACCAAGTGCTATATTTGAAGCACCATCACGAACCAACATCTGAATACGGCTATGATCAATTGACCACTCACCGAGCATGATATTGAAATTGGATTCAATTAATCCACCAGTATGCCGGCCTGGAAAATGTCTGGCATTAAGCATAGCACTCTTGTAGTTAAAATCTTCATCAAGCCAATGACTCATTGGACTTTGAGCAAGTCCACAGGTCTGAGGTAAAAGATATGAACTTAGCCTGGTCCAACTCGTCTGCAATCATGCCCCTTACCTCGGAGTACAATTTTGGAAGGGCATCTTGTGTAAAGTATTTCCTGCTAGGTATAAGGTAGTGTGGTTCAAGATGAGCAATTAATTCAATAAAACCTTGATCCACTACGATTGAAAATGGCTGATTATCAGATACCATCATTTTCATGATCTTTTTAGATATTGCTAAGGAGCGCTGATCAGTTATGTCCCAAATTCTCTTCGCAGCAAAGCTCCCCTGCAGTGTGCTTTGCACGCTTTGCATCTCCTTCAATTTTCGTTCCATCGGTGTAAGGCTGCTAGACAATCCTTTTGTCTCCTCCTTCCCTTTCTTGAAATCAGCATAAGCAGAATTGTATGCGGTTGTATGCCAACGCTTTAAATGATTATGAAGCGGCGCTGTGCTGTAGCTTTTTGGACCCTTGTCCTTCTGCCCTCTCTTGACTCTTCTCTTACAAATATTACACATAGCACTTTCATCTTCAGTTTTTTCAACAGAAAAGAATTGCCATACTAAAGATAGTGATTTGAACTCTGATTTAGCCGCCATTTCAAGATGCAAAATCAAAGAATCAAAGGAACGGCAAGGTTTCAATGCGAGAGAAAGCACATGTATTGCACACGTCAAGTGACATTCGATTATGCACAATAAAATTACGCAACACAATCTTTATATTCATTTGCTGCATGTATTGCATAGAAGGTACTTGAGTTATGTCTAAACATCGGAAAGGCTTAAAAAATTGTATTGAAATGTTTTTAAATAGCACAAGGGCAATAGTAGTGAACATTAAAATTGTTATGGAGCCTCTTAGAGTACTCAAAATCTGACCCAATTTTTTCTTTTCTTTTAAAAAAACAATTGTGCGTATTACCTCGAAAATGAGCCGGTTCCAAATACCAGAAATGTTTCCAGATATTTTAGTAGACACGAGAAAAAATAGACCAACGTCGAAAACAAGCCGAGACACATTGAAACCATTGCGTTGCACACCGTTTTAAACCAGTAGAACAATGTTCGAATCTTGTTCACGAATTTACATGATAATTAATTTTTTTGTAATAAAGCCTGGTTTTCATATAGCCGGAAAGTGACCGGCGGCAGTTTTCTGCCACTTTCTATCTGCCATGTCCCTGGTACCGCAGCCATCGATTCAAATGGCAACGTCTGAATCTTGTGCTGCAACAATCGTGCTTGAAGGATCGCAAGATAACGCTAACTGTGCCAGTAGTGTCGATACCGGGAGAGGTGTTTCGATTTAAGTTGAAATGGCCGTGGCTTAATATAAGTTGAAACAGAAGTTTTAAAAGAATATCGCAGAGAAAGGCTGTTTAGAAAGTGCAGCTGCAAAAAACTTTGGAAAACCAAGTCAGACTCTCTTCATACAGTGATTAAAAATGGATTTTCCAGAACTAAACAAGATCGACGATAAAACAAGCGCCTTGAAAACAGATTTTAAATGAAAGTGCTCGTCATCACGAAACAGGAAGACTGGATTATATAATTCACAAATTTGGTCCAGGGTTTCCAGATTGGCTTTTTAGGCCAAATTTTTCATTTTTGGTTTTTAGAATCAGATTGCCTGGAGAAATTGTTTTTTGCTTACTACTTAAATTTGACCTTGTTGGCCTTTTCAACAGAACGTCTAAAATTAATGAGTAATTATTACATTCATGGAATAATTAGTAGTTAACTGCAAAGTGTTAACCAAATTTCAAATTTTATCACCTAACCTAAATTTTGGAAAAAAGGGTTTTGGAAAAAAGTAAGATTCTTATCTAAGTTAAGAAATTATCTAACAAGCACAAGCGTAGAAATATAACCAGTGCTTGCTCGATGGGTTCTTGAGAGAGTTTTTGATTTGGCCTTTTTATGAGCATTTTGGCTTAAATTGCTCACCAGTCTAGCCTTCGTTTGTAAATTCAATCTGGCAACCCTGAATTGGTCTCTTTGATCTTCTCGCTATACATTTTTTCGCAAAGTGGCTCAAAACTTTTTATTACTGAAAAATCCATAAATGGCCAGATTATCCGGTAAAATCCGGCCGGATATTCCACGAAGAAATCCGCTCCTGCCATATCTGCTCCAGGATCACTGTGATTTAAAACTGATCTGAAGTTTTTTTTATTTCACCTACTTTTTCAATAGTTACTAATCTCTCATTTCAAGACATGGAAAAGTACTTCTCTTTGCAGTTATGAAATGTGTGAAAGGAAACATTTTCCTTTATTGACAGAAAGTGATACTAAACCAGGCAATGAATGAAGCAAACATGAACAACTCCAGAATAAGATTAATAGAAAACCTTATTTTCTTCAATTGGATGTTTGATGCAAGTTTCTCTAAAGTTACCTCCTACAAGAAAATTAGAAAACATCAATTTGCATGTTTGAGCTGAAATAGATATATGAACTTAAAACTGTGTACAGAACAGATTTGGGAATTCACAAATTTAATGTTTTGTGTACATTTAGTTTAACAATAAATGAAGCAAAGATTAATTTGAAATCAAGATGACAATCTTGGCCTTTTTTAGCAACAAACTTGACATCCCAACATGAAAACATGTACTGGGCAAATGCTTGATGTTACTGAATAACAAGAACATGAAACAGTTAATTTGGGTTTTTATATGCAAAATACAAGCAGCAGCTTGATATTCACTTTTTAAAATAATCTTACAATTTAGTTCAACAGTTTTTTAGTTCTAAATAATAATTCTTTAATTCAGAATCTGACACATACTTTTATTTATAATCATTTCAGGTATTGTAATATTTTGATGAATAACATTTTAGAAAATATAATAAAAAAGATTCAAATAAAGAGAGTTGCTTTTCCAAACTCATCAAAAGCCATGTGATAGAAACCCAACTAACATTCAATCCAAATATAGCAGAGTAGCAAAATTTTGGAAAGAAAAAATTTCCCAGCCTAAAACATTGAGTCACGTGAGTTAGGATTGGCAAAAGAAACTCAACATAGTGTTTTTAAGCAGTCTTCAAGGAATTTTTCTTTGCTATTTTATTCTATGAATCTGGGAAATGTATCTATTTAATACTAGAAACAATAATCAAATGCATATGGAAAAGCCAGTTAATATTATGAAAGAGAATATGACATTTCAAGTGCAAAGAAAAAAATTAGTGCTAAAGCACATACCCCAGTATCTTTATCAATAATCAATACGCAGTCTTTAGCACATGGTCTTTTTGATCCTTTGAATACAGTGCTCCCTGATTCCTGCAAATATTTTTCAATGATAGCATTTATATTGTCATAGGAGAGGGGAGTTACCGTCTAAAATAGAGCTCATATTTGCTAGCAATAAAATCAATTTGAGTAGAATAACCATTATGAACAATGATATCAAAGATATTCATCTACAAAATTGAAGAGTGGTAAGAAATCAAGGAATAATAGAAAGTGGTATACAAGTTTATATTTTTGAAACCCAAACAATAACAGAATAAAGGAAGAAGAATAAAAAGCTGAGAAGTAATATAACTACATACTAGACAAATATGAACATATTTGATAGCTACAAAGGTAAATTTGTGAATAACCGGTGGAACTTCACATTATAATACCTGTATATGAGGAACTTTGACAGTAACATCATTATTTGATCCAACAATTAATTCTGATGCTTTAGATGAGTCCACTGATGCTGGTTTAAAATCATCTTGAAAAAAACAATATCTTATAAAAAATTATTGCAAATTTTTGCATTTTATAAGTTTACAAAAACAACAAACCTAAACGTCTCAGAAAGATGTCTCTTGACACTAAATGAACTTTGTCTTTCTCTAACTCAATTTTTTTAAAGTTGGAAATAGTTTAAGTGCATCTATCTTGCAAAAAGTTCTTAGTAGACAAAAAACATCAACAGATAGTTTCTTTAAAGTCAAAGGTATATTTTTCTATGATCATAATCAGCCTCCTAAACAGTAATTTCTCAAAAAACTGACTGTAGAAAGCTCATCCAAATTAGTAAAAAATTTTGATTTCAAGGAAACTGATTGATCTGGACCAAGGCCTGAATACACTGCTGGTCTCATTCTCACTGACTTGGAAAAGGCACACATTTTTCAAGCAGTTGAATCTTTTTCCTTGTTTCTCCTTTTTTATGGTGAATCCTTTTCCTTGTTTTTCCTAATTAACTGATCTCCAATGTAAAGATTCTCTCCCAATTGCTTGATAAAAGCATCATTTTAAAAGTTGTTTCATATATCTAAGGTAAAATAATGGAATTTCTTGAAGTTTTAAAATTTCTTTTAAGTTTCCAGAAACTTTTTTTAATTTCATGAGTGTAGGAAAGTGAAATGTCAAGGAAAATTATTTTCATAGAAAAATTTCAAAGGAAGAAAAATTCACCAATGCATTACACAAGAGGTAAACATTGGAATAGTATAATTAAAAGCTTATTGGCAGAAAGATGAATATATTTGTTCAGCTCATTATATACCAAAGCTGATTTCAAGCAAACAGTCCTTTTATAATTCCCCTTGACAGATCCATGAAAAGTGATGATAAACATATAAATTTTCCTGTGAATGAAACATCACTTCTGCTAGGAGCACTGCTTGTTGATCATAACTACTTAGAAACAATATCTTTGTATTGACAATTTTCTTATTAATTTTTCTTTATATTTGCCATTCCACCATTCTTTTTTGTAACAATATTAATGGTTTAGGGAAGTTGAATTGTGTTCCTAATTTCTCCTTTTTTGTCTGCACACTGGATAGTTTAAGAATAAATATCATTAAAAGTATTTTGAGCAGTGTATAAAAATGAATATTACTCTGTGCATTGGTTTTTAAAACATGAAACTTTGCTTCGAGAAACGGAAACAATTTTTAAAAATATTACTTTAGTTAAACAAAAAATTGCACCACTTTTATAATTATCAGCAGACAAACAAAGAATCACCATTTACTAGTCTAATTGTTAATCAAATCGTGTGTAGAATTGATATATATGCTTCAAATTTAGAAGCAAAACGTTCTTTTAGAAGTAGATATGTAATAACTTACATCTTACTGCGTGGTAAATACCATCACTTTGTCTCTTTTTAAAACTGGAGCCGATATTCAATTTGTATTCTTTACCATCAACTAGGCCGTGAAAAGCTTCCGCCATATTCATTCATCAACAACTATTTGGAAGCGAGGCTGGTGTAGTTGCGTATTTTTTTATGAAGATAAATTTTATATGAACATTCGTGTCTCAATTTTTTTGCCCGAAAAATACTAATGTCCATATTTTTACGGAGTATACTCTTACACATAAAAGCTTCTAACATTATTCGAGCAATGATTGGTAACAATGATTGGATACACATCACAAAATAGCTTTCGAGTTTTCATTAAAAGAAATTCGAATCTCTCCGAAAACGGCGACCAAATACATCATTTATTTTATTGATGTATATTTTGCAAACATGATTTGAGCATTAACGTTCGATATTGAACATGATGCAACTGGAATATTGGCCAGGATTAGCATCCATTCAGCAAAATGTGGGACTAAGTCCGAAACATTGTAATCATGCATCATTTCAAGCAATCCACACACCTTTTAGCTTGATCTATTTGATTTGCTGAATCTATTTGATAGAAGAAGCAAGCCTTTCTGATAATTTTTGTTTTAAGGCTAGCATTGACGCTTGTATTCCCTAAGCCAGTGCAGTGGCGTAAGACAGTTTAGGACACCTTAGTTTGATACCTAAGGACCCCCGAACATAAAGGGCCCAGGATGCTTTTACGTGCATATTTCTAAAACTTTGTTCCAGCTCAAATAACTTTCCAAAACTTCTAAAGCTCTTCAACTGAAGCTCTATAACTCACGTCTCCCTAGCTAGCGAGAAGAAATTCTCATTTAATATTTTGCTATTGTGTTTGACGTGCTCTACACCTTTAAATTGGATATTTACAGAAAAGCAGTCTGTAGATAGAGGTACCGTAGAAGATTATTCATTGGGGCCCCAGATGCCTCCATTACGCCATTGCCAAAAGCGCACAAAATTTCTTGGCCATTGTCACTAAATTGTGCATAGATTCTCCCTAGACTTTATCCATTACATTTACTGCAAAACTGATAAACTGACACTTTTTCGTGCTGACTAAAATCAGATGTTTCATCAATCATGACAGCATAATAGCCATTTGCTTTTACTTGTTCGACAATCCTCTCAATCAAGCACTTTTTGCGCTATTACTGTTCTTGTAGCCTGTGCCCCACTCCACAAATGCTGCCACATTTATGAATTCTGAAGATTTCATAGATTTATAGACATGTTCAAAATGTAGTTTTCTGATACTTTCTGTCTTTGGAAAAGGCTCATGCCCGAATTTTGCCCGAAAAAACCAGCTGCCCGAATCTAGGGGGCCTCTGTTCCCATGCCCGCGAGCATATTACAGATTTAGGGAGCTAAATCGTTTTGGGGGGCTAAACATGCTAAAAATCAGCACATTTATTAACGAGCATATTGCTATATCTACAGTAGATGTTTCTGATTGAGAGGGGGACATTAAAGCGTGATGTAGAAAGATGGATGTGGCCACTTACAGCATACGTGAAGAACAATATCCCCTTCCCCGGAGACTGGACGCAACTTTACAAATCTCCTAAATTAGCCTTGGCAGATTTGAATCTTTAAAAGAGAAATTAGTTGAGCAACGTTTTCAGAGATTTCCTCACATTATGTACTTTGGATGCAGTTTCCATTTTCTATTTTGACTTAAATGCTGCAATACTCTTGACCTAGAAGTGGACTTTTAAGTGGAAGCATGCTTCATTTGCTGTCAAATAAACTGGTCTCAGCAATAATACAAAACCTAAACCTTTAAGATCGCAAATCTAATGTATAGATGCATGCTGTCGAATCTTTGTGTGTAAAAAGCTATTGCTCATCAAGCGGTTTCGAAGAGTGAAGATCAAAATCGAGTACGTTACTTTCTCAGGCCTAGTCTAAAGGACGCATTTCTCCTGCATCAATTTTAATAAAAGTGGATAAAAAATGCCAACCAAATGGTCGAACTTCAAATCAACTGTCGCATTTACTGACGTGCTCATAACGCAAAATAGTTTACGCGACAATGGCTTACCAATCCTGTCACATGAAACAGTAGAATTGCTATTGATTTTAAAGTTCATTTGTCTACCTCGTAGAAGGGAGTTTATCAAAATTGAGTTTGGTGTATTTGCAGCATCTTTTAGAAATGAAAACATTGGTGAAATAAATCACCAATTGAAGAGATAGGCACCAACACTGGAAACGTTTTAAATAGGCTTCAAGATTTTAAGAGGTTTTAAGATTTTCATTTAGTCAATAGATATCAGAACTGGCACAAGGTACTAGACAGTCCCTAACCAAGACAGAACTAGGCCAAAAACATGACCTTAAGACTTTTTTTGCAGAGCAGAGGAGAAATTGAAATAAGCATACATTACTGCAATTAAGGACTTCATATTCATAAAAATCTTATGATCATAGTGTCCTTTAGATTTCTAACAAAGTCGAAATAAATACAAACTGTATTACTCGATAAAGATTGCTCTTGATTAAAAATTGCTAAATACAATGCAGTTACTTTACCCACCAAGTTTAGATTTGCTTACATAAATAAGCAGCTGCTACGTTGAAGGATCTCTATCAACTTCGATGCGGAAATCATTATAATATTTTCAAAGTCTTTTTCGTTCTTGAATGATTGGTGAAATTCAGCCAATTCCCCCCCCCCCACCTACGAGTACTTTTGCCCTCAGTTTAGATAATTCATAAAAAAGGAAAAGAGCAAAGCTGCTCTTAAATAACAATGTTCCAGCATCGTTTTAACAAAGATCGAGAATTTCCACAGCCTTATTCTTTATAACTCATCCTATATTCATTTATAAAAATAGATTTTAACAAAATAGGATGCATCTTAAAACTTGAATCGTGTAATACCATTAGCTTGATTTTGCACGCTCAATTATCAGTTTCAGCAAATCTCTAAAATTTCCTTTCAGATTCTTATTAACAGCTTCTGTTAAGGAACCATTTGTCAATTTTTCATACTCATTGACAATATGAGATAGATCAACCTAAAATGAAGAAGAATGCATGTTAAACACAATTAAACGATAAAAATAGTTTTAGCCCATGGTAGGAGAATAAAGGTAGGGAATTCCAGACTTTACAAGCTTTTAACCTACCAAGACTATTCTCTTGGAATTTCATCCTTCCTTTGTAAATATAGATTTGAACTAAGCTGACGGAGGAAACCCTAAACTATTTATAAAAATTTCATTAAAATGTCATACATAGTGATTTGTCACACATTTACCAATACAATTTTCTAGAGCATAGCCCTGTGTTGGACGTTGCTAAATTGGCATCAATTATCATATAAACTTCAAAATCAAACGAACACCACCTTCAAACCAAATTCAGGCATACTTACTGGCTGGCGAGTCACTAGAATAAAAGCCATCCGATCTTTGTTAACTGATGACTTACAAAACATTTCATTCAGCTCTTGTGCGAAGTGTCCAGGTGTATCTTTAACGATATTGACTAAAAGGTAATGACAAATCTTATAAGGCAGGTTTTAAAACCTTAAATTGCGACTGATTTGGTTAAATACTCAAACTTATAGTATATTATGCAAGCTAACATCCCCTTTAGTTGTTGACATGTGGTTGGTTCATTCAGTCATCAGTAAAATAGTTTCCAGTCATATGCTTGTATTCGATTTTGCAGCCAAAATGTTTATAAAATTTTAGGAAACATCATTGCTTTTGTGTGAGAAGGAAGAACCGCAGGATGGGCTGTCCGCCGGATTCTGTGAATCTTGCAATTAGTATAATATAAATACGAGGATAAAATTCACAAACAAAGCAAAACGGCGACAAGAATCCAATGTTGTGAGATAAATTTTCCAAAATAATTTAAATTAAACGAATGCTAATATTTCGCCCCGGCATACAGGGCTTCGTCATTTTCACCGAAGTTGTCTCGATTTTTCAGAGGGTAGCAGGCTATATATAACACATTGCTCTCCAAAATTGCAATTCATACTTATGACAACTTTAAATGACAAGAATCAAAATATCAACTTTTTCAGTTGTTAGCAAGCATAAATTTATTCAAACCAAGCTTCTAAGAAAATTCTTTAGTTTTGGAATTGGATAAACAAACATAACATTATCCAGCAGAAAATGCCTTTGAACAGTTATTGCTGAACTAGATTATATCCTTTGAACAGATACCCGACCTTAGAATAAATTGCTGAAAATGATACCCGGAAAGACGTGCATATCCTGTCAGCAAAATATACTAAGTACACCCCCCCCCGGGTAAAATACGTACTTATCGTCTTCAGGATGATTTCTGTTTCATCTTGGAACTCAATTTCAATGCTCTCAGCAATCTCCAGGAAATATTTTGCTTGGAACTGATGGAAGATTGATGAAAGTTGTCCAAGATTGTGTTTTTTCGTAGTGACGACGTCAATTATTGCTTTCCCACTTTGAGACATTTCATCGCACTCTTCATTAGATATGCTTTCGTCTACAGGCTTGCTTTCATCGTCTCTTTCAAGCAAAGAAAGAGATAACAAGATGGTTCTTGATTCTTCTGACATCTTCTCGCTGAAAGTATTTGAGATATCCTCCTTAAGAGAAACGCGGCGGTCTGGGGAGATAAAATCTGGGAATTAAATATGTATAACGACAACGGATGCAAAGATGATAAGCCTACTCAAAAGAACAGTTGTTTGAAATAGCATGGAGGTAAAGCATGCGAAATAGTATAAGCTTTTATAGAATTTTCTTTTTAAAACATAGTATAACAATGTATGAAAATTAATGCCCGGAAAAAGATTCAAGAAATGTAAAAATTACATCTAGTTGCACCCCTGCATTAAACTCTGGTAACAGTAAGGACAAAGAGTAAGTACACGATCATATAACAGATGCCATTAGCTTTTGTCCATTCTTGCCTATCTAAAGCTATTACTGAGTAAAAGTTGCAAAACATGTACGATATTTGGACAACTCATAAAAGCAAGCATCTCTCTAAATAAACTGAAGACGAAATCTAAGTAGATCGAAACCTTTCTCGTAGATCTGCTTGGCTTGTGCAATAACTTCTGGTGACCATGCAGTGAGGATTTCTACAAGCGTCTTGATATTATTTGTTTTGACTGAGTGATGCAAATAATCAGCGAGACATTCACTTTTACTTCGGACGAGATTTCGTAAAGCAGTCTCAAGGGTTCGCTCTTCATTCACGACAATTTTTTCCACCAGATTCTGAGAATTGGAAAGATAATACTGCAGTTATAATTAATCGATAAATTATCAATGAATGAAAACATATATTACTTAGACTTTCATTTTAATCAAAAAGTGAGACCAAAGAATCTTTGTCGCTTTAATACTCTTGGAGGTTTATGAGTGTGTTTAATTGAAATTCATTCAAGATGATGAATAAATGTTCTAGGACAGTCACTTGCAAGCAAATACTAGCAGCAGGGAAATATCAAGCTTTGACAAGTCGAAGTATAATGATTGTGGGTGCGACAAGGACCAAAAATAAGACTAGAAATTAGAAATCGATAGAAGGGTTTGCAACAAAATTAGTCAACACACAGTGGAATCTGGCGAAAATCAGAAGGTGAGGAAGTATTTATTGGTCCTTCTTGCTACCTTAGTAGGACAAGGTAAGACATGGTCAGAAAAAAGGTCCGATTTTCTTCCCTTATTCAAAGAGGAGGCGACATTGACTTCATTGTCCAGATCCAATAAGGATTATTTCTGAAGATAGTCAAAAATATGCAGCTGTGATTCGAATGTATTGATCTCAATTTGCAATGAAGCACATTCATTTTTTCTGCAAATGACTACATTCAACAAACAGGTACTTAAATTAAAAACTGTCGGCCAACTGCTGACCATTTCTTTATCTTTGTGTGAAAGTTTGTTGTTCCGTCGACCCATGTTCTCTACAACGTTTGCTTGAATGAACTAGCCAAAGATTCATTATTTTCCAAAACAAAATTTTTCATTTAAATCTTGTTATCTATTTTCAATGCATGAATGGAGCGTACGCCTTGAATAAGACAACTTGGAATATTTAGTTATGTTGTCATGGCAAAGACGCAACAGCAAGACAAAAACTAAAGAACTACTTTGAATAATGTCATCATTAATAAAGACCAAGCTTTAGTCATAATATGTTTTAACTAAGCACATGATCCTCATTTCGTGCTAATAGTTTGCAAATTTGCAAATAATTCAAATCACTGTTTAGCTGTGCCTATACTTTCTCTGTGAACACCTGTTTATTCTGTGAAATTCATAAATTTTGTTTAGGTAAGGATGGTTTTAATTAGCTAAATGACGAAGTTGTTGTCAAGAGTAAATAAAACTTCTTCTCAAACTCAAGTTTTAGGGAATTTTCGATCACCTTTTCAATTTAATGCAAGCTCCATGGCAACTAGATAAAAACCAACATAAGATTTTGAACAAGCTTAAATGGTCTTTCAATTTTAAAGAATTTAAGGATCCTATTACACTAAAAATTAATTATTTCATAAATTTACTCTTGAATCCCTATTAATTATGTATTATGTTCCATAGGCAGGGAATATCTAATGATTCTTGGATAAAGGTATTTCTCAACCAAGCTAGTTTTGTGTTCGTAAAAATATTAGCAGAACAATATAAAGTTAAGTTAGTAGATGCCCATTACTCTAACAAATATCCAACCAAACCAAGTGCATGTTTTTTCTCATTAAAGACTTTCCATATGCACCTGGAGACAGATTTGCCACCTGTGATCATTATAGTTGGCTCCATATTTTAAAGAGCAAAAAGCAATAACTTCAAAATGCTCAATTTGTTTTCTTGTTCTTTTGAGACATTCAACATCAAAATGCTTACCTCATTGAATTTCTCTTCAAATTTAGTTCTGACAGACTGTCTATACTCATAGTCTACTGGTGCTAGAATTTTAATTGCTTCTGTAACTTTGAAACTGCCTGAGCTTTCTAAAGCTTCATGCAGGGAAGAAGCATCTCGTTCTGCAGCATCAGTGGTTTCCTCCCTCTTGGTAAATGAAACAGTTGATGAAGCTACAGAATTCCCTGTCCTTAAATCTGACTGAGCAACTTTATCAGATTCAATATTGGCAACATTTGAGCTACTCTCTTTTTCCTCTTTCTGTGTATCTTTGCTGCTTTCTTTTACTGGGGGATTTTGTGATTCATCTTTATTATCCACAACTTGAATTTTCTTCGCATTCACGGGTGTGTTGTTGTTTGAGCCCTTGAAGTTAAAGCAAGATCACACTATAGAAACTGATTCAAGCTGGGCAAATTGGCAAACACTGATGGCAAAATTAGGGTGGTCTTATGTTTTTTTATATATTACCTTGCATTCTGAAACTCGGTATGGTTTCTATAACCCCTTAGTTGGCAAGGGTTTCAACCACAAATCTTCCTAGCCTCAGAGCTAAATCATTATTTGCTTTCAAACAAAAATTTCATTTCTCACCAGATAAGGGTATATTAGTAAATAATAAATTGGAAGTAGCTGCTTCTAGACAGAAGCTTGGTTAGGCTAGGAGCTCAAGCAAAACATATGGCAAAATGGCAAAGATTGTGCTATATCATGCAAATAAATGTGATATTTAATAGAATTAACTTGTTTATTTCTACACTACTGAGTGGAAATTGGTATGATCATATGATGATTGGTGATTGGTAAGATCAGGAGGAAGATCATATGCTCATAAAATTCTCAAATTTGATCTTACATCAGCTCACTCTACGAAGAAACTTACATTGGTAGCTCTTTTGCTGGCCGAACAGCCCATGTTATTTTGGCTCCGGGTTCTTCATAACAAGTATCTTGGAACTAAATAAGAGCAGAGCATTAGAGAAGAAAGGGAGAGTAGTTATTTAGCACAATGCTGATAAGACAAAAAATATATTCTTATCAGTTTTTGGCAGTTATTAGGGGTAGCTGAAGTCACGAGTCATTGTTAACTCTGTAAATGTTTGTTTCAAGGGAAAATATGTCATAGAGAGATTGGCTCATAACATGCCATACTTGTAATGAATGAAGATTTTCTAAAGACTGCTCAAATCACATCTTTAAAAAAAGCAAAATTGGGCAATAATGTTTTATTAATTAGATTTTCATCAGTTGCAATTACAGAAAGTAAATAGATGTGACTCTATGAAGCCGTAACAGGTCAAAATTTACTTTAAAAATTCAAGTGATACATGCTGAGTAACCAGTAGCAACAAAAGCTGTTTAATTTCAAATAAATTGATATATAAACAGTTTCTAAACAAAGTCGCAATATCAAATGGAATTGTCTTGTGGTAAGAATTTTCATAGGGAGATCGAGTCTGAAGGGGGTTATTAGATCCTCAATCCTTGGAAACAAGCATGGAAATTTGTTGTAACTTTATCCAGATCAAAGTAAATTTATCGCACAAATCCTAATAACAGCAGGACAACTAGAGGTTGATTAATTCTAAAGTATAAAAAGTTTGAATCAGCTTAAGGTAACAAATATAAAAGAGGAGAGGAACGACATTACCGTTTAATATGTACCCTCTAGTCGACCCCATCCAAGAAGTAGATTTTTAATCACGCGTTAAGAAAAGATTAAAGCAAATAAAAATGAGGTAGAAAATGATAAATTTGAATCTCAATTTACGATTAGAAAGGAATCGACTGATAAGATATCCCACTTTATATCAAAAAGGGAAACTTTTCCTCTTATTTTCGCACATTTCTTATGACTTTCGAACAACCTAAAATGACGGCTGGACGAGATAGGAAAATTTTACTTTTAAAAATCAATACTACCATAAAATATATAGAACTCACTGTTTGTTACAGCTTAAAGTGGCGACTCGAAGACTCCAATTACTCAATTCCTCCCGTATTGTACTTTGATGTTGTGATATTCTTATTGAGTTCCATGGCACCTACAACAACAACCTTAAATCGTTACCATGGTATCGGCTATGTAATTGAATACTGTAGTGTAATCCCCATTGAGGAGAGACGCTCCAAACAAACCTCTTACGATCTAGAGATATCAATGGAGAATTAATTATGTGCAACCAGCATGATGCCAGCACGAATTACTTTTAACACCAAAATTCCCATTACCGGCATCAAAATGACTTGCACATCAGAATGAGACGAATGTGTTCAAAAAGTTACACTTGCCTGCATTGGTTAAAAGAGTTCAATTTTTGTTGTTGTTTTGATAAAACTTGGGCAAGGTTTTTCTTCATTCTTGAAATTTCTAATCGAGTAAATAACGCCAAAAGTTATTCAGTAGCACGGGGGGCACTGCCATACTTGACCTGACGGGATGTGACGAAGGACAGTGTATCCTTTTCTGAAAAAATATGGGACAGGGCACTATGAATTGCACCAAAATTCTGAGACAGGGTATCAAAAGTTAGAAAATCTATAAAGGAGAAATATGTGAGAACAGCTTACTCTGTTATTAGAGTTTTTTTAGAATGAGCAGGTTTATTGCATTGCATATTCTAGTGGTAAATATCATGAGATTTGGTATATTTTGGCATAACTGCATCGGATTTTGGCATACTTTTTATGAGACAGGCTATGCTTTTGGCTATTTTTTATGGGACAGGGTTATGGTGCATCAGAAACCCCTCACTTTCATATAGTCGAGTTAGTAACGGACGTCATTAATTTCAACGATTGTTATGGGTATAATTTTCTAAAAGATGTACAAAAAACTTGTCTAAATGGTAAATAGAAAATAATTACCCTTACCATACCTGTCTGGTCATGATGCAGACATTGTGTGTCATATGTTGGCAAAATATATTTTAATTTTTTGAATGTTAAGTTTAGGCAGTGGCGTAGGTATAACTCCCTGCAAAGCTAAACTGCCTTTTTCGGAAAACTTCCTATCTTGTCGGAATTATAACATGGTTGTGATGTCTATCTTTTATCTAAGTTTTTTTAGAGGAAAGTTAGATATCACGTTGCATATAACGATTTCTGCCGTTAATCTGAATCTGGTTGGCGATTTCTTTCAGTAAGGAGGAGGGAGGTACTTAAAATGCCTTTTTTTAGAGAAGAAGACCAGAACAATCTTCAATTCGTATGACTTACGACACTTTACTTTAAATAAATGATATTATTAAACAATTACTTTCTGTTTTATTTAAGTTATGTTGTTATTATGTTATAATTCAAATTAAGTAAAGAAATAATAACGCTTATTAGACTTTTCTGAGGAAATCTAAATTTATCGTCCCTGTTATGAATTTTTCTATCCACGCCATTGAGGTCAGGCCTATCTTCACCTAAACATGGCCGTGGTAACCTTGATGATTAAAGCCAGTGAATGGATTTTTTTTTACCATGACATTGTAGATACAAATTCGGCTGATCAACTTTCCCTAATTAAATGAAATTGAGACAACAGTATGGAAATCCAAAAGATTTTCTGACCGGGAGCTTCTGTAAGCTACACACAAGCACTGAGTGGCTATATGGGTACTTTTACCCTGGGTACCAGACTCACTATATAAAATAATAGAGTCTGGTACCCAGGGTACCCAGGTATATCTCTTTTTACTTTATACATAGTGAGTCTGGTACCCAGGGTAGGGTACTTTATGATTAGCTCTGTAAATTCAGTCTTGTTGCCTGATACCATGGAACAAACCGTTTTTAAAATGCAGGTTTTGGAAGTAATGCCAAGCCTTAACAGCAAAAAAAAAATATCACTGCTGTGACTTTCGTTAACCTGAGCAAAATTGAGATAGAAGGTGCTGTAACAATTATGAGAAAGTGGTAATTTGTATTATGTTACTAATTATGTTACTAATTAAGTGGCTTTCTTTACAGACAATACAGAAACATTGGTATTAGTTTTCCATAGCATTGCAGATGTCAATTTCAAACTCACTAATGCGTTTATCTTTGCTGCCGATTGTGATAGCTTGAAATTTAGAGTGATTTGCAATCATTTCATTTGATTTAAACTAATCAAGACATTTTTTAGTGTTAATTTTTACAAGTTGCAATAGTTCATCGGTATTTGTTGCAGTAACAGATGCCGTATTGTCATCAGCAAAATTACAAAAAGACCACCCGAGTGCACCGATTATCCAGTAATAATCAGTACACATCCTGCAGTGGTGCAAAAAGTTCATAGTACCCCCACATACAGACATAAAGGGTACACTCCGTGTAAACCCTACCCTGAAGGATCGCCAAGCCAGTCAAAAAGGACACCAAAACTTTATTTTGCTAAAGAATGCTGAAGAAGCAAGATTTTTGCCAATGCGCTGAAAATACATGGAAAAACTGCATGAAAATGCTTATTTGCCAAACATGCATGATGAGCCCTTCATTTGAATCAGGCCAAAAATAATGGGTTAAAAAATAGCTGCCTCTCGCTCGACATCCAAATTTCCTACGACAAGTTAAAATCCCTGTTTTTAAGGTATAATTGGGTATATTTTTTAAGGTTTATGACCCGGTTTAAAAAACAATCGCATATGTGCTGCCAAAGAATAAAGCTACAAGGTGGGTGGGGATGACATGGCAGAACGACTGTGTGGACTATGTTAGCCTCGTTTCCAACTCAGCTGTTGTTCTTTTGCACTTGCAAGGAAGCTGTCTTTCAAGTTGCAGGTTGGTCTCAGCAAAGCTTAAATGTAAACTTTGGCAAAGAAGGGTCTTGTTTGTTTGTCATTCATTCGCGAAAGCAGAAAGGATGGGTGAGGCACCTCAAACAGAATTTCAGAAGAGAAAGCAGATATCTGTCCGAAGAATCGCAGCTGTTGAAGATATAGCGACAATCAAAGAAAAGTTCAACAGGCATTTGCACTTCACAGTTGTCAAAGACCGAAATGTTGCCACCTCGCACGATTTCTATCTGTCACTTGTTCACAGTATCTGGGAATTCCTTGTCCACAAGTGGATCAGAACGCAGCAACTGTATTATCAGAAGGACGCAAAGGTGGGTCTCAGTAATTGGAAACACGCACGTACCATGCCATGCTTCCAGATGCATCTTTCTTTAGAATGACACGAAAAATTATCAAGTTCGATGAAATTCCACGAGAAGCTCTTTTTTATTGTTCGACAGTATCAACAGCTTAACAAAAGCAAGGAGAACTAAACCGTACAATCGTCGATTGATTTATCGTAGCAGAATAACAATGGTCCCTAAATCAATCGTTCTAATCATAATAACATTCAAATAAAATGAAAAAAAGCATTGTCAGTCTTGTGACAATTCCATGTTTGTTATTTTAGTCCAAATAGTAAAGGTGATTTTGTCAGAGCTAAAAATTTATTCAAAATGCTAATCATCTCTAGATACTTTGCCTTAGATAAAAAGCTAAGAAAAGTATTATAATGTTGTCCAGACCAGAGATTTCCATAGCGTGACTTGACGTTTTTCTGAAACATCCCCCTTCTCTTAATTTACATGATTCTCAGATTTTTATAATCATTTCTACTGTGTCCATTAGGTACTTAGCGTCCCCGAATAAATTATCAATTTTTATTTTAAATAAACACAAAGAATTTGCATTGTGCTGTTTGGTAATTTATTCCAAATGCCGGCAATCCTCAGACTGGAAAATCTTTTTCGAACATCCCTACGGCATCCCTGTTTTTTAATCTTTTAAGTCATTACCTCTTATTCTATCATCTTCTTGTATCTCAAATAAGCCCCTGGCATCATAGCAGTTGTGTTCAGACTTGTATACTTCAATAAGGTCTCCCCTTAGTCTTCTGTAAACAAAAGAAGGTAAACTTTAGTCCTTTAATGTGCTCCTCACATTAAAGTCTTCTCTGATCGGTGACAGATTTACAAGCTTTTTTTTTAACATTCTGATTCGTGAACATTTCTGAACATTAATGTCAGTAATTATTTACATATTGCTTTTATATTTTAGAGAGTCTACTATTTGTCCCTTGAGTATTACCTTGGAAGAAGCCTTTCAAATACATTGATGAACTTGGATATGAGTGAAATTTGTGATATGGCAATGGATACGGTACCATACTTTTCTCCATTAGACTATATTTTGCATGTCAATTATAAGAAATTTTGTTCACAGATTTTGTAAACCCTTCTGACACTGTATTGAAAAGTTTTTGCCAAAAACAAGGACATTAGTTGAGCAACTTATCCAATCCCACCTGCACCAATGATGTGATTGATTGGAATGACTTTTGAAATTTGATTTGTCTAAATAATTGATTTGGTTTATTCAGTATATTTAGTGTAACTATGCAAATTTAGCTGGCAAACATTGTTTTCTGTTAACTTTTATTCCATACAACATTTTTGGTAATCAAGATACCTTTTTAGGCCAGCATAAGTTTTTTGGGACAACTAGTACTTCCCCCAGCAAGTAGTTTGTTGAACAAGCTATCCAGTCTTGCTTCAAAATATTAATGCAGTGACCTGCATTCAAATAAGGTATGGTGTGTTTTGTAACCTAGTTGAGAAAAGGCATTTCTAAATGCAAGATATGACAATGGTAAAAGTATGTTTGTGGTTCTCAAATAATTTATTTTTGGGTTCAATAACACACAATGGAAAAACATCTGCAAAAGAAGACTTCTAAAACTGATGATATGACCTCAACCAGATAAGCCTGAAATGTTTTAGGTTTGTGTTTGATAAATAACTGTTTGAGCTCAGTTTATATCAGTATATTCGATGAGGTCCGGAGTTTTTTGTCATTCTGTTAAGCAAAGTTTCCTGCTTATAGCATCATTATAACCTGTCTTTACTTCACATATAATCTTAAAATCTTTCTTGAAGACAAAAAATGCTATTAAACTGACTTCTAATTGATAGTTTCTTTTGGAAATTTGTCTTAATATTAATTGCCTGCTTAAAAAGCTAATGCTTACAAAACTGTCAATTATATTTTTTTCAAATATTTGTCTAAGTTTTTGTCAGGTTTATGATGAATAAAAGTGTGTAGTTTGGGTTTGAACAAATAAGAAAACACTGTTAACGTCATTTTCCTATGCACATTGCTGACCAAACAGTTACATTTGGTCTATTTGAATAGTCCTGTTACTTGAATAAGCAAACTATTCAGTCAGAGGTGAATATTCATTTTGCACGAGTTCTAGTCATGTGCTATCTAGCTATAATAATACCACATATAAAACTGTTGAGAGACAACCTTTGTTAAATCCAAGACCAGATCTTAATATTAGCCATATTATCTAGAGGATTTTTAATGAGAATTAACTTAGTTAATTTGAGTTAACAACCACCATGAAGACGCGCATTACTCTCTCTCAAAGGGGTGATATCATGCTGTACATTACATTCTTATAAGGCTGTTTATCTCCATTTGGCACCTACTATTATGTATATTACATCCTGGTGCCTTTGCAAGGCAGTGCTCAAGCAAATCTCTAGTTATTATATTATATTATAGGCGATTGCACGCCTTTCCGACGAAAGCCTGTTATGAACCATTACACAGCACATGGCTCACACCATATTGTATGCATTTTGCCCCTCCTGGCCCTACCCCTATCTTAGTTTTCTTTTCTATCTGCCCCTATATCGCTTCCTTCTGCCTCTCTTTCAGCTAGTTTTCTCCCACAGTATTCATTGCATGACGGATTTATCAGTCCGGTTGGCAGGGTAAAAAACTGTTGACCATAAATTATGTTATTGCCCAGGCAATACAAGGTCTGTTGCACTGAAAGCCCAAAATGTTTTTCCCTGAGATGAGAACTCAGTTCTTATTAATAAGGGGTTCCATGAAGGAATTAAGTTGGTAATATTAGTAATGGTCCAGGAATCAATAGCAAGTCCCTAACAAGAGAAAAGAGGGAGGGGTCAGAAAAAGAGGGAAAAGTCAGGAAATGAGGGAGGGGTCAGGAAAAGAGGGAGGAAAGATCAAACTTGTTCATTTTGGCTTTGAAAGAAGACAGGCTATGAGAGTCTGGGAAGCAGAGAGAGGGTACTTAAAAATGACTTATTTTCATAGAAACAAGGACCTGTTTTGGTTTTGACTATTTGTGCCAAATCTGGAAAAGAACCTTTTTTTCTGCAAAAGGAGGGCTGCTTCTTGATGGAAAAATTGCTCTTAAGTGAAAACATTGCTTCTACTTATCATTTTGTAGATCTTTTCAAAAAAGTGATATATAACCCATGAAAAGGTTGAGTAGAAGTCACAGCTGCAAAGCAGAAAAAAATCAGTCTGTATCTGTTGTTCCCTTGATTTCTGAGTTGGTAGACAAATCCACTTGAATCACCAAATTATCAGCCATTATTATAAATGTTAAGTATATTAACAGCATGCTTGCCTTGTTCTGAAATATTTTTCCCATTTATAGCTTGGTCTTGATATTCAAGAAATGATAGAACAAGAAATGGATGCTGGCCTTGGTAATGGTGGTCTTGGAAGACTGGCTGCGTGTTTCATGGACTCCCTTGCAACACTTGGCATTGCATCTCATGGTTATGGATTGCGTTATGACTATGGGATATTTGAACAGAAAATACAAGATGGGGAACAAGTATTGCACTCTACTTTAAATCTAATTTCAAGGCTAAACAATTTATACTATTTGAATCCTTAGATATCTAGAATATGATCAACTCTCTGTCAATTGAGGCAATTTGCCAAAGTGTTATTTCCAGCTGGAGGTGAATATTTCAACACTCTTGCAAACTTAGTTTCTTATGATTGTTTTCCAGTTTGGTACATGATACTTGTACTAATACTCTGTCCACCTCTTTTGTCTACAATTTACATATTTGTTTCTAGGTGGAAATTCCGGATGACTGGTTAAAGTATGGCAATCCCTGGGAAAAGTCAAGACCAGAGTATACAGTGCCTGTTCATTTTTATGGCAAAGCTGTTTGTGACAAAGATGGATACAACTATACATGGGTTGACACAGAAGAGGTACATGCTATTGCACATGATATCCCTGTGCCAGGGTATGGGAACAAGGTAGTCAATACAATTAGACTGTGGTCTGCAAAGTCACCAAAGGATTTTGATTTGTCCTACTGTAAGTATTCAAGTAACGCAAAACTTAGAATATATATATGTTTTCTTTTCCCAGTAAGAGAGATATATATTTGGCAAGTTTATAGGTGGAGTTTCAGCATCATTCATTCAATTTGAAATGCTGCACATTGACATACCTGATTGTAGCTCAACATCAAGCTGCTCCTTTTTGCTAATAAATGCTCAGAGGGTGACTCGTGTGACTACATTTTCATGAAAATCGATCAAAATCTTAAGTACTGCTGACCTCTTACAATAATGATGAATGTGAGTTATTTGAGAATGTGAGAATGTTAGTTTTTTAGTAAATAGATTTTGTCATAAAAGTAAAACTTTTCTTCCATTCTGTTTATAAATGTTTTTAGCCAGCTAGTGTTTTCACACACATTAAATTATTTCTTTAGTTCTACTGCGTAAAATGGCTCTATGACCCACACTGCTTTTGTTGATGTGAAACAAACAATATAACATACTTAAATGAGTAGATTGGAAAGAATGGCAGTGAAAATATAGGAATGATCGAATGTAATATGCTACATTATTTGACAGTTAAATTTTGGAGCACCAGTTAGAAAGTTAGATAAAACTACAGACTTTAAAGTTTTCTGTGACCTGTTGGTGCAAGTTAGGCACTTTTGCAAAATGATGGTTTGCATAAGCTTGCATGTAATTGCTGGCAAGTAACGTAAGGATTTATTTCAAGTCTTTTAACCTGAATGCCAAAATTTCATAATCGATTAACTTGCTTTGTCCTTTTGGAGATATTTTGTTATTTAGTTGCACTTCATCAAACCCATCCGAAGAGAATTGTTGCAATGTTGCATAATAAGTTTGCTCAGTTACGAATAAGATGATATGGGTTGTCATGGCAATCAATATAAGGGCATTCATTGTTCAAGTCTGTGTTTTAAATGCTCAACTGTTTTACTCAGTCTAGGTCACTCAGTGCTTTTGATATTTTATTCCTCGTTGGATAGAGAGTATCATCATTTTAAGCCACACACCTAGCCAGTAGTAAAGCAAGTTATTTTTTACGGTATGTTAAGGACATCATGCTGCTTAGACAGAGCTGTAAGACCAACAATTGTATTTTATTCCAATACTGTATTTATCTCTATAGTTATGGGTGGTGACTACATAAAAGCAGTTTTGAAAAGGAACAAAGCCGAGAATATTACAAGAGTTCTTTATCCAAATGATAATGTGAGTATTTAATTAAAGGGTAAAGATTTCTTCTTTTAGATAATTTTGATCAATACTTTGTGTGTCCGAGAGTTGAATAGTATTGTTATTTGTGTATTAAAGATTTATATCTATGTTTATTGAACATACATGACTAAATTCATAATTGCTTTCCTGTGCAGAATTCTTTCGATTTCAAGGTCAAGTTTTGAGAAATTTTATCTCAAAGCTAGAGCAAATCCTGCTTTTTCTATTTGCCACAAGCGATAATGTGACTGTAACAAGCTATAATAAAGAATTTTGGATGTTACAGTCAGTCTCGATTTCATTCGCAACCTTTTGTGAAAAGCCTCGTATTATGCCCCATTGCAATGAATCCTCTCACAAGAATAAAACAAGGTTAATTTGGGGTTCTGATCATTTCAAAAGAGTTATTACAAAGTTTGTGCATGCCAGTAACGCTAGAGTTTTTTCGTAGTTCTTTGAAGGTAAAGAATTACGTCTCAAGCAAGAGTATCTGATGGTGGCTGCAACTCTGCATGACATTGTTCGAAGATATCAAGAAGCTGATTTTGGTTCCAAGAAGGACGTGAGATTGTCATTTGATTGCTTTCCTGACAAGGTATGCTATCGTTATATAAATATTTTTCTTAGATAATGCCCTGATTACAGAGGTGCATTTGCTGGCAACAGAGAGCTGTTAGTTATACCTTTAGTAGACAAGAGGAACCTTACCCTTTGTGCCACTGTTTAAAGGAATCTCATTGGTCAAAACACAAACAGTATTATGTATTTTTGTTCTGATTTGCTTATCGCTGTCGGGTATTAAGTAAGGGAGTAACACTCCTGTACAACAGGCCTGGTGAAAAGCTTATTCGGTGAGAGATATCCCCATAGGGGAGTCCCCTTTCAAAGAATGGAATGACCAAGGCATTTTTCCTTTTTCTTCCGCAAGCTGAGATTTTCCACAGTCAACCGTGATCTTGGATTCGACATGTTTGTAACATCTCCCCTGACAGTCCAAGACAACATTTGCTGCCCCTGCCATAGTTACCTGCTTTCTCATGTGAAGAAAAAAACTGGCGTGGCTTGATTGTTACATAAAGGTTTGGAGTGGGCTGGCATCATCCATAAACATTTACATCCTGAAGACAGTGGCGTAACGCAGTTTAGGCGACCTTAGTTCGAGAACTAAGGGCCCCCGACCAAAAAGGGCCCAAAAGGGGCCCCATCAAATTTTTCGTATTGTGTGCTTTTTTACCATGTTGACAAGGTTTCCTAAAGCCATCCCAAAAGTTCTTACTAAACAGTGTTGCTAACACAACACAACACTGGATTCATTCATTCTGTTTTGTTTTGTTTATTCGCTATAATTCTTCAATGGCTTATTTCAATTATACTGACAATGAAAACTTTGACCTTGGCATTCAGAGGGCACAGAGAGCAGGTTCATGATAATGTGTGTGAAGGTGGGAACTTCTTGGCATTGGCCTCTCTTATGGCTGAATATGATGAATTTCTAGCAGAAGTTATATCTCTTCCAGGTAGAGCAACAAAATGCCTTAGCGCTAAGATCCAAAATAAGCTGATTCACTTGCTTGCAAATACTGTATCCTCGACTTTGGTAGAAAATATTAATTCAGCACCATTCTGGAGTATAATCTTGGATTCCACCAGTGATATTACCAGAGTCGACCAATTAACCGTTGTTATTAGGTGGGCAATCACACGTTATGAGTGAAAACTTTTTTGCTACCCTTCGAGATATCTTCAGTTTTTTTGGCTCTTCCTTGAATAGATGGAGAGATCTTGGAATCGAAGCTGGGAAAGGATCACTGACACTAAAAAAGTTATATACGACACGTTGGAGCTCTCGCATTGATACAATGCGAGCCGTGCGTGACAAGTATCCCCAGATAATGAGGCTTCTGACGCGACTCATCTTAACATCAAACAAGAAGAATGAGCGTGACAACGCAAAGAGTCTAAAGAAAAAATTGACACACTAGAATTTATTATTTTCCTTGTATTCTGGGAGAGAATACCAAGATCAGTCAATGCAGTATCAAAGGAGCTTCAGTCCCCTAGGATTGACTTGTCAGTTGCCTCTAGACACCTTAATATTGCACTCTCGGAGCTCCAATATCTTCGAGAATCATGGCAGTCTATAATGCTTACTGCCTCAACACTTGCAAAATCTTGGGATGGATCGCTAGAGTTTCAACAAAAGAGGGGTCGGAAGGCAAGATATGAATCAGATGAATTTGTTGTAGATGGAGAACTGATGGATCCTGAGCAAAGTTTTAAGATAAACGTTTTCTACAAGACTGTTGATACAGCATTGATGCAACTGACAGAAAGATTCAAGGACAAGCAATGGTGACGTCATTATTCAGCTGTCTCTACCCCAACAACCTGGCAACACTGAGTCCTGACATGCTTGAAAATGCAGTACGAGTAATTCGTGAGAAATATCCAAATGACTTTACAGATGAATTAGATTCTGAGATGAGATAATTTGAAACCGAATTCAGAAAGGAGATTGCAGTCAAGAAAACTGTTCTAGAAGTTAATAACCTCATGCTCCAGAGCCGTATTAGTTCATCCTTTCCAGAAATGTACAATCTATTAACACTTTTTGTCACTTTGCCAGTAACTGTTGCATCGGCACAAAGACATATCTAAGATCTACAATGTCACAGGAGAGACTGGACGACCTAGCAACTTTGTCAATTGAGAACAAGGAAGCAAAGAAAATTGACAAAACAAAGCTTATAAAGGATTTTGCCAACGTTAATGCACGTAGAAAAGCTCACGTTGTGAGCAAGAACACCTAATTTACTGTTGGTTTTTTCATATGTAAACATTTTCTTTACCACATCACGTGCATTTCTCGAGGTTCTAAAGGGCACGATTTTAAACATTTTCCCATTACCCCGAACCCCTTTGCCCCGTAGAGCTCACTTCACTTCGCAGTCCCTAAATAAGCAATATCATTGATACTTTTAGCAATATCATTGTTATTATGATGTTTACTTGTTTTTAAATTCATTTTCAATTTTTTCCCAGGTTGCCATCCAACTTAACGATACACACCCGGCACTAGCTATTCCAGAATTGATGCGCATCTTTGTGGACGAGAAGAAATTAGAATGGGGCAAGGTATGTCGTTTTCTAAATAAGGTCGATGATAATTTTGCTTGCCATTTAGGTAGGTCACACATTAGTGTTGAAATTTCGTTAAAATTCAGCTTTCACTTTTTCGTTGTAAAAAGGTAGTTTTTGAGCGAAGAAAGGAGCATCTGAATGAAACAAGAGTGGCGCCAGTTTGTTCATTTTTTTTCTGTGGAAAGTTCATATTTTAAAGTTTTTATGTGGCTGTAGCTAAATACCTTTGAATTAAATTTAAATTTATTTTTCCTTAGCTATAATGGTCGATTTATAATTTGAAGCAGCCAAGATCCTTATCAAAATGTTACTTTCAATAGTTATTGTTAAAGTTATTTTCAAATCTAACCAGTTATTGTTAAAGTACTGTACACTTAAAAAGGAGAATGAAATTAATGCAACATCTGACTCTATCACGCAACGAAACCTACTGTCAAAAGCTCTGGGTTTGGAAAGAGGAACTGCACGAAATCTACCAATTCGAATCATATCTGGGTTTATTCATTTGTTCTTTATTGTTTGTTGTATACTTTATTCCGTGGACCGGGCTATGCAGGATTTAGGGAGACAACATCATACTATATCAACAAAAGCTTTAATATTTATTCACAACCAAAAATTACTTTTCCATCACCGCATGTTACAATCTCTCCATTATTCTTATCTTGTTGCGTTCTGCGCATGCTGCGTTCTAATTCGCTGCGCACGCCGCTGCACATTACCATTATGGCACAAACCTTACTTTAACAACATTGATGGTTCAAATTTTGGCGAGGCTAATCAGTGGCCTATTTCTTTAATCAATACAAAAGTTTTGACCTGTTTCTCAATCAATACAATTGTCCCAGTCCAAAGGTCCAACAGTTTTAGCCACAAATCAAAACAAGCGTTAGGCAATGCCACATAAAATCTATTCGAAATCTTGGAAGAAATAAGATTTTGTTGCTTCGCAAAGTGGTTGGACGCTGCACTAGACTGCCTTACTCAGTGTCAATGTTCGATTTCCTGCTGATTTACCCCTGGTGTCATTCTTTGAACAATAATGATTAACGATATAATGCATTCGTACTGGGTTACTTATCCTCAGTGCTCGAAAGCACATTATATAGTTGCAATATAAGATGCCAATTACAATTATATAGTTGCAATATAAGTTGCCAATACAAGATTATATGTAACACGTTACATAAGTTTTAAGCTCAAAATCGGTCAAATGTGCGCTATATCTATCTAAATTCCAAGTAGAGTCTAAACAAACAGTTTGCATTTAATAATGTCTTACGAACGTGTTTCCAGCCTTGTGTATGGGAATCTTTTCCACCGTTTAGGTAAGGCACGATCGCCTGCTGTGACAGGTGTTGTAAAGTGTTTTATATTTCTGTTTTATTTGACAGGCTTGGGATATTTGCAAGAGGACATTTGCTTACACGAATCACACTGTACTACCAGAAGCCCTTGAGAGATGGCCTACATCATTGTTACAAAAAGTATTACCAAGGCACCTGATCATCATTTTTGCCATCAACGGTATTCACTTAGAGGTGAAGAGAGATCTTTAAAACGTTTCGATTTTATATATAACCGTGGTGACAAGCTTACAAATTTTTATCAATTATTGTCAAATCACATACCTTAAAGCATTTGATCTTTTCCCTTTTTAAATACTTTCAACTTGTTTTCCTTTTCTGGGTACTTCCTCTCCATTTTCTTCCTTTCTAAGAACGAAAGAAATCAAATTCCTTTCTATGAAGTGCAGCAGAACTTATTTTGGGGACACTGATATTAGATTTTCATCGTGGAGCAGTGGTTTTGATATTATAGGTTTAAAATGGTTCAAGGACGAATAACCAACATAGTAACATTAAACTAGTATCATAGTTGTTTTATTTGTTATTATTTTGATAGCATGATTGCTGTGACTATGATATGTCCTTATCCTAAAAATCACAGTATAAAGACAAGATTGGATGTGAAAAATCCGATAGAATTTGTAAGATTTGATAGCCAGAGCTTGTTTAGAGGTGCTAATGGTACATAGGATGTTTTAGTTATTTAATTTGCAATGTATGTCGGTAAAATATACTAGAGTGCTTAGAAGTATACTAAAGTTCATCTAATATTTTCATTGTTGAGATCCTCTCGAGTTAAAATAAATCTAATTAATTTAGGAATTAAATATATTGAACCGACAGTTTTTTTCTAAAGGAAGTGGAAAAGAGATGGCCGGGAAATGTAGACAAGTTAAGAACATTGTCGATCGTTGAAGAGGAGCCAGAGCAAAGAATAAACATGGCGCATCTATGCATTGTTTCTTCCCACACTGTCAATGGTGTTGCGAAAATGCATTCCGAGCTGCTTAAAACATCTATGTGAGTATTTCCTTATAAATCTTGCCACAATGTGTTCCATCGTAAAACGCATATAAAATATATTTTTGGGTGCACGTGAAGCTTTTTGCCTTCAAAGGCTATGAACTATGAGGATCTCGGGTAAATTTAAACGTCAGCCATTTAAAGTTTGGAAGGCAGAGCAAACTATGTCTCATTCGAGATTTAGAGTTACTTGATCACTTGTTTTAATGATATTGGATTGATTTTTGGTATTGGATTCAAAATCTTTCCTGATCTACACGCATCCGTAATTATTTCAAAAGTTAATTAGAATTCCATTTGCAAAGGCCAAAACTCTCGTTATCTCTGAACATGAATAGAAGATTACGAAAAATTAAGAACATAAATCTTATCTTTCTACCTTTAATCTAGTCAATAGTTTGGTTTTCCCTTTAATTTAATTATGAATTAATAGCTCTGTTCCACGCTAATCTTTAAAGCCCATCTTCTCTAATGCTCATGAACTTAAAACTGTTACTGGATATTTGCAAAAGGCCAAATTTGTTGTATTGTAACCACAGCTAAGGTCACAGAGTCTATAACTGTGGTTGTAAAACAGCTGAAAATTTTAAACATTTAAATAGCACGCTTAAGTTGTACATTGTTTGACTGCATTCAACAAGATGTAAGAATGCTGGAGGCTTGTTAAGTGATCAGATAGAGAAGTACAGAGTTTTATGTATTTGAGAGTTTTTGGCCGTTTGCGAAAAGCTCGGTTCTGAGAACGCTTTCAAATCCGTGGCCTAATGTCAGCAGAAGAACGGAATTGTTGATCCCCTTGACAAAAATTCTTACATTCTAACATAATTTTATGAAAGATGCTGATTGAGACTGGACTATTTTTCTAATAAAATTGTTACTGTTGTACTGCAAAGAATCTGCTCCTTTAGTTTACACTTATCTGTTGAGTTCTGCCTGATAGTGTTAGATTTTTTCTTAAGTTAGCAAAGGAAAAGTTCTTCTGTAAAGGTCTTCGTGTATCAACAGTGAAATAGAAATTGGACATCTCCCCTTCCACTGTCGCTTGATTTTGTAGCACAACAGTTTCAGTTAAATTCAACAGTAAAAGCAATGAGGAACTTGTGTTGTCAAAACAAAAGCCAATTACAAAGTAATTTCGATTCTCAAATACAGATTGGCTTGCAGTTGCTTGGTATTTAGTCCATTCAACTGCTCCTTCTTTTTGCAGCTTCAAGCATTTCTATGAGATGGATCCTGAGAAATTTCAAAACAAAACAAATGGAATCACTCCTCGGCGCTGGTTGTTACTTTGCAACCCATCTCTTGCTGAAGTTGTTTGCGAGGTATACTTAATCTTCCACCACATTTAATCTTGCTGACAATTTTATTAAAATAATGCAAAACACATTTACATCTCTGTTTATATAGCAACCAGCAATATAAACTAGAACGTTAAGCCTGATCTCAAAATATCCATTTGTAATTTCTTGATAGAAGTTATTCAAATGTTATTTATTTTTCTAAGTTGTGCTTCATTCTTACAACAATCTAGAAAATTGGTGACAAATGGATAACAGAACTGAGTGATCTGAAGAAATTGAATGCTTTGACGACGAATGCTCGCTTTGTCAAAGAAATTGCGAGAGTCAAACAGGTAGATAAACTCAGTAACTTCCCTATATTTGATGGCAGGGTTTGTAGTTAGCTCTGTCGCTGGCTTTTTTTAATTATTTGTATTAGGATATTACTTTGCGATTATTATTCATATCTTCATTCTGATGTACTAAATATTACCTATCTGTAGGAATTAAGTACTTCAGCTGCATATTTAGATCTCATACATTCATAAGTCGCTCTGCCTTTGATAGGATGTAGCAAAATTCACTTCTATTATCGCCATAATCGGCCTTTGCATCACCTTTGCTGATACCGCTAGTTTGAATTGATATGTCTTGGTACTGCGCAGTTTCAGTATTTTTATATAAAACTGGATATCGACCGAAAGCTTTGAGATGACGTTAATTAGAAACAGGTACCGTTTGAAGCCATAATTTAGGGACAACACACTTGCCCGAGGCATTTTCCAATGATGAAGAAAGACACCCAACAAGAAACTGTGATAGATGCCAATTATAATTAACTGTAAATTTCATTTCAATAATAGAGATAAATCCGAAAAACGTCTTATGTAAAAGCGGGATGTTAATCCCAGTAAACGCGAAATTAAAGGTGCTTTCGTTGCTTTTTTATCATTCCCGCTGTTGCAGCTTTGTACATTGGACATGATTGGCCCTTTTCAAGGTTTAAGTTATACTTCTCATTTTCCAGTTCTTAAATTTTTTTAAATTATTTTGCCCAATTTTGCTTCTTGTACTTTTAATAAATTCTTTTGCGACACGTTGTCTAATCACTGCAATTATCGTAGAGCGCTAGCAATGATAATTCAAAGCGATTTAAAAGAGAGATTTTAAAGTTCCTGTTTGACGACTATAGTTTCATATATGATAAAATGTTGTTTTATCCACAGGAAAACAAGAATGTCTTCGCTGCATACATCCAGAAGCATTATAACATTAATATCAATGTGGATTCTATTTTTGATGTCCAGGTCAAACGTATCCATGAATACAAGAGGCAAATGATGAATGCTCTCCATATAATCACCATGTATAACCGTAAGTTCACCTCGGTCATGGCCTGAAGCATCTACTCAGATATTTGTTAGTCTTTTTCATCAGAGCTCCTGAAGTGACAAGGAAGCTGGATTCGGGGAAATAGAAAAATAACTCCTTAATTTTAACTATATTTCGTTTGTTTCTGGCCTGCTTGAGACTATGTCGAAATCTTTTGATATTATTATGCTTTAAAGCTGCGGGTCAAAGCCGTTGTTTGTTGGTCACGGGTCAAAGCCATTGAATACAATAGCACTCAGTAACGATGGTTAAATGATACTATAGAGATGGTCAAAGGGTTGATTGTATTAGCAAAAAAGGCTAGAGGCTTTCCTTTTCGCCTTATCCTTCTCTATATAGAATCCATATATGGGTCAATACTTATGGAACCTTTCTTATTTTTGCTAAGAAGGCCCTGAACAAAATTACATGTCAGATATTTGGAAATATATTGACTATACTATGTAATCTTGAAATAGAAAAAAGGGAACTGGTTTCATAAACTTTAATCAAATTATTTATATGTATCAAACAGAGCAGCGAGGGTTTATAATTCCTCACCTCTATTATACTCTTTCAATTATCAACCATTCCGCAGCACACACACAAATTCGATTAAGATTGGTAACTGTATTCAAAAATTGCTGATTGTTCTGGCAGGTCTTAAAGATGATCCAGAAATTGACTTTGTTCCAAGAACCGTCATGATTGGTGGCAAGGTTTGTATTACCATAGTCAGATATTCTTGAAGAATACTCGATCTGATTGTGCCATTTGCAGTAGAGTTTGTTAATCGCAATTTCCTAAAATCCATTAGATAATGCTATTAAAAATATTGTTCTTTTTGTTGTGTCTTTTGCCCTTACCACCAAACAATTATTTGAATGCTTCGAGGGAATTGATCTCATGGATTCTTTATAAGGCGATCTGATTAGTTCTTGATGCTGGAAGTTCACAAGTCAGCCAAAAATATTCATTGATTTTATCAAAATTAGTGTTAGGCGATTGAGTACCTACCCAATTTTAATTGGCTCATGAAGCCTCCCTATGGTGTACACCTGTGGGACCAGCTTTACTCCTCGTTTTGTGGGGATTTCTTTAACAAGGGAATGATTACTAGGAAAAGGCCTAACCAGCAATATGGAGATGTCCGTTCATAGATGTCTCTCTGTATTCGTTTTTGCAGGCAGCACCTGGGTATTACGCGGCAAAGCAAATCATCAAACTCATTGTTGGAATATCCGAAGGTCGGCTTTTTTTTAAATGTTCAGATTTTCCTTATCTATCATTGTATGTTCTTTTTCATTTTTCATTGAAAACAAACTTGGCCTTTTGCTGATCAAAATACTTGTCTTTTTCTGTACCCAAACATTTCTAGGATCAAGGTTTGGGTACAGCATGGGAAATATAGTGTAGCTACAGACTCGCAAATGTTATTGTCTTTGTAAGGCATTTAAGGACAATATGAATTTAAAGGTATTTTTCATAGATTCTTTGAAAACGCATTGAAATAAATAAAATAACAAGCGAGGCAACAAGACGCATTAAAATAACCATTATGTAAGAAAGATGCTGTTTCACAATGGTGGATTTTTTTCTGCTGTAGACGAAGAATGCTTTTATTTACCCTCTGATTTTAGCTAGTGTACTTCTTTTCTTTGTAGTTGTTAATAACGATCCCATAATCGGAGATCGGTTGAAAGTGGTGTTCTTAGAGAACTACAGAGTCTCATTGGCAGAGAAGAGTATCCTTTTTATATCAAAATAAATTGGTTTCAGTAACCTTGAATACAAAGTTGCTTTCAACGCAGGCACAGTATGTTAACCAGAAGTATCTAAAATACATTTTTCTGCTCAAATCATCATATTATCTTTTGCTCATTGTATTATTATCGATAGACCATTGTTGATTACTAGTTATGATAATTCAATTTTTGTGAAGCTGCATCTTCCTTGATGTTAAATAATAGTCATTCCTGCTGCAGACCTCTCAGAACAGGTAAGCAATTTAGTTATCTGCATATACTCTCAAATTGTATATCGATGACGTCATAAATTAAACTTTGAAGATTGCTGTCAAACTTGGATTCAAACCGCCCGCCAATGAAGATAATTTCTAGATGTAGCTAGACTTTGATGCTCTGGTTATCAGGCTAAAAATTCACCTCATTTGATGCCTGCTAGAATTGACGCTAAAATGATTTCTGATCTTTCAAACATGTCTATACGGGGGCTGCAGTGACTTCATAAATTCAGGATGAAATTTCTTATAGGTTTGATTGAAATTGAAAGAAATCCGCCGTTGAGGCTGATTGGTATATTCTGAGAAGCATTTAGGACGGGTGTTCTTCCTTAGAGTTTATCATTGGTGATACCGTAGGGTTTAGTTGAAGAAAGTCTAGTTCAGCTTAGTTTTCACCCCTGTATAGATTTCTTCAGATGGCGATTAAGATTTCCCGTAATTGAATGTTTAAAGGGATAAGTCATGAGGTATTAGCTTATTTTGATCACTTATTACCGGCATTTTCTAACATTCCAGTTTGCTTTCTAGATCTCATTAGCAGGTACAGAGGCTTCAGGAACTGGAAACATGAAATTCATGGTGAGTATCAGCAAGTCTTCTGCTCGCTTCAATGATTATAATTTGACTTTTTGCTATCTTGTGCAACTGCTTATGTGCCATAAAGGGCCTTTCCCTATTCTCAATTTGCAAGATTTAGTTTAGTGTCGATTCGTTTACTATGTTTTTGCAAGTAAAATTTCGTATATATTAAGATATTTTCTATGTTTGTTATGTTTAACAGTCATATCTGGACAAATCTCAACACAATCTTGTTACAAGCTCAAATCTTGCATCCTAAAATGGCAGTTACATTTGCACCTTTTGAAGTAGAATGATTTGGAAAACAATGTTTATTTTATAAAAGTTCTAGGGTAGCACCATGAAGTCTTGTGTGTAATTAGTTTTAATAAAAGAAAATCTTTCTTTCTATGTTCCCTGACGCTATTTTCATAATCACACCCGACTATCAAGAAGATAGGCCCATTTATGAAAACAGATAAGGTGTCTACAGTGTTTCTTTGAATTTTGCAGTTAAATGGAGCATTGACGATTGGTACACTCGATGGTGCTAATGTGGAAATGAGAGAAGAAATGGGTGCAGACAATATTTTCATTTTTGGCATGACTGTTGATGAGGTAGAAGAACTGAGAGCTAAAGGGTATTTATATTTTGTAATTTTTCTGTGATACTGTTTTATCGATTGAGATGACAGAGATGTTATAACCAACCTCTTATTGATCTCGTATTCCTCAGATAATATGAATGTATAAATGCTAAAGTTTTAAGTAAAAATTGATAACTTTAGTTATAAGCAAATAATAATGATAAAGTTATAAGACGCATCCAAACGGCCTAAGCGCTATAAAGCTCCATTTTTTTTCCAAAATCGTTTTATACTCTATCAATAAATTTGCAGATACACTCCTAAAGACTACTATGATAAGAATGCTGAATTGAAAAGAGCCATTGACCAAATCAAAGAAGGAGTGTTTTCACCCAAGAACCCGGAAGAGTTTAATCATCTTGTAAATGATCTTCTGTATCACGACAGGTATAACATGTTTTGTTTATGATGACTCTCATCATACCTACATGCTACTTCAATTGATCCAGCAATCCTCTTTCAACCCTTGGAATGTGAAGCAAAGTCACCCTGTTTTATTTTTATTTGTTACCACCAAAAAAGCATTTTTCTCTTAGTATCATTTTTTATCAGTCATGCATAACGTAATGAAAGTTTTTCGTGAAATTTATCATGTATTTAGCTGTAACAAGTTCGAGAATGTACATTTGAATATGCATTGATCTTCATTCAACGCCTTTGCTGACCAATCATCTGCTGATTTTAGTTCCTGACCATTTTGCAAAACAAGCTGCCGTTTTAATCTTATCCTGCCACCTTTATGCTTCCCAACTACGGTTGCTTTTCATTCCATTAAGTTCTTTAAGAGGCAACTACCCCCCTTTTATGCTTCCATCATTTTTGTTCCTATTTCTACAAGGTTTTTTCAAGTTCGATTCTTACGGAAGACAGCCAGAACTAAGAACCACGTTTACGTTCATTCCAAGCCATGTTCATTGTCTCAGATACCAAACTTGATAATGCAAGCTCTTAATGTTAGAGTTTCTTAGTAATCTAAAAGCAGTGTATCATGTGATTTGTTTCAGGTTCTTCGTACTTGCTGATTTCGAAGCATACCTTAAATGCCAAGAGCGTGTCAGTGAGCTGTACCAGGTTTGTACTTTATGATGTAGCTCACACGTGTAAAACACACTACGGATATATAAGTGGCCTCGGCCTTAGGTTAAAAGTCTCGTTGACAGCATCATGTGGGCAGTGATGCCTAGGCTGTGTCCGCAACATACAGAGTCAAAACGGCGAATGAACTAGAGCCTTTTTTCCTGCCACAACAAAGGTTATATTAAAACTTTGAAGTATTTTCTACATTTTAGTCAGGATTCCTGAATGATTATAGCCATTCCTTTCAATAGTGCTTCTCTGGGACAAAAGACTTTGCCTAGGCCTTCCCTATATACAGCTAACCTAGGAAGAAATATTCTGGCCCGTTAACCTTTCATTTACTCCACTAGAATAATGTAGATAGCTATTACGTTTTCTATAAACAAGAAGTTTATTGCTCATCTTCGGTGAATCAACTGTCGTCCATATCCTCAAGCCGATAAGGCGGTTATCGAGACAGTTTTTGTTTACATTCCGCAGCTTTGACTTTTGGAAACTGTTAGTTAGCAAACTGTTATTGGATTGAACTGACATTTTTTCTTATATAGGACTTTACTTTCCTTTGTCTTTATATTCGTCGTCTGTCTTTAAATTACTTTGTCACAGTTTCATTGTCCATATTCTTGTCGAACAGTTTCTAAAGAAAGTTCTGAAGATTCTATGAATGAAAAGTTTTCTTTTGAATGATGCATTCTTTGTCTGCTTCCGTTTTTCATCAAAATCGTGAACATGTTGGTTTTAAGCACTTGATTCACAAATACAAGTCAGTATACGGGATTGGTGAGATTAATCCAGGAAGAAATTAAAACTTGATTTTCTTTGCTAAATTAGTGTCCCTTTGCATCTATCGTAATTTTTGAGAGTCCTGAATAGAACAGACTCGTTTAATTTCCTTAATTACAACGTTGGCATGCATACCCTGTCCCCCCAAACCATTTTGCCCCTGTCAATGGTAAGTGGTCGTTGTACACATATACTTTGGAACTCCTCAGTGAAATGACCGTTTATTTTTACAGGATCAGCTAACATGGATCCAGAAATGTATACACAACATTGCCAACTCTGGTAAGTTCTCCAGTGACAGAACGATTTTGGAATATGCCAAGGATATTTGGAATGTGGAGCCAGCCCTGCCAAATGGCATTGAAGAAGAGGACGATTGAGGACGATGACGTTTGAATACGAGGACGTTTGAATGCGAGGACGTTTGAATGCGAGGACGATAGAAGACTTTAAACTAAATTTTTCAATTCTGCTTTATAATGAACGCTCGCTGATTCAACCAGTGATTTTTATCTAGCTGCCAGTGAATCCCATAGATATTTACTTCTTCGCATAGTTATATTCTCGGCATAGTTATATTTTTCGAGAAGGCCATTGCAGGTATGGATGATTAAGAAATTCAGGTGTTTGTACAATTACCAAAGTATCTATTTAAAATTGTTCACGGAGTTCAAATATCTTCGAAACCGCACTCGCAAAGTGAAATGTGTTGATTAAAATCTTCAGTAAAGGAATTTTCGGGAAAAGTTCACAAACTTGTCGAAGGACAAACGGGCAAGTGTTTAATGCCTGCGCAGTTCAACAGCTTTGTTTATTTCACCTGAATCTCGTACTTGCGATGATGATACTTCTTGAAATGGAGTGTTTAGCCAATTGGTTATTTAGACTATTAAACATTTTACCTAGTGCGTAATCATGTTGAAATTATTTGCTTTATCCTTTAATCATTTATCGTTATTCACCTTATACTAATATAGCCTGAAGTTGCTAGCTTTTGTTAGTCAACGTAAACCATAAACATACCCTCCTCCCACCAGAATCAACGATTCTCATAATTCTATTTTATTACGCACAAACACCCCGACTTTACATTGCACTGCTTATTCATTCAATTATTCATATGCTGTGAAGATGGTAGCTCCTCAGGTTTCAAAATAATTCTTTAACATATACTACACTTTTATAGAATATTTTGGATAGATAGCTTTCTCGGATTGACATGAAATTGCCGCAAAAAGGCTTTATAAGGCGAAGTGCCAAGGGTTTAGGCGAAATATAACTTTCACTTTCAATGTAATAATTTATATCCATATCGGGAAAGATGTATTGTTTCTTTTTTCGTTTATCCTAAAATTATCAAACTTATTTCTGTCAAAAAGGTATGATTCTGCAATTTCAAGCAACGATGCCATGTAACATTTCTACCAAGAAAACAACCCCCTTTACATGACTCCTAGAAAGTTTTGACATAGAATTCTTTCCTATTAATGCTTGCATAACTCATAAACATTCATTTGTTTCCATTTGTGTGCTGTAAAGATATTACTTGCTTAATAACTATTCTTTGCATAACACCTTTGAACCTGTACTTAGTAAGACTATCATTTTAAGATATGAAATGTTGTGTAAGAGGTTTTCATATTTGTGACCTTGGAAATATTGTCTGGAATTGGCTCTATAAAAAAAGATGAATTTTTTAAGTAAATTTTGGCTCTTGAATACCACAACGTTGAATAATTTCAATTTAACCGTAGCATTTCATATTATTCCAATGCAGTTGTATTTCGCTGTCCAACATTTGAAATCTTTCTCATAATAAACCCCACCCAAAATTATATTTCATCACAAAATTTTACCTTTAACCCGCTCCGTTTAGTTAGGAAAACTCATTTTAAGCTTGATCTATTATTCAGATCATGAACGATTATTGGCAACATCACTGATTATTTGCTTTAGAATGTTCACCGTGGAAGCGGGAGGCAACGGGGGCTTTAACTGCCCAAAAATTTCCAAAATATTTTAAAACCATACAAAATCGCCCTGCTCTTGGTTTTCAGCATGTTCAGCTCCCCCAAAACTTTTTAGCCTCTTCAATCTGTAATGTGCGTTTTGCCAATAAAAACTCCAATCTTTAGTCACAGATAAGGATGCAAGGAAGAGAAGAATGTAGCTTTTTGAGGAAAAAGAAATCACCCCAGTACCTTTTAAAGACGTTGGTTGTTTTGGTTGTTATTCAATCTTTTTCGTTCTGCTTCTACTTTCAATTGGCTTTATCCAGTCCGGATTGCCATAGAGCCAGCTGCTTTGATCAATTTTCTCCACCTTCGTATTACTTGCACCCTTTCCTCCTCATACCTGATACCAACAGTGTTCCGTTTCTCGCGCTTTGAAGATTATTATTAAGCCCTGGCTAAGCGACTAAACATTTTACTAAACATTTCACTCAACTTTTGTTTAGTGAAGTTGAGCGAAGTTTAGCGAGGGTGGCAAAACGTGACTAAACTTTTCACTAAACTTCACTCAACTTTTTTGAACTGCGAGCTGTCTATGACGCTGTTGGATCGCAGGGGATCTTGCATAGGAATTTGCTTTTGGTTTATATTGTTGCATGCACAAGCAGTGGATAAACATAAGAATTGGATGAAGCGACGGGGAAAGAAAAGACTTTTTATCACATTGACAACAAAGTTAACTGTTGAAGAAGACACAGTGGCGTACAACGAGATATGCAGACGTCTCATAAAGGCTTTTTGGGTCACGTAGAGACAGGAAAACCAATGAAAACCGACGAAAACCTTTTGATTTACACAGCTAGAGCGCCTGCGCGATCATAAAAAATGTTTTGCCAGGGCTTTAAACTTTGCAACTTCGTTCCCAACATCATCATGTTGAAAACAAGGAAAGTTTACAAATATTGCCTTTGCTTTTTCTTTGGTCAAAATCGATATTGTAAATATTTTAGATTCATTTTTCTGGCCATCTCGTAATGTCATATTCCCAAGTTTTTCCGCCATCCATGCTCGGGCCCTCACTGAATCCCTGAAAAACTAAGCCTATCCTTACTTCATGAACGTTTCCTTAGCCCTGCCCAAGCCCTCACCTTTGCTGCTCTCCAACCAATGATCGGGAAAACATCAACCCCAGTCATATTTTGATTGAAAAGTTAATTATCAAGATACTTCTTCAACAACTTAGATATTTTACGAGGTTCCTGACATGCTCTGTGAGAACATGCTATTTCATTTTAGATTTTTTCTGTGCAATAGCTTTTTTCATGTTAAGGGACGGAGCCACCCCTGAGCCCCCCCCCCAATCAATAGTGAAGTCCCTGATTATTGTTGTTATGCAGTTTAATGCTAGCGAAACTACAGCGAAATTTTAGTGCCTATTCAGCCAGATCTCACCACCAAAACTCGAACACAAAAATCAACGAAAAGTTTGATCCTTCCCCAACCCTCTTCTTAAAAGTCCTTTGGCTAGGAAAAAATTAATCGGGTTTCCCACAATGGCATCGTTTTCGCTTACCATTTATTCTGTTTTGGAATTTAATGTCGAATGTAGAACTGGGCTAGGAATCGTAGAGCCCCTTGTTAAACATTTACGACAACATCCGTAAAAACGTTACATTTTACCAATGAAGTACCTGCTTGTTTCAAAAGACACTTAAACATTTTCGGCTCAAACCTCACATTAAAATCCCATCAAATCCTCAATACTTCGATTTACTCTACAGACACTTCCCAAATCTTTGTTCTTTAAATATTCATTAACATGACCTTGAATCATCACTTTGAAACCATGGGAAAATTTTGTCCGAACGCAATTTATAGAGTACACGAAATGGGAGAGTTGATATTTGAGCGACACTGAATTGTCTATGAGAGACAACGCAAAGAGGAAAGACAAACGGTGTAGGATTTAATGTCGTGAGAATCTCTAATGTTTGCTGACATTCTATTAATGCCTGTAAATATAAAGCTATTTAGATTTGATTTTGTATCAATGTTTAAAAATGAATTTCGTCACGGTAAAATTCGCCATTAATCATGTCAGCTGTCATGTCATTTTTTGTCTGTGAACCACAGAGTCCCAGCATATTGACAGTTGTGAGACCCAGCTCTAGTTTGACTTTTCCTGTTTATTTTTCGTGAACGAAAATCTAATTTTGATTACAAAGCTTGACAAACTTCTTATCTCAAGGATTATCTTTATGTAGCAATCATGTAGCTTAAAAAGCGCACGAGCATATGGGACGTGGTGTCCCTGAAAATTTTTTGACCAAATCTATCACACATTTCTAAACTGACACATAAAATGGACTGACGTAAGCTCCCAGCCTCTCCTAGGCCAACTCAGCCCCACGTAGCCCCATCTCAGCCCCGTCTCAGCCTCGCCTCAGCCTCAGCCCCACCTCACCCTACCATAGTCATAGCTTGCCCCCTCTCTGCCCCCTCTGCCCCTTCTCGGCTCCCTCTCTGCCCCTTTTCTGCCTCCTCTCTGCCTCCTTTCAGCCTTCTAAATCACTGGTCATATGTTTATCAACAAGTAGAGTGATATCCAGCCGCGCGAGTACCTGATTTTTGCAAAAAAATAAACGCTTCATTTCCATCGCCATCTGCTGTTTTTCGTGTTCAAATATCTGCTCAGTTCGACATACGACAAAAAGCCAAAACTAATGAAGAAAGGTTTAAGGAAACAACATTACTTTTGATTTTATATGTAAAGTCACAAACATGTTGGAAATGTTAATGCTTTCACGGCTACACTTGGTACGCTTTCTAATAATCAACTCTCATACATACCCTTAGGCTAAACAGAAAAAACAAATTTCTTTCTTGGCTTCATTAGGTAATATGCGAATGCTGTTTACTGTCAAAAATCCCACAATACAATCACTTTAGTCGATCATTTTTATTGGTTTTCTTTAGATCTAGCTGCAAGTCATGAATGTAAAAGGAAGTTGGAAGTAAATTTGCCCCATGCTACATACCTTGCATCTGTACTTGATGGAGAAAGATCTAGCATCTTTTACTTTAATGCTCTTTTTCAATTCTTCATGAACTTGCTAACTATATTTCGGCTGTTTCGGACGCTACTATAGATGAATGCCATACTTCCAATCGCCCTGCAACAAAATGAAAATCAAGATCAATCAAATGCAGGAGGCGAAATTCACATTAAAAAGATTCATATTCTAAAACCATTGTTTAGAACATGCTTTGCTTGAATGTTATCTACTGAATTGTTTAGTTTTCTTACATTCCACGTGCAACTTTTGAGTAATGAAAGAGAAAATGTTCCAAGTTTTCTTTACTATATTATCTTTGATTAAGTATACAAAATATTTATTTAATGAAATCAATGAAAGAAACAAATCTCTGACACATAAAAGTTGCTTTTTCACCTCTTCATTCAGTTGATAAATAAGTAATTTTTTATGTTCGTAAAAGAAAGTATCCCATTGGTGACGCAGCTTTGACTTTGCACACGATGGGACCAAATTTGTCACTTCCCAAGGAAACGTACCCTTGGTATCAGACTCACTCTATATAAAATACATAGAGTGAGTCTGGTACACAGGGTAGAGGAAACTAAGATGAACAACTGGAAAGCAGTTGAGATAACGTTTTCATAGGGAAGCTACACTTGTGAAAGCCAAGGCCAAACTCCAAGAAAGAAGAACCACTCCAATAAAGTAAAATTGCAGGAACAAAAATTGAGTACTGTTTTACTGTTCATAGTTCACAGAGGTTTGTCAACTTCCTAACCTTTTGGGATCTTTATGACCAATTCATGAGAAATACTACGCTTTAAGGGGAATTGAAATAGACAACTTTCACTTTTATAAAGGATAAGGAAATTTTAAAATTTAAAGAAATTCCTTGTTTGCGCGTTGAATAATCAAAGAACATGTCACAATAACAGAGCCAAGTCATTTAAATTATGTGCTATGACAAAGATCAACCTCTTCCTAGCATAAAAAGTAAGCTTGAGTTAACTTGTAACCAGGAAAGCTTGTCCATTGCCTCTGCAATAAGATTCTATGTAAGCCCATCGAGTTACCGTTATTCAAACATTTGTCAATAAAGGTTGTTCTTTCTGTGCCAATGTTCGGCCCCGAACAAACTGCACTGCTTGCTCTCTATAAGCAACCCCTATTCAGTTATATCATAATTGAATCAAGCCGGATACGAATATAAATTAAATCTGAGACTGCTGAGATAAACGATCATCATATGGGCAGCCAATGTGTAACTCGCTTGCAGACAGCAAACATTTCGTCCGCTTCAACTCACCCGTGATTGTATTATAAGCAAATAATTCCCAACATTTTAATATGTGGGAGTGCGTATTTTGCTCACTCTAATCAAACTTCAAAAGGACATTGACTTAATACTTTAAAGCACCGAATCAAACGGTTGCACTAATCAATTAAGGTGGAATGGAAAAGGAAATGATTTGGGCAGCTCTGTAATGGACAAGACCAGCAGAGCTATTTAGATCTGCGTCCCCATGAAAGATCTAAGAAGTTCAAAAGAACCATCTACTGTATCATATAAGCCATCGTACCTCTTATACCTAAACGCCAGTGACTAATGGCATCCGTGAACTTTGCTTAGGACACCTGCGTTCGGATATTTCTCAGCCAAGTCACACTAGGCAAACGATGCTCTTGATAGCCTTGATAGAATTTTCCATTATTCTTAAAACAGTTTTCCGTAAAATTCGTAAAATCCAGTATGATTTGGTATGTTACATTGGTGTTATGTCACGTAATGAAATATAACATAATATAACATAACATAACATAGCATAATATAATATAATATAATATAATATAATATAATATAATATAATATAATATAATATAATATAATATAATATAATATTAAATATAATATAATATAATTAATTAAATATAATATAATATAATTAATATAATATAATTAATAAATATAATATAATATATATATATAATAAATATAATATAATTAATATAATATAATATAAGTATAAGTATATATAATATATATAATATAATATAATATATAAATATAATATAAATATAATATAATATAATATTAATATTAATTATAATAAATATAATATAATATATATAATATAATATATATAATATATATAATATATATAATATAAATGTAATATAATATAATATAATAAATATAATATAATATATATAATATAATATGATAATAATAATTAAATATAATTATAATATAATATAATTATAATATAATTAATATAATTAAATATAATATTATTATATATATATAATATAATTATTAATATAATATATATATAATAATAAAATATAAATATAAATAATAATTAATATAATAATAATAATAATATAATATAGATTATATAATATAATAATAATATATATATAATATAATATAATAATAAATAATATATATACTATAATATAAAATATAATATAATATAAATATAATATAATATAATAGTAATATAATATAATATAATATAAATAAGTAATAATATATATAAATTAATAAAAAAAAAAAAATATAATATATATAATATAATATAATTAATATATATAATATAATATAATATAATATAATATAATATAATATGGATTATGATATGATATAATATAATATAATATAAATATAATATAAATATAATATATATAATATATATAATATAATATAATATAATATAATATAATATAATATAATATTAATATAATACTAATATAAATATATTAATATAATTATATAATATAATATAATATATAATTAGTTAAATATAATATAATATGATATAATATAATATAATATAATATAATATAATATAATATAATATAATATAATATAATATAATATAAGGATCTTGGGAACGTCCCGTCTCTGCTAAATAGTACATTTTGTCTCACATAAACATGAGAAAATTAGAATTCAATATAATTATAGCTGATAGCCAACTACCTTTGATATTAACAAAATTTGACTCGGGTGTTGCATGGTGAAAAGTCTCGTTATTTAATAAAAATGATCTCGTTATTTAAACTATAGCATAGCACAAAGATGCGATTAAGAGCTAAAAATGCTTGGAGACAAGTACCCTTAACTGTAATGTAACCAGCAAAGCAAATACAGGTTGGGGCCAGAAACCATCATTGGTAGGAAACAAGCCAATCTTCAATATATTAATCGTCCAAAAAGAGTACCTTAGGAAGATCACAAGTGGCTGCATGCATTGCATGCGAACATTTTAATAATCTGTTTACTACCGGAAATTATTTCGAACCATTCTATTTTGAGCCAAGTTAGAAAGTTATTTCACGTCGTCTGCTGCACAATCATTATTACGCTCTAAATATATGAAGATGAGATAAAGGTGGATTGTTGTTTTCCAGCCCTTTCTAAATTTCTACCACCAACATATGCATTGAAATGAAAATTCTGCACATTTACAGAGCAATTTTCTGGTGATTGTCAAGGGCAACAGCAATTTCCATCTAAGTAAGAGCAGATTCAGCAAGAATTGTAGGAGTTTTTGTAAATTAGCAAGATTACATTGCGGCCATGAAAACAGTTCTTCTTTTGTGTGAAACTGATCAAAGATGAAACCGTTCATGAACTTAATTGTTTTCTATTGAAATGTATGATGTTTTTAACTTTTTACTGATTTTTGTACCAAGTATTTCAAAGTTTCAGACGCGCAAGGTTCTATTTCAAAGCCTCGGTTTGCTATCAGCGATGAAAGACCAATTAGATAATTATATAGTTAGAATAATAAAATAGGTATGTTTCGTTATTTCCTTCTGGCCTTTCAAATGTACACACACCTTTTCAAATTTTATGTTAAACAACAAAGACGTATTCATGTTTGAATTCAAATATAGATTGTGCACAAGGCTTGTGACAATGTAGGCCCACAACCTTGGAAGCTGTTCGGAAGTTCCAGTTAATGATAGCGTGCAGACTTGGACAACTGACTGCGAATGTAAATGTTGTTTTGCACGTGTCGGATGTTTGATGGCGATGGGCGAAGCGTGTTTTATTGGAGGCAGTGACAACAAACATTTTTATCTTATTTTATTTGCTTGAACTGAGTTGACTGTGTTTAGAAGAGAGACAAGTAGGCAGACAGTCTCGCCCGATTTTGATGTTTGTTATTTAAAAGAGAGAAAAATGCGGACAGATCCGATTGCTTTGGAAGACAGCTGAAAAGGGGCATTATTCAATTAATATGATGAAGCCTTCGTTACTTAGACCGAGTTAATGACTCTGTTCTATTCAAGTCGTCGAAAAATCTCGCCTATAATCGCTTCAACTAATCTCAGCATTATCCGAGCCTCGTCTTTATCCTAATTATCATAACAAAGTGTATTCTGTCGAATTTTTGAATTATGCAGTGTTTTAAGATCTCAGTTGATACTGGAGCGTTGATGAAGGCTTCAAAAATGGGTTTAGGTTGGATCGAAAGAGTACCGACAAAAGAGTGTTTGAAAGCCTATGGATCATTTTGGTGATGAATCAAATTTGGACATTCATTTCTGCCTTAATCTTAATAAGGCATCCGCTAAGAAATTATAATTTGCACCGCATAGTGATGGTCAATTAGAAAGATTCCTGTTTTAGTTCATTGTTTGACACCTTCCTTGTCTATGGCGAGTTTAAAGAGAGATTCGCAAACCTCAACTTTATGAAACGAGACTAAAGATTGTTAAAAACAATTTTCAAGTCAACCAATTTCACTTCTTCTCGTGGGTTGCAATTGAGATAAATAGCCTATAAAGAGAACTAGAAATACTTCTTAGTTAATGACAATTAACCAAGACAACTTGATTGATGACCCTGTTAACGCAAAAACTAACTTGGTCAATTAAGGCTCTTGAAGGGCTGAATATTGATAAGAACAGTGCTTGGCTGCTCTTAACCAACAATTACCATGCACGAGAAGTGAGTGAACAACATGTCAGCTGTGAGGAGGAATTGATATTAAAAGCCGGAGCAAAGCTTCAGAACTGAAAGATTAATAGCTAAATATTCAAAAAATACCGTCTATTTATGTGTCTAAAACAAATTGACACATAAGCCCTTAAAGTTTTCTATTTCTCTTTAGTATGGAGCTTGGCAATCAACAACAACAACAAACGAAAACAACAACAACAGCAACAAAAAACAGCAGCAACAACAAAAAACTGCAGCAACAACAAAACTGCAACGCAAAATTTTGAACCTCTTTTAATTACCGCTCCATTCAGAAATATAATGTCCGAGTTTGTTTAAAGTATCTATATTTTGCACAAGAGAATACTGAATGCCCAGCCTGATAAACTATGATAAAGTGTACATACCTCCATAAGAGAATTTCTTAGGCTCTAAATATGCTTATTTGGTTCACGCTGTTTTAATTTCAATTAGCTAGGCCTCGGTTTGTCTGACATTATAGGAAAATATTAAGAATCGTGTGTACTTTAAAAGGTATTTGCTAGGCAAAGTATTGATATCTCTTTGACTAGGCAAAGAGCAGAAATGAATGAAAACAAAGCAAGGGAGAAAGAGCCATTTAAAAACTTAAAAATGCAAAGGTAAAAATAGAACTTAAAAAATTATCAAAGTAGGTCATAGTCCTGCGTTTAAGCAAAAAGGATCATGATGATAGCTTTTAATCCATCAGCGATAACTCGCAACAACACTACAAGATGTTTTTGAAAAGTGGAAGTGGGACTTGATAGAAGTTTCACAAACTTTCCCTTCAAAAATTTACTAACTTTCCCTTCAAAAATGCGTGCGGTACAATATGATGAATTTAAATAAAAAACGGGCTATGTTCGAAATGCGTTAATTATTTTAGAAAAAACTTTTCCTGGTACAATTTACTTACATCGATCGTTATTTTTTTCCTTTCAAAACGCTGGCAATCCCGAACTAGCTGCTTGCGTTCTATCAATAACATTTTCAAAGGCTCATTTTTATTTCAAACTTTAGTCGCTCGTTTCCCTAACAAGATATACATTTACACTCTTATGCGCATGATGATCGTAAGATGATTTGGTCAGCACATCGGATTATCGTAAAACCAGATTTATCTTTATCAGAATATATTCACCTTGAACATTTTAGTATATTTTCATTCATTTGACTTTACGTTTGATTTATGAACAATAAAAACCATCTGTATCCCGAAGACCAAAGCGCTGTGACCAAAGCAAGAAAACTCCATGCATTAGAGAACAATATCAAGCAATTATTATGCCGGAGGTAAAACATGAATTTAAGATCACTAGTAGGAAGATGTCAAATTAGGATTACAGCATAAAAAAGAATTGGCAACATTCTTACTTTTAATAAAGATATTGTAAGTTACACCGGAGGGCTATTTGGGAATTGTTTGCGTTCGTAATCATTTCTTGACTAAGACTGATCCACACATTTCCTTCCATATAAACTTTTTCAATTGTTTCATTATATAAGATGCAATATAAGAACAGTTTTTGATGACGTCATTAACAGAAATCGCTAATTTACAAATAGATGGCGCTATTTCAACTGCCCTGAAAATGGAGACATAATTCATAAATTTGCATAGATCCTTAGGAAAAAGAATCGCTGTTGAAAGAACTAAAGTTTTCAATGTCTTTCGCTTATATGGTAGAAAATATTCTGATCTTATTAATTTCCCAACATTTAATTTCCGCATTATAAACTTTAAAAGGGTTCCTGACTCCAGCAACTAATTCCTCTCAAAAGCGTTAGACAAATATTAATTGTCTTAATTTAACATCAGTTCTAGGTTTGATCAAAATGTTCATTGTAGGGAATATGTCTCATAGCCCTATAAAATGGTATTCAAACGTTTAAGTTTTTATTCGTTTCTATGTTTCGCGTTTCTATTTGACTGTTCTTCCTCATCATTGTTCATTAGCATCCCATGCTCTCGTTAATCATTTGTAAGATATTTTGCTCTGTTTTTGTCTAAGTGAACAGAAAATTCACCAAGTTAGCATTCATAGACAACATCCTATGAAAACGTTTGTGAACAGATTGTGCGGAAATAAGTAGAATTACTTTGGAAAACTTGATAAATTAGCAGTAACTAAACCACACAATGTCAATTTGTTACAATCATCTTGGTCAATGTTGATGAATCCATAATATCCATGCCAAATTTCACAGGCTAGTTAACATAGAAATACCGGTAATTAAATCTTTATTAATAAATTGGCCTATTATGAAATTCAGCTTTTATCTGTTTGGTGGTAAAGTCCAGCACAATTATAAATTATCCATTAAGCTACAGTTTCAATATTCCATTGTTTTGAACCACCCTCGAGCAAAATAGTACTATGGGTGGTTATGCTCGGGTTATGCAAGGGTTTGCTACTAGCTGGAGTTTTGGTATACTAACAACGGTTTTGGAAAAACGACGCTTTTTTAACATCCCTGTCAGAGCAGAATGTCAGCATCCACAGTTTGGTGTGTATTAGAATCTTTAAATGTTATGCAATTGCAGGTAGCTAAAAGACAGCTTTAAAATTAAGAACGTGAGGAATTGAGTCTTAAATAAGAGCAAGGCAGGTTAAAGAATCAATGTTGAAACATACTCAAGACACCACGAATGAGCAGTAAACGTAGGGAATTCAAATTAATTTCTAAAGGCATTTTTGACAAAAAGACCCTTGTTAGTAGAAAATGATTGGCCAACCTGTGGGAAATTTTAGAATTTGTTTCGATTGGGGATTTTCCGATTAGTTTGTAGGCTGATAGATCACATGCTTTGAAACAGTTGTCTGGGATGTTTCTTACCCATACCAACATGCTTTGCGTCTCTAACGAGCAAGACCCGACCTCCTGGCTCCTGCCACCGCCCCCCTCCCCTGAGCTGCTCCCTCAGTAATGGACCCCACTTTCTCGGATATAAACTGGATATTTACTTACTCATACTTATTTGAATTTCAAGACTTATCAGTGTGGCCTTATAGGTCAATCAGGCTCCTTTTGAAGGCTAATCAGCTCACTTGACAACAGTTCTTTGATCTTTAGTTGTAGAAGACAAGTTGCACTATTTTCAAATATCTACTCATAATAAAGGTATAATGATAATCACTAGATTTGCAATTACATTTGCACTGGTAGTAAAACTGACTGCTGATGCTGATGCTGAATCAAAAGTTCTAAGACCACACTTCATTGTTAGGAAACAGGGATAGAAGGATTCGTGGGATTGACAAGGAAGTTTCGATTGCAGTGGCACAGGTTGTTTAATTTAAAAAGCAAACTGCAAAGATTTGTATGACCACATGTGGGTGTACATTCGTTGATACGTCAAAATCTGTCAAAGGAATTCTTCAATCGATCATATTCATTCTATTGTTTCAAGTTCCAATCTGATAAGTGTTTTGATTGACGTTTAACAGGATTACGTCCTTTGAAATAAACGACACATGATTTGCGTTCATAAATCATGTAGTTTCTAATGTAAGCGCAGACTGTAGCCAGGCGGAGCAATGACTGGTGTGGCTGTATTGTGACAATCGATCTGGCGCAAGTAATCTTACACAACATGGCTACACATCCAGCTTTAACAACAAACAGATTTTCAGCGCACTTTGAGCAAGGATTTCCAATGATTGCTTACCCGAATGATTCAAAGAAAGGTGATTATGGTTTGTATACACTTGATAAAGTTATAGATGGTGTCCCAAAATGGCCCTATTGGCAAAATACTCACAAGATGTCAACTCACACACATGCACCCATATGCATAAAGAGAGAACAGACATCCCCTACTCACTGTGAACATCCAGTCAAAGACAGAAGAGAGATCATTGGTGTTGATTCAAGTCCTCAGAAAAGGGACTTTCAAGAGTCATTTTATCACGAAAAAGATAGGAAAGCGTTTGACAAGCCGCAGGCAGGAAGATATTCTTCTTCGTCATTTGAAGAAGATGATGGGACAGATGGAGATGACAGTAGGCTGGATGAAGATGAGGCGAGCAACAGACTTAACAAATTGGAGAAAAGGAAGAGAAATGACAGCACTGAGATGCGCTGTGTTCCAGTAGTAAAACAAAGAAGGCACGCGAACGCAAGGGAACGAACTCGTACTCATAGTGTTAACGATGGATTCTTGTTACTGAGGAACCTGATTCCGACTGAGCCTGTAAATCGCAAACTTTCGAAAATCGAAACATTACGCCTCGCAACTAGTTATATATGGCACTTAAATGCGCTGCTTGTGAACAGTTACCGTAGTGATATGCATTCGTATTCCGACTCTGTGAACTCACGACAACTTTATTATTCTACGTGTACAGCAGGGACTGATAAAGTATGTACGTTTTGCATAACGTTCCTGAGAGCACTTGAGCACTGCGATTAGCCGAGTAAGTACAGGGCTTGTACGAAAGAACTGTCCTTTAATAATCCTCAGCCTTAAGCTGAAAGCTAGCAGACTGCTACAAGCGTCCTTTCATGTCAGGTGAGGAAAATTAATTGACAAAAGTCATTCTAATGCAGGAAAAACAGGGCTCCATTTAAAAAAATCAACTTTTATACTTCTTGTATAAATTGCCTAATCATTTTGTCACATAGGGGCAATAATCAAAACAATCTCCTGTCATTTATAATTGGTTCTACAGAATATTTCTATAGAAAAACCTGGTTTTATACCTAGGTAAAACGCTCAGTTGGTTAAATGTTCCCTTGCACCTAAGGTGGTCTCGTCTTTTCATACTCCAAACACTGGAGTAAATATTTACAGCTCCGCAGAAAAGCTACGGTACCTTCGTCTTGCAAGCTTTTCGAGTCATTTTCCCCTTCAATTAAACTGCTTTGCAAACGGATACGATATTTCTGTATTGGTTTAACGATAACATCATGCTTTTCCGGTCAGGAATAAATTGCCTGAGATCGACATCGCTGTCCTGTGCTCTTCCCTCATATTTGAGTTTGTCATTACGAAATCATCTTTAAAAGCCTTGTAAAATTGAGAATTACATCTATGTACAGTTGTTTGCCCATCTAATGTATATTGTTTATTCAGAAGTTTAGCAGTCATCCGTGATAATACTATTAAAGACGATGTTTAGTTATTTGAACTGGCTTAATGTTCTTTGTAAGGGTATGTTGACCCTGTACTTCGTGACGCTATACAAAATTCCCAAAATCGTATGCATGGAAAACCTCCATCTACTAATATCATCTGTCATGCGATTTATTTCTCTCTTAAAACAAACTCTTAAACTTTCAAGACAAAAGGCTTTTTCAAACACACCATATGATTTAGAGAAACTATTCTTTGGGCATTTGATCAGCCTCTTAAACCATGAACAGAATCGCCCTGAAAAGCCCTTCTGCTAGCAAGAAAACCAATTGACAATTGTAGCCTTCTTGCTTATTAGAACAAAGTAAGAAGAAACACTTTCAGCAAATTTGTCAGTGTTTGATTTCTACTGTATGTTATAAAGCAGCAGAAAAGAGCAATTAAAACTTGCATAGTAACCTATGATTTAAGAAACTTATTTCTAATATGATCCAAAAGGGCTACTTTGAATTTTTTGGGAGTTTTTGTTTTCACGTGCAATGTTCAGAGAGTCAGAGCACAAAAGTCTTCTTGAATACCTCAAAATAGGTGAAAGCATGATTAATTTTAAGTTTGGCTTCGTGAACATTTTCTAACTGCATGCAAGGTACAGTTATCAGCAGTGCGGCGCCGTACTGCTTGTGAAAACGAATTTAACTTTCTTGTGACATACGTAATCTTACAGATTTGAGGAAATGGAAACGGCGCTATGATTGAATTTTTCCAAATTCTTTGCGCCTTCATCTACATAGAATTGCACTTTCCTTTTTCAAAATCAACAATGGGGTAAAATTTCTTTCATAAGAGAAACTCAAAGTCTATCAAAGCAGTTTAAGACACATGCAAAGAAGATCCAGTCAAACAAAGTAACTGAGATAATCACATACCTGTAGTCTAAACCTATATCTAAGAAAAGATCGCTCTAAAGGTAACAACAGAGGATAATTTGGCTATTCTGTTAAAATTTAGAGAGCAGCTGCTTTTACTAATTGCTACGATATGTGCTTATATTGTCACTGAAGAGAGCAGCTTGAGCTATAAAAAAGAAGATAGATTAATTCACGTCATTTTGAATAGGATACCGGAACTCTGATAACTGCAGATGGCCTGTCCTTCGCTGGGATAGAGGAATACCATCATGGAGGAATACCATCATGGACAAAGTGCACCTTAGGTTATCCACATTTCATCGTTTTTCTCTCCTAGACTATTTGATGGTGGCTAGCAATTAAGAGTTGTTTGGCAAAGGGAGTAATAATTGTTTGGCTGACAGGAAAGAAACGATTTATTCATTTATTCTAGAGCAAAGGCGCTAGATCATTTTGGTATTGCCTTTCACAGCAGCCAAAATATGCTCATCATCCTTTTTTTTCTGCAATACCTCCAAACTTTGATAACTATCCTCAAGAAAACATTAAAACAAGGCATGGAGTAGGTGTTGCTTTAGAATTTTTCTTACGATGTTTGATCGTGTGGTAGCCATATTTTCTAGCCTCTGCCTTTTTGTGTCTTTTTTCTTTGTAAATGAGGTAAAATGCATTGTCTTAAAAAAAGTATTTCACGATCATATCAAATTTATTTACATAACTCGCAACAATACTCGTCAAAAGATTTTTTATCGTTGCTGTTTTGATTTCCAAGAATATGTAGAAACTAACTCTTAAAAGAATTTCTATCTGTTTAAAATATAACTCATACTTTGGGTAAAAAGCACCCTGCTAAGGTTATAATGGCGTGGAAATGTTGACACGTTTTTTCAATTCCAGAAAAAAATTATCAAACCACAAGCATTATAGCATCAGTTTTTATTGTAAAAAGGGCAACTTGAGAATATTTCCATATTTCCTTCTTAGTTAAATCGTGCTTCTTTACGAATCGATCTTTTTTCTTTGATGTATGAAACAAACAAATGAAAGCTCATGATGAAGATGAATGCAGAACTTAATTCTCAATCTGCTTCATGTTTTATGTGTAATATTTTAGATGACCTAGGTCAGCAACGGCAGCAGTATTGTATCAGATACTTTGGACATGAAAGCTGACAGCTTACAATAAAGTCAATTTGTTTGGATAGGTGTTCGTAAATGAAAAATTAGAAAAGAGAGACGAAATCTTAATAAAGGATTCAGAGTTGAGTAGATGATAACCTGGTAGATGCCAGATGATTTAAGTTGCTGTATATGGACTAGGGAGACAGCCCATGAAAATAATTCAGTTATACTGTATGAGTATCAACAAGATTAGCATTTGGTTCAAAAGGGTTAGCAAAATGACTATGTATTAGGCCGGATCAACCCCATACAAAGTCTAGAGAGGAGGTACGGATCTTGAAATAACAATTTGACGACTTATTGGAAAATTTTCCAAAGTAAGAAATAGGAACTTTATAAAGCTGTTCGTTGTGCTTGATGAACATCTGATAAATTAAATCAATAATCTTAAACTTACTAACCTTAAAGTTTTTTTTATGCTTTGAAATTGTAATTTTTAAGGAAAAGAAGCAGATTCCTGAAACTTAGCGTGTATGCCCGAATTTCTTTAAACCTTAAAAACTTCCCTGCTGCTCCCGTTCCATCAAGACACTTATAATCTACCTATCAACATGTTGAATTTTCAAAGTTTATGATTTTGGAATTTAAGATCTATGAAGACTTGGCTTTATCATCTTTTTCAACAATTTTGACCAAATTGTAAGAGGTGTGTTTCTTTTGCCACTAGGTTAATTACAGAAAAAAGGTAAAAAGGCAAATTTAATGTTTGTTTCGTTAATGCAAGCGCAAAACACTCAACAACATGAAACAGGGCTGACAGAAATTGTTTATATGCGTTGACTTGGGCGGTTTTGCTTTTCAATATGAAGCCGCTAGTTTTATGGGTGAGTAAATAATATTTGATTGGGGCGTCCATTGCTTTTTTTTCGGCATTTTGAATAAAGAAAATATATTATAGTTTAGTAATTTTTGTGAATGACTGGGACTCCAAGCTTTGGATGGCACTGAAAGGCAATACAAAATTTGAAAAACTGCTTCTTAGTAAATTAATGGTAAATTCATTGGATATATCATGAAGAAGGCTTTTACACGTATCATTTACATGGGAATTTCTGACAGGATGCTTTTTTATTCGACTTTTTATGTCTAGGGGCAGGCTGTTACAAAATGAGCAGCTGCATAGCCAGGAAGGCGAATACGGGGAGGTGTTCTATTTGGGCCTTAAAAATACCCAATTATTTTCAGAATGATCTTAAAACCATATAAAAGATCACCTAGCTCCCCAAATCCGTAATATGTCCCACACTTTTTGTGTTGGCCAAATTATTACATAGCAAAAACCAGTCATCAAAGTTAACATAAGGGGTGAAATAAATTGAGAGTGAACTAAATGCACCATTGCTAAGAGTAGCGGTACTTACATGAATTCACAAGTCATCCTCATGACCATAACAGAATTATTTAAAAGCAAAGTTGAAAAAGTTTGTTTTCTTTAGGCTTCTTCAAGTAAGTCCAAGCAGTAGGAGTGGACAATACTGTTTGAATAATTAGCTCACTTCTTCAATACAAGTTTTGCTAGCATGCTGAGATATACAAAAATACCCAATTACCAGACCTTATTGTAAGCTGGATTTTAACAATTTTCTTGGAGCTGGAAATATGGAACTAGATATGAAATTCTGTGGACCTGGAAAATTCAAACAAAGCAATAAGATTTTCATTTGTTTCTAATAATTATTATTATTACTCATATTTTGTCCGAATGAAACAGTTCAACTGTACTAAGGCTGGAAACTGTACCGATCAGCTGATGTGGCTGATTCACCTTTTTGTAATAGGATATGATAAAACTAATTACCTGAGCCCTATTTTTTGCCATTGAGTTAAACTGTAGGACATAAAGGCTTCGGTTTGCGAATGTGGAGCAAAGGCAATACATCTAGGATACAGCATGTAACAACAGAAATTCAACCAACATCCAGCGCCGCCGAGAGGGTGAAGGGGGGGGGGCGAATTTTTCTAGGGCCTTGAGGTCTAGGGGGCTTCACAAAGTAATCAATTTTATTTTAAGAATGAGATTAGTCAAATGTAACAAAAATATGCCAAAAAATATTAAAACGTTTCATTGATTAGAAAAAAATGACTGCATGAAATATTCGGAAAGGTATTTTATGCTACTCTGAAGGGCGTGGTCGCAAATATTTTCGAGTCTTTCAGTTTCAGCATTCTCCCGAACCCTCCGAAAATTCTTGGCAGCCATGCAAACACCTGTAACAAATTGATCTACGACACGGTCTTAAAGGGTGAATAACACTTGAAAATACAATGTTGAATTGTGAAGCTGGAAATTTTCCTTACAATAACTTCTGACAATTACAATATTACGATGATGATAAGAGATGGTAAAAAACCATTGATAAAAGTGAGATTCACTTTCTCGCATTATTGAGTCAGAGTAAATATTTACCTTTCAATTAAAAATTAAAGATTCCAATTACTATTCATTGGACGAAGGCTATGTTCCTCAAGGTGGGTAGGAAAAGATTGCCAGGTATAAGGAAATGATCTCTGGTTGTGGTCTCTGGTAATAACGAGATGAAAAGTGAAAATCAAGATTGTAAAGTTTGTTGGGTTTCATAAGTATTTTTTTTACTGGGCAAATCCTTAACTCCAATTCACCTCATGGATAGGCGTGGCAATGGCTTTGTCATGGAATTGCAAAACGAACTTGTATTGCGATCCATTCCAATTTCTTGAAACAAAGAGAAGGCAGGAAAGTGAATGAATAAAGTACAACGAATGCTTTGAATGTTTTCTCGATTCTAAGACGGCCGTTATTTTTTAGTGAACAAGACATAAGCAGAGGAGTATCCAGACATCGATGGATTTTCTGGTTTCGAATCCCACACAGTGGAGGCAATAAAATCTATGGTGCGGGTGTGGCTGTCTGCGCTTCTAAAACAAACGTGGTACCTGGACCACACAAAGTTGTTAGAGACCACACCGATATAGAATCTATAAATGAAAAATTTTTGTTTTGGGAAATAAGAACAAAGAAAATTTCTATTCAAAGAAAATACCAACAAAAGAAAATACATTCAAACTCGAAGAAGCTGTGGCAATCTTCTAGAATCTATAAGCCCATAGTAAACCGAATTTTATCTTTGTTTTTGCTTAAACTTTTGTAGAATTAGCAAAGCAAATGAAGTTAATTAGCACTGTTCTATCCAATCCATTGAGTTGTCAAGGCTTGAGTGAAACAATTCATCCAAATAACTGAGCCAGTACAGGGTCTGCGCCATCGTTTCAAACTTGAGGGGCAAGCAATAAAACGAAAGTGTCCTTTTACACCCCCCTGGCCCCGTTGCGGCAAATTTTTGCAGGCGCTGTTTTACTTGTGGGTAATGTATTTGTCGTAATCTGCAGGTTTTATTAATATAAGTATCTTTAGCGGATTCAAATGTTTCAATTAATGGGGTGCAGGCCCTGCAATAAAATCTAGCAAAACTTAAAATCCGCTCCTCTGTCTCTTGGTTTTGCAAGAAAAACTTACATTAGCTCTCGAGAACGTGAAAACTATCCATTTTTTGCATTAAACGCAAAATGTATACCCAACCTATAGAATTCGTATGTTAGTAAAAAACACTACGGCTCATAGGGTGCTAGATTTTTTGATGTTATTGTTATGAAAAGGTCGTCTAACCCTTTACGTAAATTCTGGATTCAACACTCGTGAGGAGGAAGTTCTGATGAACTTAAACACGCGAGTATCTGTTAATTAACAATTTAAACATTTTCAGAGTTGCAGAATCTAGTTTTGAGATCCAAAACATCGCGTGGTTTGTTGTCCAGAGCAAGGAAGAAGTTCTTAATTTGGACCATCGGTTTAGATCTTAATGCTATTTCCTTAAGCCTGACGATCCTTACTGATCCTATAGACATGCAAATAATCGCTGAAAATGAAAGTACACAAACGGTTGATGCGCGAAAACTTTTAGCTTATATATGAACACTTTGAGAGGAGACTCCAAAAAACTTTAGGATATAATTTCATAGACTAAGATCTTCAGTATATTTGCTGCTCTTTTAAAACTAGGTGGATCACGTTAGTCACTGACAGATTAATTGTTCGAATCTAATCGCTCTTATAATGCACTGTAAAATTATAAAATTTGTTTTTATATTTGAATTGTACTTTGTACTTTAAGAACATTGCCTTTACTTAACAAATACATGTTGAGAAATTCTTTTAAATTCGTCATCGCATTAAGGACACAATAGCAGTGTAATGTCCAAGAGAAACTTGAGCTGGGCGAGTTTTACAGTCTTTAAGGCAAAAAGCCTACGACAGTGACAAAAGTTAGAAGGGGCAGTTGCCAGTATCTAGCAACTTTGGGCGCTATAAGGATGCCTGGTTTAGGGAGAAGAAGGAAAAATGATGTGATTATGAAAGATTGACATTGATTGAAACAGAGTCCCTGCTTTGATTGAACTGGCATCTTGACTAATCAGTACTCTGAGACGTGCTCGATAAGCAAAGAGTAGAAAGAAATGACAGTTCATTGGAATAAATGCACACCAATGCGAATTGATGTAAAGAAAGAAAAACAATGGCATTTCAAGCCATTTAAATCAAAGAGCCAATGCTCTAACGAGCCATATCAAGACGCCTTGGACTGATGTACTACTGTTAAGAACAACTAAAAATTTTACATTATCTTCTTTGGACAACGATGTTTTCTTGAAATTTCATTTGTTGAAATATGACAATCAACAAACTCCTTGATATTATATTTGCAGAAACTTCTTGATAACGATATACATATAAGGGAGACATATGATGGTCTCCTGTACAGCTAAAACATGATGGTTTGGTCTTACTCTAAAATGAAGTTCGTGATGAAATACGCAAGGGCCTTAAGGGAGAAGAGAGAATCACGACTTGACCTTTCTATATTATACAGAGGTTTTGGAATTTCCTCAATCACTGCAATACGCAAATGATAATGAGGGTAAATGGGCACCAAATCTCTTAATTCGTCCGCAAATTAGAGGTTTTCTAGAGATCGCAAATCGACAGTAGGTTGGCTGTGTGCTTTATGGCACAACATGGCAATGACACGGTTCAAAAGTCCCTATTCTCTTAAGTTTACAGATAATTGATACATTCATTTATCAGTGTTCATAAATTGAAGAACTGCGCAATTTATTAGCTTATATATAATGTGGCAAATAGAGTGAGATTTGTTTTTGAAAGAAGGCGTTTGCAATGATTTTACTTTTGTTACTCTTGAGTTAGTGGTAATGAATTACTGTAAAATCAAAATGATCACATAATTCTCCCTCAAATCTTTAAATTGCATTAACGATAGTGATATGTTTTAGGTATATTCGTTCAATCAGCCCTAAATATTTAGCGAACCTTTAAAAATCGATTCATTGGCGGGTCTTTGCAGAAAAATATATACGAAAGTGCTCTTCGTAGATTAGAGACGGTCATTGTAACGCATGAATGAACCGCGGGTGTCTACCTCTCTACTCTAGTGTCTCTAATAGACGGGCCCCCCTCCCCGTGTATAAATTTCAGAAGAATTTGCCCTCCCCCGTCGCTTATTAGCACCCCCCTTCTATTAGATTTTACAAATAAAGTCATTTGATTTTCATTATTCGTTGTTTTCCATAGTTTTTTGTAAAATCTCAACCATACAAAGGAAACCGATGATTTTTGGTTTGGAAGTTAGAAGCTGTAAATTTGATTTATCTTTGTATGATTGCAATTTAAAATGTACTTCGATTTCAAAGAAGGATTGCCGACATGAACGCCCCTTTCTATTAGCACCCCATTCTATTGAAAACCAGTCGACATGAACACCCCCTTCTATTAGCACCTCCCCCCATTCTATTGAGAATTGGTCGGAATGGACACCCTCCCCCCTTCTATTACCTCTCCCCTTCTATAAGAGACACTAGAGTATGTTGCTCTACCAACCTTCGTATCAACAACAATTACACTCGTTCCAGTCTCCCATTAATCGCATCCGCTGATCTTCTTGATTGGTCTCAAAATATGGTCTCAACATGAGAGTATACTGTTTATCGTTGGCCTCGAATCGGAGGCTGCCCACTGACTGCGCCACAGTACATTCCACCTCTACCTGCCATTGTCGATTTTTCTCATTCTCAAAAGAATTTTCTGCGAAAACTTTAATGGTAAACAACCCCAGGCAGATTTTCTTTAAGTTATATTAAGTTAAATTTTGTCCCTTTGATCAGATATTGTCAAAATTGAAATTTTATGTAGACATGTCTATTTACAAAAATTGCAGTATGCTCCGTTGATTAGCCTTAAAGGTCTAGCTTAAGATAAACTATGTCAGTTTTGTGTCACCTTCTTGACACATCGATTAACGTTACTGTTACTTAGGGAATGAAATACCAGCCTGAAAGCCAAGCCATGTCTAACCAAGAAGAGAGATTTCAGACTCAAACACTTAAGCTGTCATCTTGTCCTTTTCACTCTTTCGTTCCATGTAAACTTTCATTTGATGGTTAATACCTTTCGACAATGTTTTAAACTGACGTTAACCGATTGAATTTATTTGCGTCTTTATCAAGCGCTTTTCAGAACGCTTTTGATTGGCAAAATATAAAAATGAAGTTATCTTGCAAAGATCCTTGGGTGGGTATCCTAAAATGTTTTGATTTACTAAAAAGACAGGCCAGTTTTTTAATACGTTTGATAAACTTCCACCTGCAGATAAACAATTGTTGCCACAATTACTTGGAACACCCAACACTTTGCGCTGTGCTTTTCTTTTTTCCATTTGTTTTCCCAAATACTACTACTTCTGTCCCTCTTTCCCCCAGAACAATGTATAGAAAAATATCAAACAAGCCGCAAGAAAAAGCATACTCCATAACCCCTTTCTTTTTCTATGGCAAATCAACATCGTTCCTAGGGGGAGAGGGGGATGACTGAAATTGCCTATGAAAACTGACGTTAGTGTTTGAAGACTTTTGACAGTGGCTGAAGATTCAGCCTTAGCTGACAAAAATTAGCAATGGCAATATATGTAAAAGGAATTTGAAATTAAGTTAGTACTGAAATTTCAACTTCAGTTCTATTGGATAACCAATTTGCACAAAATGTTTGTGAAGATGACTCGGAAATCGTCGATTAAAGCTTCAATTGTAATCAATAACTTTACAAAATCTTTTGGTAAGCTAGAATTCTGCAAATTGCATTTAGCAATCTATTACAGCAACATTCTATATAAATATATATTTCTTGGCTCCAAATTGCTATAGATTGCAAACAAAACAAGGTCAGTGCTGTAGTGGAGGGGTAACGCAACATAACACCTCTATGCTTCCTGAAATGTTTAGACTGCAGCGTTATACTACCTAAACAAGCAAACAGTAGAATTATGCTTCTTAAATATCAGTATCATACTAGATATAAGTACAAATAACAAATTTTTAATTAGACCATATAGCAAATAAATCTATTAGGCATTCAATACTTGTCCAAAGCAAGGTTCAAGTGAGTAAACTGGGCATGCTTAGTTCGGAGAACCTTTGCTCGTGATTATACGCAGTACCGTAGGAAAGATGTTTATTGGTAAAAACAGAGAAAAAGATCATATAAGGAGTAAAAAAGTATGGTTACCTAAGTCATCTACTAATATCCGAAAACGAAACAAACAAGAAAATCGACAGAAGAATTGCTGCAGAAGGGCAAAGATTTGGGCAATATGTCGATTCATTAAAAAAAATCAATGCTTTAAATTTGAAGAAAAGAATAACGGATGGAGTCTTAATACTAGAAACAAAAAAAGATAGGAAAACATGGACACTGGGATAAATTGGCAGTGAGACAGAGAAGCTCGGAAAGAGCACTGTTTGACATCATATGCCTGGACAAGTAGACAAATGAAAGCTTAAGATCACCATCCAAATGGTTTGACGTTGTAGAAAATTCAGGAAAATATGAGTGGCGAATGGGCAAGTCATGTAGCCGAATGGACACAAAAAAGTGGACAGAGAAGATACCAATTTCAGCAAAGAGGATGCGAAAGGCTTAACAAGGGACGGAAAGATTATCTGCGGAACATCGCATATATCACTAGGATGAGATGCATGAAGTCTAACGCAAACAGTTTAATGTTCAATGCAGGAATGTTTTAAAACGCACAAAAGTATGATATTTTTCTGAAAAGCGCTAATGAAACGCTGTTTTTGTTTTTTGACCTTGCGTCATACCTTCTACGAATTTACGAACACCACTAAACAAGGTGCGAGAATTTGAGAAATTAAGAAAAAATGGCACTATGAATTGATGGAATGGAAAAATTCTTTGGCTTGCACCCGAACTCTCTAATTGCACAATGTTAGGAAAATATTAATTATTTGAAGTCATTAGGTTTAATGAGTCTGGATTTTACCACTGGAGGCGATCTTATCTTGCCGATTGCCGATTTAAAATTGATTTTAACGTATCTGAAGTTTTAAGACTGAAAATACGGGAGTGGGCTTAGTTATGAGCTGTGGTCGATTACATCCATTGGTGAATTGTTTTCTGCAAAAGATTTATTCATTTTTAAAAAGATTGAGATAGGGTAACCAAGGACAGAAGATCATCACGGAGAATACCTAGCAACAAAAGCACTGACAACGCAGCTTTCGAATTTAAGATTTTTGAGGCTCAAAACAAACTTGGACCCTATTAAACCATGCAAATTGGTTCTGGACAAGAATTCCGCAAGTCTTTTAACAAAGAGTGCTTTGAACAATCAGCTGGGTAGTAACTCTCTCAACAAAACGTATGCATCATCAACTGAGATGAAAGCCTAAAGAGGCTGTAAAAATCTAGTATTTAAAAATATCTAGTATCAATTACGTGTAAATGATTTATGCATTAATGAGAATGGCTTGATATGCTTATGTTTCTATCTAAAATTTAACTGGTTCATGAAATTATTGATAGAAAACTACACAGAACATTGAAGACATCATAAACAAGGTTGTCTTCATTGGCCATTATTTTAGAATGGAGCAGTGTTTTTTGGGTAGTTTTAAATATTGCGAAGAATACCAAATCCTATAAAATCAAATCTACCATCAGCTTCGAGGTAGCCTCGAACGTGTTTCTGTGCAAAACAAACATAAAGAACTTGTTTTCTGAATCTAACAAGAATTCTACAGGAAGCAATAATTCTTGCGCAAGAGGTATTTGACGAGGAAAGTGCTGCACAAACCGCGTGTTTATGTCATAATACAGATGCTGCAAGCTCTATGTACGACATTGGCACAAATTGTACCTTGAGGCTTTCGTTTCTAGCCAAGCTATTTTGAAATTCTAAAATCATTTTAGGGAGTAACTCTTCATAGAATTTACAAAAGAAGCCCAATTTCATCATATTGCTTGTTCAAACTATATACATTTGTATCAAAATTTGACGAACGCTGAGTGTAACAAATTTGCTGGTACAGCAGACTATGTGCCTTGTGCCTTGGAATTCACTAGACAAACTCTATGTACATTCTATTGGTTAACATAACGGCATTCAAAAATCTTACTAACCTTTTTTGGTATTGATAAAGATTCTCCATGTCTTGACATATAAAAAATACTTTGCTTAAAAACTTGTTCTTTTCGCCTGTTTTTCCATTTAGTGACTGCAGCAAAGCTTGATATAGATTCAACAGAAACATAAACAAGGACAGTCGCTTTTTGCAACAAAATTCATTTTACACGTAGAATGGCCTAGGCAACGTGAATGACTGCATGGCCTAAAATAATAAGAATTGGAAAAACCTAAAGGACCCCTTCTCATGTTCTCCGGAATGCACGGTTTCTTTTTACACGAGGAAATACTCATTCCAACAAAAACTATTCTATTGGTATTTGCAAAAGAGCTCCGATACCTGTGCTTTTCATCCAATCCCCATTTGGCAAAAAATGAATTGCAGAAAGATAACTGCTGCCAGTAACATAAACAGTAGGATGTCCATTGGGATCATTATTATTATGTATCTTAAGTTTGGATTGGTCCGTAAATTGAATATGTCCATTGTTTTTGTGTGCCCGATTGTTAAAGGTGTCCAATATTAGACGCTGTCCGTTAATTGGTGGTTACTTGTTTTGGGCGCTGACCAGAGAAAAAAGCTTGAACCGAAATAGTTTTCATTAGTTTCAATGTACTTTCTGTTTGAATGTTTCCTTAATTTGGAGGTGTTAATAAGGAATCACAACATTGCTTGCAATTTCTTTAGATTAAAAATTTGCATTGCATTCTACCTGAAAATCATCAAATCAGGAAACAAGAAAACTGGATCTTAAATTTACCAGCATATACATTTATTATTCATTGTAAAAACAAACGTACTATAAGATTTTGAAATTTACAATGCTTAAATCAAAATTTGAGAGTGAAATGAAAAACATAGAATACCTGGTCGCATACTTCTACCAAATTTTGCCTTGAAAGATAAATTTTAATGAACCTAATTTTACTTCTCTAATGAGGTGTAAAATCATTAATGACAAGAATTCACAATAAAATGCTACACGAGACCTTTTCTAAAGCTGTGGATAACGCAACTAAAACGGAACTTGAATTCGATGATTGTTGAGTTGGAGGTTTCTTTTTGGCCTTTGTGAATTCTTTGAGATTTCTTTGAGTTTATAACTTCCCGCAATTTACTTTAAGATACTAATTAATCAAGTTGTAACTCTTTTGTGTATTTCTCAACCTATGAGAAAGGTAGAAAGTCTAGGCTTGTAGTGTTTGAAGAAACAGTAGACTTTAAGGAATCCAAATAGATGTTATATTGAAAAAAGGATCAGCAAGTTGCTGCTTTTCCAACGTTAGTTTTGTTAATGAAAGATACGTTTAGAGAAAATCAAGAGAATGCGAGGGAAGATATTTTTATTTGTTTTCCCGTTTTTAGAAAAATGTGTTGCTTTACGTACTCTTGAACTCTCTCTATTAAGCTATACTTGTCTACTTGCATTCCATGTAAATACAGGCTTTAAAAAATGTTTAGACCCGTTTTGAAACATTTTTGGACCGTGCGTTTCTACCGGCCGTGGGCAGACAATTTTGAAAAGACCATGATGAGATCTGGTACCACTTCTCCCTCAGTCCATACACTCTTTTTTTTATAAGAACAATTTTATAAGGACACGAGCATCAAAACTGGTCAAAAGTTAAGAATAAATTAAGAACAAGCTGAGGCTGAGCTTCTGCAAATTGCAATTTTGAACAACGTTTTTTCTCAAAATCAAGGATTGTTAGCGATGTGTGGGTGCTTTTTCGGTGAATATTCAAATTTGTCAGAAATTAAGGCTGTCTCACTCACTTTGTTGGCAAATGAGGCCTGAACACCTCCTTAAAGCGAAAAAGCTAGCAATAGCACTGCTTACACCTTCTTAACTGAAGAACAAATTAAGAACAATCCAGCCTCAGATTTTCGAAAAAATTAAGAACAGTCAGCCTGAACTTAAATTTACTGGTTCTTATAAAAGAGAGTGTATATCCACTAGTTAAACACATATGCTTCAAACAATGAGTGGAAAAGTAATTCGGATTTTGAATTATTGATGCATGCTAACAAGCCTGTGTCTTGGTTTTGTCTCAAACATTGCGCTTAGGATTGCTGCATCACTAGAATTAATTCGAAAGCATACACTTCAAACTTGATACTCACATTACGAATATACACTCATTTTTCTTATAAGAAACTGGCTATAAGAAACGAGTACTGGACAGTCAGAAAAAAATTAAGAAACTTCAGTACTCGAAGAAAAAAAATTAAGAAACTATTAAATCGTGATAAAACTGAGAACAACGAAATTTTGTAAAATCCAAGAACATGATTGCCCTGATGGCCTAGAAATTAAGACACAAGGGATAAAAATATACTTTCCACATCTAAATACAGCATCAGAACAAAAGCGAATCTCTTGACATGAAAAAAAGATCACGAACATTTCATAACATCATTCATGACATTGTAATTAAGAAACTCATAATTAAGAAATTTCTAGAGTACTCAACATCGATCTTGGGTTCTTATGAAAAAATGAGTGTAGATGAGACACAAAGAAGACTAAGTAGTTAAATTTTCTGTGCAAAAATGGTGACGAAATGAAATCCGTAACAAAGTTTCCAAATGACGAACAAAGCATGTCTTTACAATTTTTGAATTTGGACTAAATATTCTAACAGTTTCCGAGTTGTTGCCTTTTCCAAATTTCAATAGTTTCTTTTTTGTCCAAGTTCTGAATATCAAAAGTTTCTTAAGCCAAGCATTCGTTTCTTGTAAATAGGTTTTTCCATAAAAAATTGTTATATTTCGAGCAGACCAAACGTAGCATTTAGTAGCAATAATTTTCAACATCCCTGCTTTGATGAAAAAAGATGAAAGAACAATTTGAAGAGTACAATTTCCAAAGCTGTTTGCTCCCTGTAGTTAGCCGCCTTTGATAATTAGTGGTCAACTTGTTGACGAAAGTTTGTCAGCAGAGCTAGGCCAATGTGTCACGGAAACACTACATCTTTGTCACTGATTTCCGAGGCTAATTGTTACAAATGACTTTAATTAGGACGCTTAAGGAGTCTTAGCATGGCCAGTACATCCCCGTTTGTTAAATCAATTAATTTCGTTAATGTATCCTTTAAAATATCCGGTCTCCGGATTACTTTTCTGCCCATTCTGTCAAACGTAACTCGACATATTCTGTCATAGTGTATTGTTTACAGTTACTTAATAATGGGAAGTTATCAATACAGACTTGTTGCAAATTCTTCAAATCATCTATCTTATTAAAGCTTTCTTCTTCCGCGACCTATTTATTAGTTTATCATTTGCAACATTTTGAAATCCGAAACAGATCTTTAACGTTGCGGCAAAGTTTCAGCTTTGCAACCAACTAAAATGAATTTTGTATCGTTATTGGTGCAATCTATGTCGCAATGTGTGTGGCTCTTGAAAATTTCAAACATTCAAATCGATATTGTAGGAATTGCATTGTACCGAATCCAGAATAAACTTGAAGGAGGGGCAGTTGGTAGTAGGGGCACTGAAAAATTTTCAAAAATTGATGACGAGAGAACGCTGTATACAACAATTTCAGATCCATTTTCGGAATAAACAACAGAACTTTGAAGTAATCATTGAAGCAAATTAACCTATTGGTCTCAGAAACTTTTTCAACTGATTCTTATTCTTCTAAAGGGGCGCACAATTTCCAAAAAAGGGGCGCCATACTTGCTTCAACTCGTCGAGGGAGGGGCAACTGCTCCTAGTGTCCCCCCTTAAATCCGCCACTGCATTGTACAGAAAACACTAGACAATGGCTGGGCTGTTTTCTGTATAATATAATATAGTCAAATATAAACTACTTCAAAAGATTAACTTCAATAATTTTTGTGGATAGTTATTCATACATTTGAAGAACTTCAGTGTACAAGACAGATTGTAATCTTAGCTCATTAGCTGTGAGGTGCCAAAATAAAAATTAGAGTTTGGCGTAGGAAAACTAGCAACAGAGGATGAAAACCTATAAATCATGGTAATTCGACGTCAACAACTAAACAAGAGCTCAATGTAGGGAACTGCCTACGGGTAAACTGACTGATTACATATTTTGTCATGCCGCCAACATCTCTGAGACGAAGTGCAAAAATCGGACAACATTTAAAGGAAACTCTTGATGGAAAATCAAGCAGAAATGATACTTTAAAAAACTATCTAGCTGCATTTGTGCAGTTGACGTATATCTAATACTGTACATATTTAAACAACTGGCGGTACGTAGGAAGAAGGAGAATTTGGGCAAAGTGGATTACCCCTAGGCTAATCTAAATGCTTCTGTTCGCCTCTGGTGCTGTTAATTGTTTCGCCTAACCTCATAAGTTGTTAATTGCACGTAATGAAAGTCAATGCTTTATACTACAAGACAAATCCAAGACGTTATGCTACAGACGTTTCTAACAAACACAGTAGAGTCAGTCTTGGAAGATGTCGTTAAACAAAGAAACAACACGATAATATCGATAATATCGAGTCCCTTACATGTGTTCCATAGATGTTGTTTACATTGTGTTCTTCCATTTAGCAAATACATTGTGCATCTTCACAGCATTGACTGCATTCTTAAAACGCTACTTATCTTTTTCGCATACGATATGAAGTTTTTCTATATAACTTCTATTTGCCAAATATTGGGTGTAGCTTTCAAACTGTTTGCTTTGCAGAGGGCCCTGTCATTTATGGTTCGATAAATCCCTTTAGTAATGTCCATAGACATTTAAGAATGTTGTGCCTTGTCAAAATTATTAAAGCCGAAGATTCAGTTTGGAAAACAGAGCTGGCTAATGTGCCCCGGGTCCTAGACAACTATAATCAAAATTGGATCTGTCATAAGGAAACTTGTATTGAACAAACGACGACCGATCACAAACAAAAGTTGGATGTAACTACAAGTGCAGAGAGACTCGTGTTGAAGAGTGAAAAACGGTAAACTTGCCAATACCCTAAATGCCTAGTGAACTGAACTACTTTCCTACCTCTACGATCACAGATATGCTGTTAAATATTTATAGAATTAATTGTGAATATAAAAGATCACACAGACTGTATTATTTTAATGGCAGACAAGGGTTTACATTAGAGCACTGCTTACTTTTTCATAGATTAGCACAAGCCAATTAGCCTGAGAACAAAATGATAATGATGTGTCCAAAAAGATTAGATGTAATCCTCCGTTTTGGATGAAATGTGGTCTACATCTAGTCTGAATACTACGCACTTTCTTTGAGCAAAACCTTTAATCCCATCTTGTTCTTTATTACGTGCAGAGCAGTAAGCGGTTTTCGGGTGAAAAGCACATTTTTGCTGCTGGAGACTGCAAAAGTTTCATTAGTAAAAGTTAACACTGGACAACGATACAATAATTGCTGATAATTTTCACATTTGAAAAAATTCATTTTGCGGGTTCTTAAGCACATCTATTAACCTGTCCCAACTGGTGATTAACAATGATTTTGGAGATTGCTAGCCACTCACATCGTTATCCTTTGAAATGAAAAATATAACTCAGTTGTTTTGTTCACTTCATTCAGAAATAACCCTCCTCACTAAAGCAACAATATCATAATTTTCTTTTACCAGATGAAAGTTTATGGCTTTCAATATATAGGAAATAGTTGTACACTCTTGAAGAATAAAGTACAAAAGACATTCCAAATATACTTTGCTTGTTCAATAAACTTAAAATGAGGCAATTAAGAAGCACAGGCGCCGTCGAATGAAATATCCCGTTGAAACTATGCGGTCCTTTTAATGGTGGTTGGTGCTTTAAAGTTGTCACAAAATTTCACTAATTGATAATTATTTCGTTCCAAAATCAAACTTGCGCTTAATGATTTTGTGAATATCAGAATCTGCGTATCTTGCAAAACATTGTTGGGGAGGAGTATTGGAGGGAAAAAAGAGGGACACGGAGGGGAGCGCTGGAGAGAAAGGAATAAGATAGGCCTCTTCTTTGTAATGCCCTCCTACCTATCTTTTTCAAAAACGCAGAAGATGGCATCTATCAACAGCACGTGTTCATCAGCAAGGAATACTTGTTGCACTTTTGTCTGTAAATTTGTTTAAAGTTCAATTGTTTTTATTTTCCGTTATTCAAGGAGAAAAGTGACACAAGCTTCCGATCTTAGTTTTGATTATTCAGTAGGGAAGATTGCTGTATAAAATATATGAGCGGGTAATGACGAATGACGGCAAGTGATGTCTGCAAACCATCTAATTAAGAGCTTGTGATGAAAAGGTAAATGCAAATGTCGTATCAAAAACCAAAATGATAACATTGCATGGAAAATTCTATAAAGTATTGTCACTCTGCAAATATTTTCCTTTTGCATTCACAGCAATAGGATTTTTTCAAGCTGAAGAGTTTTAATTTTAAGAAGCATCAATATAGGACAAGTAGCATTTTTACCAATAGCAACTGTAATTCAGAAATAGCAAGTAGAAAATAAAAAATTACGGGAGTATCTTCTTAAAGGGACAGTAGCAATAACAAAGTGAAGATTTGATAATTCTACATTATAATTTGACTACGTTTACTTCTAATTTTTTCCTAAACTCTTACTAAAAAGAGCATAAGAGCAACTCAGTTCAATTAGAGGCTGATGCTCCTTACATGGTACAATTTTATTCTTCGACATTAACTTTCAAATATTATGACACGTCATTAATTTTCATCACGTGGCGAAGTGAATTCGAGATAAACATCCATGTCAAGAATTCACGATACAGTTGCTTTACTGAACATTTCAACTCAACTGCTTTACTTAAAGACAGTTCTTAACTTCTTCAAAATACCATAGCTATATGTTTAATAAAAATTTATTCGAAAAAGATTTTAGTAGTTAAAATATAACTGTTGTTACCAAAACAGGATTTAATCAATGTAATATTACTAAGAGAGTTATTCTCGGAAATGTTTATTATCATACAACTTACCGAGTCTGATGATTCAAACTGAGTCCACAGAAGATGGGGCAGACTCTGCATTCCGCCTTTTGACTCTTGTCTTAGGAGACATGTATGAATAAGAACCCATTGGATCATGTTTTACTTGAATTTTATATGAGTATCTGAAAAGTCTTGTTTCCATACGAACTCTTGGGCATAACTTGTACTCAGTGTGCAATTATCAGAACACGTAAAAATTACCAATGTGCCAAAATCAATACCGCCACACAAAGAATCAACATCTAGATGATTTAATAATTGCGGCAGAACCTGAAAAGGTGTATTCAAAAATGCAAAAATCAAACTCAAATGACAGAATACTTAATCAAAATAAAGAACAGCGCTGTCTTACTGGATCATGATATTACGGCCAGTAAAGGTCTACTGGCGGTTGGGGCGTGAAGTTACAACGAATTTATTTTCTCTTACCATCTCTAGTATAAATAAATTCAAATTTCTACTAAAGTCTCGTGTTATTTCACGAGGTTCTACAGCAGCGTTCATCAAAGAATCTAGATTGAGCTAGGCCAAAGACAAAGTGTACAAGCAATATGGGTATTATAGAGATCACCTCTCCATCAGCTAGACTAAACTGCTGCATTTCTAACTAAACTGCTTAAACTCAACTGCAGATACTCAGCTATTTTTACTATCGGGGATATACAAAGTACATTGGCATGGCATCGCGTGTTAATACAAGATAACATGATTTGGGTCGGTACAGTTATAACATCAGTGCAATTGTTTGCACACTGTATAATTGCATATGACAATGAGGTGCCAGTTACACTAAACCGGATTGCTATCGGAGCGGAGTAACTTTCATATCGGATAGGGGTTTGAGTTACACTATGCCACACCAATCCGGGACACAACGCTCTGATTAGCGGAGTGAAAATCACTCCGCTCTGGAGATGATACGAAAGTCACTCCGTAGCGGAGGATTGTAGTGTAATCGCACGAATCCGATATGCTCCACTTTGAAACAAAGGATTTTCTTATTGTTTTCTGCTTAAAGCAATTCAATCGATAGTGAACAATGGCGCTTTCTGAGATTTTGTTGCTGTTGGATAATGCCAAATCGAAATCGTGAAAACATTTCGTATTTGGATTTCAACTCTTCCCGAATTTTAATGAAGTGGCCCTTGGAAGAAAAACATACTTTAACACATCAGATAGGAACATAATCTCGCTATCCGTCCTCCAAATCCCATCATTTATCTCTCAGTTTCATGGTTGTTTTCGTCATTTTATGCATAGCTATTGAAAACGAATTCGCAACGGCACATAGATTGAAAAATATCATCAAAAAATTTAATCTGGTTGATTTTGTGTACCAATCCGGTATAGTGTAACTCTAGCCTTTAGCTCATTTATCACGCAGGAACTGAACTTACCTTTTTCTAACATAATAGATATATGCCTTTTATCTCATAAAGACAACAAAAATTCCTACCTGAAATTCAAAGACTCTTGACGCTCCACACGAGCATTTTGGGATATCAGACGATTTTGCTTGATGCTCACTGGCCACCCATAGAGGATCACCACCATACTGGTAACGTAAAACCTTTAAGGTAAAAAAAACACTATCATAGACCCTTTTTAGCTACATGAGACCTGGACGATACGGGATCCAAAAGCCCAACCGTTTACAAAGTGCCAAGATCGGATACACCAGAATCGGCTACGAAGTGTTCAGATAGCGAATCTAAAAATAAACCGTACTCCTTTTGGATCACAATCAATGCACTATCAGTACATCTTTTGGATCTGATACGGAAAGGATCGACTCCCATTCAAGCAAGGTCATAGACACTCTACAAATATAACCACAAAAGCTGTCTCTCACTCTTGTTCATTTTGGTTTCTAAATTTATAAAATCCAGCTTCGTGTGTCAAGCTGAAATATATCTAGGTGAGCTGGATTTTCCGACATTGCCGGCATTGAGTATTTAAAATTCAGAAATTTAGAGAACGTGCGTAACATTGTTAAATCAAATCTGTTCAACCAAATACACAAATTAGCATTCTTATTTTATAAAATAAAATCAATTCTGAATTCATTTCGACGTTAATGCCATTAATGAAAGGATAATTACAAAATGGATTTAAAATTGCATAAAAGAACGAACAGTAACCCGCTCGGCCTCTCCAACTGATTTACATTTCCAAGAACCATTCAACATATAAGCTTCTTAATCCTTCTGATTGGATTCATGTCAAAAACACAGTGAAAAAACCACTGAAGAGAGACAGTTGAGGACAGTAGTTAGCTGTTTAAGATGGGCGTGCCTGTTTCTAAATTAGTGTTAATATTTTGGGATCCTGTGTTTTATTAACATAATTATTCAAAGAGAGACATTGTGGTGTTTGCAGTTTCCTTGGCAAATACAACACGCGTCCATTCCTAAACTCTGTGGATATTTTGCAATGGAATTCAATTGTAAACAACATGCAATGTTGTCTATAAATGACATCTTACATCTGGCGTTTTCAGCTAGTCAGAGACATAAGTAAGATGACATAATTGCCCTGATATAAACATTATGATGGAAAATCCAAGATCTTCTTTTAAGCTTATCTGAGTTAAGGCCTGCGACATGACAGCCCAATTAACTAAAGGCAGACCATCCATACATTCAAGTTGGATTATCCAGCGTAAGCCATCCCGATATTTCTTTCATTTGATGCATACTAGGTCGGTAAAAGCACCCTCGCGGAGAAATTGGGCCTATTTTTGTAAATGTGGTTTGTAAGAAGTCTATGATTTTCCGGATAAAAATGTAGTTCTGACTTGTGGATGTAAGATCAAAAATGCCACAGATTAATAACTGAAAATATTATTGCTGTGTTCTGAGGTCGATGAATCCCAAGCTCATCAGAGTGATGACTTCTACCACAAAAAACCCTCTAGCCTCTGGTACTACAAAACCTCAGGAAAAGTAGAGACATAGTATAGCAAAGTACTTTTCGTCCGTCATTTCTCAGAATATAAAACGTCCGATAAATATAACCAACAACAATACATAAATTTTCGGTCCCAAAACTTGAATTTCCCATTTTATGTTTGCCTCCGTAGCACGCATCGACACCCTCTTATTTGTACCGTGCAACTATTTGGCCGGTCATAACCGTTTACACTAGGCCGCTCGCCAATTCAGCCAGCCATGTTTCAAAAAGGACGCTTTCCTAGGTGGCTGAATATTTGCACGCCTAAGTGACCTAATTTGAGGTCCTTTAGCCGGCCCCGTGCAAACGCAAGGCCTAAGTGACCAAATAAATATTTTTCTTTACCTGGTCTGGATCTTTGCTTATATCCTTTTTGAATTTTTCAAATTGCTTGTCACTGACTTCAGCAAATGCTTCTTCTGCTAGTTGTTCGTTCTTGTTATCTTTATAGGCATTTGTATTTGGTTCTTCTAATGGGGTTTGGCAGTCATCATCTTCGTCGCGAACTTCAGGCTCGGTGACAATTTCATATTCGGGCAGTAAGAGTTTCGTCGGTAAATCCGGTGTGACATCTGGAGGAAAATTAAAGGACATCAGGTACTTTTTAAAGAATTTATTAATGTGCCTCTTCTATAACTAAAATAGTGATATTTCTTTAGTTAAAATTTGTATTAGAGCCGTGAGTAGCAAAATCAAGAAATGCAGCCCTCCTTAAGAACTATTTGTAGGGTTTGTTTAAGGCGCTCTCTGATAGAAATGTTAGAGAAAGGGACTACTTCTATTTCATTAAGTGGCTTCAGCATCTGAGTCCGTGATTATGCTTTCTTGAAACATGAAACGGTGATAAAGGACCATGGGAACAACATTCTTCTCATACCTTCTGAAGATGTTTTAGATACCTCTTTACAGTTGCATATATACGCACACCGTTATGCTATCAGTGGTCTAGCCCAGAATGGTCAATGGTCGTCTAGCCCAGGAAGAGATCAAAGGGGATGCCACGGAATTACTCTATATCTGCAAACATGAACTGAGAGATGTGAGCCCGAGAGATGTACTGAGAGATAGGTTCATTTCCATATTGGTGAGGCAATCCACTTAGAATGCTGTTAGTCTTTACAAAAATAGTACTGAAGTTGCAAGAATTTGATTTTTAAAACTTTTCTGAAACTCTATTGCTCTGCCTTTTTAGCAAACCCTACCATTATGCCAGCAATGTCCTCGAATCAAGCTCAAAATGACTGAATGCCTTAAAAGACAAAATATAACTTTTGTTGTCACAATACTAGCAATGTGATTCGCTAAGCTTACCATTTCTGTAGAAAATTGCATTTGGAATACAACAGCAACTAAAGCCAGAAATAGTATTGTCAAAGTGCACAACCATATCTCCCTAAAAATTGTGCTTGGTGTGTGAAATCAGAAAAGGGGAAATAGAGCCTATTGATGGATTATGGGATGATGAGGAAACAGTGGGAAGATTTGTTACCTGGGTGGCAGGTTGAGTGCCAGCAGAGGATGTGAAGATGAGTGACAGCAAGAACAAGACGTGGGTAGGAAATATTCAGATATTGTAGTGAATTGCTTCTTGGAAGAAGGTTTTCTCTAAAGATGATAGGAAGGATCTGTAAGACCGGACAAACTGATGGAGATTTTGGGCTTGAAAGAAATGGTGGATAAGCTAGCAAAAGCAATTGGAGTGCGATGGTATGGACATGTCCTGAGAAGACAAGATGATAATGTTCTAAGAAAGGCACTAATTCTTGAAGTTGATGGTCTGAGAATAAGAGGTAGACCAAGAAAGGGGGCCTCATAAGATAATGAATTCCATTTTAAGAATGGAATTAATGAAATGTAGCAAAAGTATGCCTAAAAATAATAAAACGCTCTAAACGATTGCAAGAAATGACTGCAAGAAATATTCTGAAATGCATTTTAAGATAATCGAAAGTGCTCGCGAAAAATTCCCCTTCATTCTGCTTGAAGGGTCTTTTGGTTTCCCTTAAGGCCTCTGTAATCTCTCGGCGGCCTAAGTGAAAGTGTTTAGCGACAACCCTGAATGAAGAAATATGACTTACAGAAAAGATACTCAACATTGAGTGAAATAGCCCAAATGAGAGAAAATAATTGCTTCAGGGTATTAAAAAAATCTGGTCACCTGCTTTAAAATGGACAAAATAGGATCAAAACTTGATTGACGACGAATAAACAGGGGAGAGAGTCCCTTTAATTTTCCATCTCGGGGTATGTCCTTATTTGATAACAATTGAAAAATATCCTACTTTGCCAATACTCAGGTGTCCAAAATTGTTAACTGTAATTATGCAAGGTAAAGTTTATTATTTTGGTTTGGCATAACATTTCATCATAAAGCAAAATACAAAGCTATAGAAAGATGTGAAATAAGAACTTCTGGGATGGATGATAGCCACAATGACTTCAGGGACCACGCACCACTCTAAAATTGGAGGGGCTGAAATGGGTGTGACCAAAAATTTTTTAAGCCACGCCCTCTTAAATGCCGGAAAGGCCCCTTTTAGAAAATACTTGCTTATTTCTATTGAATTTTTTATAAACAGTCTGGTTCAAAGAAGTTATCAATAACTATAAAATAGATAATAGAATTAGCTCAAGGGTAATAAAAACCAAACTAACCAAGTTAGAAAACACATCATATTATTAAACAAGATGAAACACCTAGAAAAAGAACAAAAATGGTTCCCAGTCAATGAGAACTGCTACTAGATAGGAGTAAACGATCAAAAGTTGCGTTAGAGTGAACTTTCATAAACATTTTCTAGATTATTATTGCAAAAAAGTGGGTGGGCTATAGCCCCTGATAGCCCAATGGCTGCACGGTGCCTGAATGATTTTCAATAAAGCATCAAAATTTTTTTATAAAGAGACCACTGATAGAATAAAATATTTCGGGATGTCATAAATGCCACCCAGACTGGAAACTTTGTTTCTTGTGCAGATAAGTTTACTTTGAAAATTTGAGAGTGTGCACCCAAAATCATACATTCTTAGCTATTTTTAGAGTTAAAAATGGTAAATGTTATTGTCTAGGGACCAAAATATGGGACATTACATTGCAAGCAAGAGATGCAGCAGATGACCCATGATCAAGAACAGGTGAAGCTGGGTTTAGCTTTAAATGATTTGTCTAGAAATAACAGTTATTGAGTTAAGGTACCAAGGAGAAATCCCAAGAGATTCAGGTGAACAAAAGTTGCTGCATACAAGGTAATCTTTGGTGCTTTTATCTCATTTGAAGGCCATCAAAGGTAGAGCTTTGATAGTTTCTTTGTTATTGAGTCCTGATGTAGAATACAGATGTTTTTATATCTCATTTCTTTTTTGTTTGTTGAGTGGATGGCAGGTGAGCATAACAGAAATGCTGTTATCAGCAATTGAACATGTTTTTAGGTATGCATTCATCTGACTTTCTTCTGCTAAATACAATACCTTCTAATGTAGAGTCAAATGGCCTCTAGCATACTGCCTACAAACTCATACATGGATCTTACAAGTATGTAGCAGAAGTAGCATACAAATTAGGTAAATATATATAGTCCCTGCAATCTAAGATTTCCATTGCTTTCTGAATATGCTTTTATAATTCTATTCAAATATAATTTTTGTGATTGTGGAATTTTTTCATCGGGGTTCTTTTTCGCCAGATGCCCTAGAGGGCTGTTTTGCCACCATTGTGATCCATGGGAAAATTCTAATTTCCTCTATGACATGGACTTAGACCTTAACAAGAAAGACTTTGTAGAAAGATTTTGAAAAGTTGTGAAATAAAAATACTTCATTCTGTCAAAGAAATAAAAAAGGTTCATGTGCATACCGGTATGCCTGCATTCTTGCCAGAGATCCTTGCATAACAGACATTAATTCTATCCTGAATTCAGTAGCATAGCCAGGGATGTAAAATTTGGGGGGGGGGGCAAAGGCGAGAAGAGCAAGGGAAAATTGGGGATCCCCTTTTTTTGAACACCCTTACTTGTAAAAATTGTACATAAAAAAATAACAACTAGGCCTAATCAAATTAAAAAATAGCCTACCTGATTCATTTGACTTCTGGACTGAACATTTAAGTTTATGCCCATTTTTCCAGTGATTGACTTGATGCTCTTTGCTACAGTAAGTTGCAATTTTGCAAGCAGCGCATCTTTTATCGCCTCGATATCCACATACATGGCATAATGGTCCCCATTTCTTTCTAAGCTCTTCCTCCAATTCTATCACCCGGTGACTTTCAAGGTCGTTTGCCAATGGTTCGTAGCTAAAAAAATCATTCTTTCGTGGAAGCTGGCAGCGAAAAGACTTGAAAGAAACATTCGAATTCTTTGAATAACAATCGCCATTTCGACAAATGAATACATAAATTGTCCTGTGAAAACACTCCTCTTTCTCCTCACGTGGTGCGTACACCTGTAGCAGAAACAACATGAGTTTCCCGCATTTACAACAAGTCAAGTTTTCTAAAGATGGAATTGTGTTTTGCGAAAGCCATGCAGGTTTGCCTCCAACTTTACTTGGGAAGAATATGCTTTTAAGTTTGAACCAATCGACTTTCTCGACAAACCCTAGTTCGGTGTTGCTATCGCACTGACCTGCCATTTTGAAATTGTAGCATGAAATTGAGGCAGCATTCTACTCGCTGTTACTCAAGACTCATTCCTGGGTCTTTTGTTTTCCATCGGTAGTCGATAGTTTAACTCTTCCCACAAAAGTCCTAACACTTAGCAACGATTTCCTGAATTTTTTCAATGAAGTTGCAAGGTGAAACAGAAAAGGTTAAGTTTAAAGACATATGAAAACTTAAGAAATGGAAATAAAATCAAAAGGAACTCATTCCACATGCCTACTTTGTTGGGCAAAATTGTCAGGATTAACCTCCAAGGCAAACAAATATATTGCAACATCATTCTACATAAATACTGCTGCTGCAAATCTAGTTGTTGTTCTTTTTTTGAAGCAGAACATCCCAAAAACTTCGTAGTTTTACAGAAGGCTGATGCGTAAATCCTCTTATAGCAGAGAAGACATCAACATTCAACTTGGGCTTTAAGGTCAAGCAAAATTCATTTTAAATGGTAAAGAAGAAACTATTTAAATGCGTAGCTTGTGTGCGTAGCTTGAAATGAATCAAATCCCATTCAGCAAAAAGCAAACAAAATACTGTTTTCGGCCATTGAGTTTTCGGGCAGCTACTCATTTGAAACACTTAACAATCATTACTACATTAATCGTGATAATGACAGCCAAAGGAATCATGTCTCATCTTTGAAAAACCATTAGGTAGGTATGGTTACTAAAATTATTTCTATTGTGGCTTTGCATTTATTTTTTAGACAGTTATGTTAGAGAAAGACCAGGAAGCCTATAGCAAAGCATTAACAAGGGAAAGAAGGAAGGGATTTGGAAGAGAGGCAGGAAAGATCAGCATTGGTGATTTTAGTTTTGGATGAAGTCAGATTATAATTATCCGGTGAGCAGGAAGGCTGTAGAGTGTTCAAAAGCTTACAAGATCTGGGTTGAAAGGATGGGTTGCGAGACAGTTCATGAATTTAGCAAAGAGACTTGAAAATTGTGAGCATTGGAAAAGTATCTGGTATTACGTACATGGCTCAAAAAAACCAAGGATCATATCTCTTATCCTCTGAGTGTAATCTCCAAAGTAAAATCTAAAAATAGTGAGAGGTTGGTGACACCGCATCGACGAGAAAGAGGTTGATGGGACTTTGCGAGGTTGTAGTTGTTGATGAGGTAAATGGGTTTGGATTGGCGTTTGTCTAGGAGGCACAGGGAAGATCTAGGAACACCAACCAAAATATGAGAGCGAAACTCCAAGGAAGGACGGATTTAGGACTTATAAATTGTCAAGACTTGTGATAAGGAGAAGAATCCACGTGTTCTAGAGAAGAACTCAAGTTTTGAGATAAATGTTTAGCAATAAAAGTAATGTGAGATTACAGGAAGGCCGAATTGTGAAAAAGACGTAATAATAATAATGATGATAAATAAAGTGACGTTTTAACCAATTCCCTTAATCTGATTCACGGACTGCTTGAAAATTAGATAATATTATAAACAAATTCAAAGGCAGAGAGATTACCAAGAAAAGGGTAATATTGGAAAGGCAATAGCATGTGACATTGATATGCTGTTGCGCAGAACAACAAAGCTTGAATGATATGACAACTTGTGTCGCAATGGTAATTGAATGGATTGCGAAACGTTTTTGTAAGGGGTGTTACACGCCGCAACTTTTTCTGCAACTTGCAACGATTGAGGCCGCACAATTGTCTTTGGAGCCATTTTTTGTAATGAGGGCCTTTAACTGCGCCTGTGAAAATGGTGTAAATCGGCTGTATACATCGCTTTGTATCATAGTAAAAGTGTTCATACTTTTCAATCTTCCTCACGACCCAAGCCTGGGCTTCTTTTCATACCAAATAGATAGAAATGCGGTGTTACAAATTAAGGCAAAATCATCAAAAAAAATTTAGCAATGTGGCAATTAAATATTCATCAACTTTTGAGCCCCTCTCTCTCCGATATTCATTTTTCAAACTGTTACCCATTAATTTTCAAAACTTTCACAGTACCACGAGCGTTTTAAGACAAAAGCGTCGCTAACATTACTAAAGTCAATCTTTTAAGTAACACCACTTTAAATACTCGGCACAGGCATATCATTGCGTCATCCCCGGGTCATTTTAAATTACATTTTTCCTTGTTATTTTGGTGAACCTCCTTTGCTAGCCTGAGTTCAAGATCGTCGAAAGTTGCTTTAAACAGAAACAACACAGAAATAAATTTAAACATTTCAATATCTAATTACGGGTCTTTTAGGGCTCTCAAAGGAGAAAGCCGTAAGTGGAATGATACATTATCGTTGAATAAATGCACCTCAGTTCAGGGGTGCCGTCCTAAAAAGTTAGGAAGGGGGGCTGGGCTGTAGGCAAGTTCAAAGGCCACACCCACGACCATACCCTTACCACACCCAATTACTTGCTTTTGTGTTAAGGACTCTCTGTTGTTTCTAGAAATCATTCAAACTATGTAATGACACAAAAACGCTGATAAGAAATTGTTCATTCATGAGAAATTTATGGAAAAGTAAAGGGTTACCAACACAGAATTTGTCCAGCTGAATATGGACTCACTTGTTAGAGGAGGCTGAGCCCCCCCTAAATCTCTCTGAATCTTAACAAGGAGGCTAAGCCCCCTTGAGCCCCCCTCCAAGCAACCACTGCCTTAGTTTTGAGTACGTTCGGCGCTACTTCTCCTCACTCATTTAAATACTTCGCTTGTCAACAAAGCAAAAAAGCTTGTTTCCTAAGCGAAAATTCCATCTTTATGAAATTTGCAATTTTGTTACTGGACAGGAGGATGCAAACAAATATTTCGTGCAAACGAAAGAAATTTTATTAATTTTTAATGCTTTCAAATAAGAATTAATAAAAATAATTAATACGAGAAAGAAGCAGATGAAAAGCTATTCAAAATATATTCAAATGAATACTTTCTGAAGGATACCTATTTCCCATAACAACATCTGGCACTTCAGTTGAGTTGCTAAGCAAATGCAGATTGTAGTTGGCAGCATGATCATATGGATTTTTAGCTTAAGATGACGCATCAATAAACAGGCTGCATATAAAGTTTTCATCTGTAGGTGTTGAAGTTACTCAAGTGCACTTTTTCTTGCATTTACATATAGTAATATTCATATCTTGTACTGAATAAAGCTTCCGATCCTTAAAGCTTAGGTTTGGAGTGCGTGCACCATTGCTCTACATTTTCTTATTCCCCATTTTGTTTTTGTTTTCACTAGAAGAAAATGCAAACTTTAGTTTTGAGCCATTTTTCACACCTGAAACAGTTAAGTTTATACAAGGCAGGATACTATAAAAAAAAAAGGGGTTTCCTATGAACTGAGTAAAATAAAAATCTCAATTGAGATGCCTGATGTAAATGCTAATTTATACAATGATAGGTTTTTGATAATCACTTCTAATAATTCAAATAGTTGATTCATAACGTGGAAATTGGGAAAAGTTTTTCAAAATTGCTCCTAAACTTTTTTTAAGTCTGCTGAAATTCCTTGTATTCTGACGAAACTGAATTAGATCTCTTATCAGAAGTAGATAACAGAAATACACAAGAAATACACATATAGCCAACCCACTAGCGGAAAATGACACTCAGCAAAGTGCTCTCGCGTGCCGCTAAATTTGATTGAATGTTTTAATTACCATTATGACTCTTCTTTTTCCCCTCCGCATGAAGGGAATACTGCCTCAATCAAGTCCATATTAAGTTTTTTGGATATTAAGCAGTGCAATGATCGAAGAAAGGGAGAGAAAAGACGCAGAAAAGGATATGAGAAAACGTTTTTAAAACATAGTAACTGTAAAATATTATACACCAGAAACTGTTGAATTGTTTGCTTCGCTTCTCATACTATTGCCGTTATGTTCTGTTTGTTTATTTTTTGTTACTTTTTGTCGTATGAATTCTTTATGTTGCTGTTTCAACTAGTTTATCACTGCACAATTTTCCATTTATCATGGCACATTTTAGATTTGGAACTGCACAAATTGGTTATAACTGAGCCTTGAAATAAGGCCTGAATTTCTCGATTCTGATGAAGCTGAATTAGATCTCTCATTACAAGTAGATAACAGTTCTCGGCTGTCCATGCAAAGAGCATTTTTATGCAACAAGGCTTGAATAACCAAATCTTAACGTATCGGGAAAAATGGCATAAACTTTAGTAGCAGTTTTGCAGCTTCATCTCCTTCAAAATATCCACGCTACGAATCAAGGCCCAAAATATGACGTTTAGCAGCACATAAAAAAGCTTCTTATCATATATGGGACGGCAATAAAATAGTAAAATCTAGAAAAAAATATGTCCAAAAGCATACTGGAACCAAAGTGATACTGGAATAATTTAGGCCTATTGAAAGTGAAAAACTGAAAAAGTCAAAAACTATCATTTAATAGGAAATTAAATGAAGAATATGTCTGCTGCAAAGAAAATTGTAAATTTGATTTAATAATCCACATATAATCTGTTGGGTAAATTGTGATTTTGAGGCTCGAACATATCCTTGATGTTTTGTGGTGATCCAAGAAAAACACGAGACAGTGATTCTACAAAGAAAATATATCTGATCTCTATTATTTGAACAGTTTGCAAATGCGCTGATATTCAAAAGTTTCGCGAGGCTTGTATGTTTTGTTGGGCTACGTGACGACTAGTGTGTTTTCATCAATGTTTGTCACTGTTCTTTAGAGATTTGGGTTGACCGTAGTTACCGGTGTCATGGTTGCGTATGGGTATCTGAACAATTTTATCTAGTACCCTTGCCCGTTACCATGAATGCTATAGCAAACCTAACAGACTTGTGCTTTGAACATTTTTCAGGCTAAAAGGAAAGCCTGGTTAAATAGAACCAAACCTATAAAAGTTGAAACTGTAAAAATGTTGCCATTTCTATGTCTTCCTATCCATTCAATTATTTATGGCAAGCCAATGACGTCATCCATCAATTTCTGTTGTGTTTATTGAGTCTCTCTTTTGAAGCCATTAATACTGTCTTTCCAAAGTGAAACATCTAAATGTAAGTCGAGGAGACAATATGAAATTTTAAAAGACACTTGTTCCTCAACGTTGATAGGCACATGAACCTGGTTTCCCCCAGGTTCCGACGATGATTGCAGTAAAAAGGCAATTTCAGGTAACCCCACCTCTTCTCCCCCATCCAGAATAAAGCTGTCCTTGACAAGCATACATACAAATCATTTCACAGGAAGAAATGACGCCATATCTTAGTAGATCAAAAAAGGTAATGATATAGAAAGAGGCTTAGGCCATCTTTCAGTAAAAATTGACCAATCAGCAAGTCTAATTCCACTCATACGCTTATTGATTGGCTAGTATTGATTGACAGATGGCTAAAGCCACCTACATATTTGTCGTTTGCCTTGCATTTTGAAAGAAATTTTTATCAGCTCTGTTTAAAGAGCTTCCAAAACATTCACCGTTCTCCAGGGTACCGTAGATTCTAAGAATGGTCCAATGAATCTATTGTCCTGGTCAAGGTTTAGAAACTGCCTCTAATAGCTGGACAAGTATTGACTTTTGTTATGTTCACCGAAGTTATTCTGGCAAATATCTAGTATTGCCCCCTAACTGAGAAGGTTGTTCAATTAATTTTCAGAAGACTAAAAATCAAAAAAAGCTTACCAAAACAAGGAAGTATACCTCATTTTCCTACAGGTGTACGAGTTCTTTGAACAGTACAGCAAGCCTGAAAAAAATCTTCTGTAGAATTTGCTTTGTACAGTAACTTAATTTAGTATTTTGGTACTTTAAGTAACTTTTGTTTATGAAAGTCTCTTAAAAAGTATTGGAATTCTTATTTTTTGAAATGTGATGACATAACCTAAAAAAAGACTGCTAATATATATGCTTTTATATTTTCATATTTTTATGTTAAAAGTGCATACGTTTATCATACCCCCCCCCCCCCATTTTCTTGTACCATCGTAGCTGTATGTTTTCTGTGAGTTCGGAGGAGACAAAAGGAGAAGATTGAGAATAACGTCCTTGGTTAACAAGAAAAAGAATAGAGAAAAGTTTTAACATCATTACCAAATACAAGTTTGTAATGATAAAAAGGTAGTGTGAGTTAGCCTGAATTGTTTGAAAGTATTTAGTTTGGAGTCTGGGGCTCAGGGTAAGTGTGAGTAAGCGATACTGCGATCCTCGTGATCGTCACTGCTATCGTGATTGTAATGAAAATCATCTTGATCGTCACAGTCACTGTGATTGCTGCCGTCATCATGATCTCACGGATAGCGCGATCGTCGAAGTTATCTTGATGGTCACAGTCATCGTGATCGTTGTGGTCATCTTAATCGTCGCAGTCACCATGATTGTTGCCGTCATCATGATCTCACGGATAGCGTGATCGTCGAAGTTATCTTGATGGTCACAGTCATCGTGATCGTTGTGGTCATCTTAATCGTCGCAGTCACCATGATTGTTGCCGTCATCATGATCTCACGGATAGCGTGATCGTCGAAGTTATCTTGATGGTCACAGTCATCGTGATCGTTGTGGTCATCTTAATCGTCGCAGTCACCATGATTGTTGCCGTCATCATGATCTCACGGATAGCGTGATCGTCGCCTTTATCGTGATCGTCTCAGTCATCGTGATCGTTGCCGTCACCATCTCCTCGGCATGTGTATGCCCACTATAAATTTTCACTATATTGTATAATCCTAACATGGAATATCACAACCATTTAAATGTTTTGCAAATTAGCCTAGCAACCGAGATGAAAAAGGAATTTGAGCATTGCAGATGGATACCTGCTTCTTTGTTACGTTACACTACCGGAGATTTTGATAAGAAGCTCAAAACACCCAAGTCAAACATTCAGGCATCTAGCAACACGTATGATTTGTATGAATGCATGAAGATTCATTTAAGTAAGAATGAATTTTTTCCGACAGGGATCCAGTGAATCACTGTTGTCTTACTTTAGAAGTGTGATGTTTGGTCTCCTACATAAAGCAGTATTCATTCCAAAGCTTTTAAAATAGACTTAATTAAAAATATGCAACACATTTTTCAGAGTTTACTTTGGTCACCACGACGATGAAAAATTGACAGCAGAAATGCTCGTGAAGTTAGCTTCATATTCATTTGGAACTGTAGACAGCAAGAGTTAGGATATAGGCCAAAGAGCACAGATATAGACCAAAGAGCAAATTTAAAGGTAACAAATCACAGTTTCACTTGATCAGTTTGTAAAAAAGGAATGCTATATATGTATAACAATAACATCATTTTTAAAGCCATATACGATATTCTTTCTGAATAAACTCTCTAGATCTGTAGGCATGACAATTGCTGTCTAGCGGTCTCTCATAAAATGTTCGATGTCGTATAGGCAGTCTGTACACGATTTTGTGTCTGTACACGATTTTGTGTCTGTACACGATTGGTCAAAGCTACTCTTCATCTAGGCCATATCATTTGACTACACCAAAGAAGTCATAAGCAACAAAGTTGAAGAAAAAAGTTCATCTTAAGGCACTTCTACAGAGATTTAAAAAAAATTAGGAATTTTATTTGCAAGAAAATGCTCGAGAGTACTGAAGTTTATATTCGACTAACGCGAAGAAAAGCAACATAAAAATTGTAATGAAATAAAACCACTCAAGATGCGAGTGAAAAATTCAGTTAGGAATGAAAAAGTAGCAAAAGTTAACAAAAATTTAGTCCTTGTTAATTTCTTCGAAGAGCAGAACTTTTTAGTTCACATTTGTAGACCAGACGTTGGTTTAGGACCAGATTCAAGGACTATGTCAGTAAGTTGGATTTAAACAAAGATAGTTCCGGGCAACTAATATGATTTGCCACTGACGGTCTTACGGGCAAAAAACTTCTTAGCCCTAATTTCTACAAAGTACCAACCTTATCACAATAAAGAGTTCTGAAAACATCTCGAAAAGCGCAAAACTCCTAGTTAAATGTCTATAACGATGTGAGTGAGTGCCTAAGTCGCCCGAGTCATAGAAACGACAGAAGTCAAGTTTGTAGTATCGTTGTCTTCCGTATATCAACAAGTAATAAGTAGCATTTTTTGCAGTGAGAAGATTTACAAAATAAATGATGAGGACATTTACAGCTGCCTTCCTTCTTGGCGTGATCTTGGTTCTGTACCTAGAAACAAATGGTAAGTTCAAACTTGAAATGTTTTCTTCAGCCAGGTCTTTACAATAAAAAATTTAATTAATGCTGAGCAATGGTTGTTTCTCGGGTACTTATTATATCTGTATAGATCTACACACATACCCTCTATATTTCTGCATATTTGAAGAGCATATGAAAGTTCCTCTGATACTAGCGACAATTAGCAACTGTATTTTCTTCGTTTCCTACGGATAAAAAACATCACATCAAACATGATTGTAGAGCTCAGTTCAGTTCAGTTTCATATTTTAAATTCTCCACATACAATTTATCATAACAAAACTAATTAATACAAACAATTTACTAAACTACAATAATAACAATAATGCACCTAAAATTAATAAAACATACAAATACCGAACAAAGAACAAGATAAATTGCATGGGGGGAATTACTTAAAGGAGGAGCTCTCTCAGTAGTTAAACTAATCGAGGAGAGAGCACCCCCTGTTTCAAATTTACCAATGGAGTGGAAGAGTATCATGGCTAGAAAAATAATTTCTGCGAGCAACTTAAAAGAGATAATTACTTGCACATAATTCCTGGTAAGGTAAATATCTTGGGAGGTGTTTCGATGTGGCAACTGCCAGCCTGTGCTAACGAAATATTTCATCAAGTCGAGCATAACCGAGTAACGCTAAGGTCAAAATTAGAATCAAACCTTTCCACGGTCAAATATGTTTGTCTTATTTGGGGCCGACGATATGGAATAATCTTTCTTCTAGCTTAAAATTCACAAAAAACAACTGTTTCGTACAAAAAATCAAAGGAAATATCTTTCAAAACATACAGAGAGAACAAAATGGCGTATATGTGCTGTATTAAAATCCCACGCTTTCTCTCGCATATACATAATTCAGTTGAACAAAACTTCCCTCTAAAACAATCTTAACAAGTATATTGTTTATCTTTATTTCAGTTTTTTTCCTGTCTTTTTTTGCAACTACTATTAAAATAAGGTCAACCCGACCTTTAAATACTACCTCTGCCTGTAAATTTCAGTGTTTTTAACTTGTATAATTTAACATTGTAAATACAAAAGATTGTCTTGACCTATTTATTACCTCTAAACAATGTTAAATTACTTTGGAGAAAACTGAAAAATACATACAAACATATTGCTCGAGTGGCTTGCTAACATCTGCCTTTCTCCCCACAGCCTAGTTCTGAAACAGTTTTGACTTCACCTTCCCCTTTATAAAAAAATACCATTCTGAATGCTGTATTAAAAAATACCATTTCGAATGCCTAAGAGTTCCTTCAATGCTACAGATATTCATGAATTCACTTTATCTGGTTTTCGAACAAAGAATGCTGTTATCAGTTCATTTGTTAGTCTGGCTATCGAATCGTGACATAAATATATCCTTTTGTATACGTAATTTTTCGTCTTCTCCTCAAAATCAATCCGTTAACATTCAATTTACAATTAGACTTCAACTGATGGATTTAATTTAGCGGGTTACAGAATAAGTCTCCTAATTCCCCAATTCCCGCTTAGTTTTTAGCCCGATTTCTGACCCCTGATCATCAGTTCTCGAATCCTGGTGTTATCAGTTCTCGAATACCGCTCACAAAAATTCTCTGATTCCCGTTTCCTGGCTCCAAAAATGGTTGGTGTCTGCTTCCCCGAAAAACATATTGGGGAAGGGGTCAGAAATCGGGCTATAAACTAAGCGGGAGTCGGGGAATTAGGAGACTTATTCGGTAACCCGCTAAATTAAATACATCAGTTGAACTCGCATCCTAAACTGAATATTAACAATTGATTTTGAGGAGAAGACGAAAAATTACGTATACAAAAGAATATACGAAATTTAAGAAAATACCAAAAATAACGGGTCTCTTCAAAGAACAGCAAATATTGTCACCTAGAGATGTCATGGTGTTGATTTAGCCTCAAAGCGCTCTTAGTACCTTCCTTGTTTCTCTAGATGTTTTTTAGAACAACTTCGTCACTATTATATCTTTTCAGCAATGCCAATAGATGGATCAGGCTCAGGATTAGGGCCTGATCATGGATCTGGGTCAGGATCAGGTTCTGGTCATGGATCTGGTTCGGGATCTGGCTCAGGATCAGGTTCTGGTGATGGATCTGGCTCAGGATCGGGTTCTGGTCATGGATCAGGATCAGGCTCTGGTGATGGATCTGGCTCAGGATCGGGTTCTGGTCATGGATCAGGATCAGGCTCTGGTGATGGATCTGGCTCAGGATCGGGTTCTGGTCATGGATCAGGATCAGGCTCTGGTGATGGATCTGGCTCAGGATCGGGTTCTGGTCAGGATCAGGCTCTGGTGATGGATCTGGCTCAGGATCGGGTTCTGGTCATGGATCAGGGTCAGGCTCTGGTGATGGATCTGGCTCAGGATCGGGTTCTGGTCATGGATCAGGGTCGGGATCAGGCTCTGGTGATGGATCTGGCTCGGGTTCTGGTCATGGATCAGGGTCGGGATCAGGCTCTGGTGCTGGATCTGGCTGGGGATCTGGCTCAGGATCAGGCTCTGGTGATGGATCTGGCTCAGGATCGGGTTCTGGTCATGGATCAGGATCAGGCTCTGGTGATGGATCTGGCTCAGGATCAGGTTCTGGTCATGGATCTGGCTGGGAATCTGGCTCAGGATCAGGCTCTGGTGATGGATCAGGGTCAGGATCAGGTTCTGGTCATGGATCTGGCTGGGGATCTGGCTCAGGATCAGGCTCTGGTGATGGATCTGGCTCAGGATCGGGTTCTGGTCATGGATCAGGGTCAGGATCAGGCTCTGGTGATGGATCTGGCTCAGGATCGGGATCTGGTCATGGATCAGGGTCAGGATCAGGCTCTGGCTCAGGATCTGGCTCAGGATCAGGTTCTGGTCATGGATCTGGCTGGGAATCTGGCTCAGGATCAGGCTCTGGTGATGGATCTGGCTCAGGATCAGGTTCTGGTGATGGATCTGGCTCAGGATCGGGATCTGGTCATGGATCAGGGTCAGGATCAGGCTCTGGCTCAGGATCTGGCTCAGGATCAGGTTCTGGTCATGGATCTGGCTCTGGTGATGGATCTGGCTCAGGATCAGGTTCTGGTCATGGATCTGGCTGGGAATCTGGCTCAGGATCAGGCTCTGGTTCAGGATCAGGTTCTGGTCATGGATCTGGCTCAGGATCGGGTTCTGGTCATGGATCAGGGTCAGGCTCTGGATTTGCTAATGACCTTGACTTTGAAGTTCCACTTTAGAATTGGCTTATTCATCAAGAAATTTTCAAATTCTCTCAATTCGTTTGAGAGAGGGAAGCAAAGAATAACACAAATAATTGCATAACATGATACAATGGAATAAAAACACGAGAATAAAAGCATCCTGCATTTACCAATTCTTTTCATTTACTCGACACATCTAAAATCTTTTTGCACCACTAGCTTTTTGCTGCATTTAAATTCGTGAAGTTTTAATGTCCTTGTAATAACAAAATGACAATGAGATTAATTTTTGTTTTTTTTGCCCCAAACGAGAAAATTGTCTCCCAAGGGTCTCTTGCATTCAGAACTTTTTATGAAACAAGGTTCAATAAAGTAGCGATGGCTTGTAAACTGCAATTTAGCTGGCTCTTGACAAAAACATGCATTTGTATCCATTTAAAAACTATCTAGAGAGGGCATTCATAAGAGGCGCCTATTTCCTAACAAAGACAAACAGCCGAGAAAAGGCTCAACATAATAACTTTTGAGTTACCAGTATGAGCAAGTATGCACGACCATAAAAAACCACAATACATAAATGGTTGAAGTTAATATGTTAGTAGATAGTTGCTATATTACAGAAAAACAACATTCAAACAGAGTGAAATGTTTCATGTTTAAGGACTACATTTAAGGTCTAGGTTTTATAAAAACTTCCTGAAGTTTTAATGACAGCTAAAGGGTCAGTTTAAGAGAGAGTGGGGAATGAGCACGCAAAGAACAAAAGTTTTCTGAAAATATTTTGAAAAATTATTATTAAGCCTTTATGAATTATTGTCCCTCTAAAGAAAGTTGAATCTGACAAGCAAGTTGGGATTTGATAGCGTTGCTGGTCAAAAAAGAGAAAAATTGGCAAACAGCAACTTTTAGTTACAGAACATATTTCAAAACAGTTACAGATAACCTTCTCAATTTTTAGTTGAACTTTAATTGTTTTTCAAAATAATGTTACAGTCAAAGTGAACTTCGGGGTCCTCGAGATCGTTACGATCACCTTTTTGGCCCTTGAACACATAAATAAAAATTCACAACACGAGTTAAACATAAAAGGTTCCCAGTCAAGAAGAACTGCTACTACATAGGAGTAAACTATTCAAAGTTGCGTTAGGGTAAACCTTGCAAAAACTTTCTAGCCTATTATTGCAAAGAAAGTGGGGGGGGGGCTATAGCCCCTGCTAGCTCAATGGCTGCGTGGTGCCTGAACTGAGGTTGAAAAGACAATTGGGCGCGACAGACGATCTCCTACTTATTTGTTAAGTTACACGTTTGACAAACTAATTGACTAAAACTTTGAGCTTTTTTCAAAATCAAAACTAAACATGTTAGTGTTGTCATTTAGTTTAATAGTTGATTGGCCAGTTAGTGCTTCTCCATAAGTTATGATTGGAAGACTCCTTTCATCTTTGAAAATCTGAATTGTTAGATGATGCAAAAACGGTGATAGACGATGAGTGATTTCTGCAAGAATCAACTGCGGAGAAGAGAGAGTAGTTTAAAATTTATAGAGTCAAATAATGATATTCGGTGAACGCATAGACAAATTTCATGAAAGTTGAGTTGAAAATCTTACGTCGAAGATTATCATTCAGCCTAGTGTTTAATCAATTAGACCCTCTAGCTGAATAAAGAAACTGACATAGAAAATGAAACCAAGAAAATAAGTAGTGCTAAGATTTACTTGTTCAATTGCATCTCGCCGCACCCTCACGTGAAATGAGCACGCCTAGCAAAGAAGAATATGATTAATCCAAATATGAAAAATAGAATATGAAAAAGCTGCCATTGCGTAGACAGAAGGCGTTCGTTTGCTCTCTTGGATTTCAGTGGATATTCTTTCTTTAGGCAAGCGGCATTGATTGTTCAACTATACTGGTCTTGTGCTTGCATTTTTCTGATTGGCCTATTTCGATCCACAACTGGGTGAATATTTTCATCGTGTTCTTTCGGGCCTTTATTCTGACGTTTTATGCTCAGAGGAGTGTCAGACGAAAAAGCTTTTAGCCAATATGTTGTAAAATTTGCTTTTTCCAAAGCCATTTTCAAGTTCTGTGCCCCCAAAAAAGTAATCCAAATATATTAAAAACAAGAGTAAACTGGTATGAGGACACTTTGAGGTCGAATAAGTATGCATAAAACTCCGAGGTTCACTGAAATCCAGTATACACTGAAATAGATTCATACATGTTCAATGCCATTAGCAAGCTCTGACCAGGAATCATCAAAGATCAGAAAATAAGAAAGTTTCGGGAGCCACAAATCTTGAATAATGCTACATGCTCGATGTAGGATGGGGAAATTGCATCTGGTAACGGTTGCGCCCTGTTATCGATAGTCAACAAAGAAATACTACTACCACATGGAAACAACGACTTACTATTCGCTCAAACCCAACGTTCCAAACGTGTTCATTCTTGATTTCTAACACACCATCTATGGTGTTTGCCTAGAAAAAAATAAAACATTATGACAAATATAAGGTGATGGAATATTTTATAAATTGTATATTTGATTCTTCTGATTATTCAATCATATGGTGCATCTTATAATTTGACAAATTTGAGATTAATTTCAAGGTCAGGAAATCAGGACTTTGGGCAAGGCCGTCGCTAACTATTGTACTCAAAGGGGGGGGGGGATGCTCCGATCCCAATTGCCGACAACATTGGTGAACTATTCTCTATTTGCCGAAAGATTTGAAAATTTGCCGACGAAGCACCAAACTTTTTTTGAAAATGAATTTTTTTCCAAAAGGGGTCTCCCCCCACACCACATTTTCATAGCGACGGCCCTGATTTTGAGTCGTGTGAGAATGAGCACACACAATGAAGATCGAGGTAAAATAGCCTTGAACTAGCCAAGTGGTGAAGAGAACAAAACTATTTTTGGCCATTGTTTCGTTTCATACAGAAGTTTACCAACCTCTCTAAGTAATTTGTCAAAAGTTTCCATCATATGTCCCGGAGCAGCCTATGGAAATGAAAGCTATGATTAACGCCTTCGCTAGGATTTGGATCAGACATTAACAAAGGTGATATCAATACAAAAAAGTAGGCCTAATTAACAATTTGACAATTTGGGTGAGAAGTGTGAAGACCTAGGATGATGTTAAGATCACTTTAGCAGTATTGTTTATAAATTATTACAGCAAAAGCTAAATAAGCAAGTTTTATCGTCATAAAATTTTTTCTGTCAATAATGCTCGCTAAGGTGAAGCATGTGATATACAAGAAATAAAACCTAAAGGACTTTAATAAAAATTCAGGGGCAGAAAATAATGAGTATTGAACGAGTGCCCTCTGCAGACAATATGAGTTATGAATTGGGTGAACCTGCAGTAATATCATGCCACTGTAAGCGCCAAGAGGAAACATAGTAACGCAAGTGAAGAATGCAATGATCATCGCACAGATTGTATCAGGCAGGCTCGAGGCTCTAAAATGAATGGAATGTGTTTATCAAAATTGTACGAGTCATTCTTGGGGTTATTATAAAATTTTAATAAAATGAAGAGAATCTATAGGATACAGATGAGAAAAAGGGGGCAACAAATGGGGGTATCTATATGCAATCTTCAAATCGTGTAAAGATCTACTGTGCTGTGCTACATACGCTTACGGGTAGGAACAGACCCTACAAAAGCGTACGATCACGTAAAGGGAGTGGGGCCATAGAGGAATGTACATATAGAATTTAAACTTATTTTGATAGTAAGCTTGCATTGAATTTATGGCTAGAACTGATCTGCAAATCAACAACAGCATTGAAGTGATATGATTTTCAGTCGAATGTACTTTACGTCTGCCTCATGGCATACACTAAAACAAACATAAAACGAAACAAAAATTTTTAAAAGTTAAATTTAATTGAATTATCCAGAGTTGAATTGATAAATATCCAGAGGTGTGTAGTGATTGGGTTTTTGCTCGCAAAAGGAATATCTTTTATTTCTGAAAGTCCAGAGTTAAACGATAAAAATGAAAATTTGCCTCTGCCATGCAATAATACATCGCAAATTAGCTTAAATCAGTTAAGTGGAAAATATATTCGATCAGTGATCAGAAACAAAACTTATCATATCAAAAATTGATTTTCAGTGTGTTGCTGTTTTACCCTTTTTTCAAAACTAAATCACATTGCTTCATTGGAAACACTTAGAACAAGTAAGTTGTTTTGATCATAATGACTTGGCAAGCCTCGCTCTTTATTGTTCATTTACCATATCTCGTTATATCACCAAGAGGCGGCAATATCCTTGTTGCTCTGCTCTGAAAAAACCGTGCAATGAAAAAACTTCTTGAACCATTCTCGCCTCACAACTCCAAATCGGTGAAACTTAGTCTACTACAATCACAAATGTCACATACCGTTGATCAACAAGAAAGACTTCAATAAGCACCATTAACGCGGCGAATTCCCCCAGCAGTGCATATGGATTCAGTCGGGGTAATAAATACTTCGACAGTATAGGGGCCATGCCACAAATGCTGAAACAAACCAAAGGCAATTTCTATGCAAAACAATTTCATGGGTAATTGGAGACTATCACTTAACAAAAGGGCAAAAAATGCACAGATAAATACACTAAGCAAATCAAGAAAATTATCTAATATCTTTTGGCTCAATTAAAATTAGCATGTGAAACATCTAGCAATATTCAAAATATATATGTCAAAAAGACGATTTCCATAAGCCAGTAACTGCGGTCACTAAATGACTGAATTTTAAATAATTGATGAAACTAGAAAAACATTCATCAAAAGTTTGCTTCGCTTCAAGCAAATTTAATATGTTGTTTGTAGATTGAAATAATTTAACAGAATGCTGGATGTCGCATAGACAGAGCTCTACAGGCATTCAAGTTTGATCATCAGACAATCGTAACTTGTTCTATAATCGCACTAGGCACGAAACTCAGAGTTCCAACTAAGAACCGTCTTCGTTTTACAACAAAGTATAAAAATTGAAAATGTATTTTCAAAGCCTAATATAAGGGTATCAACTGTGAAAACGAAACTTAACTTAAAGGCATATGAGAAAGTTGTAGAAACATCATTAAATTATATATTACTTACTTTTTTCCAAAGTCCTGCATAAACTCTTGAAGAGGATTAGAGGCAGCAACTACAACGAGAAAAGAAAAACTTTTAGGTTTTTCGAGACATAGAAATGGTTTTAAAACAGGGTATAAAGAAAATTCAAAGACTCTTTCTTTGACACCTTATGAACTTCTTTTTCAGATACACAAAATATCTTCAGAATATCAAAACAATTATACAATGCATGGCTGGATCTTAGCAAAACGTCGGCGACAATTAGACTCACCATTAGATACATGAGAAAATGGCCTGTTCACCACTCCATAAATAACAATGAGATGAACAAACAGCCCAAAAAGCATCATTGGCAGTTGCCCGTTTCTGTAATAGAGCAAGCTGTTTCAATACAACAGACAGGATGAATTAAGGATAACATTAACGAAATATGAGCATCATCTAAGCAGTGGCAGAAATTGAAGGGGCTTTGGAGGGGGGAGCTCAGACTCTCGTTTCATTCTTGATAAAAATTTTTAGCTTTTAAACCCCCGATATTCTTTTGAAACCGTTTCTTGTCGGAAAATCGAGCAGGAAAATCGAGCAGGCACCCATCCTCCCCCCCCCCCCACAGTCAAAGTCCTGAGTTTCCGCCACATTTAAAACATACCCAAGCAATACAGAAGTTATAAAATTACACAGGTTTTCTTTTGCATCAAAATTGTAAAAATTCAATAAGTCTGAAAACAAGCGTTTTAACGACAGATTATTATCTAGCGAGGTTGAAGCATCTCATCATTTATCACCTGTCACATACCCTGGCTAATTCGTCAAATATGTGACATAAATCTAATTATCGTTTGAACGTGATATGAATAAATCATATAAAGAGATCATGGCAAATAAAGATATTATCAAAATTTTGCTTTACAAACAAGCAAGCGTGGAGCTGGAATTGCAAATTGATATACAAACTAACGTTTTCACTTCTTGGTATTGAAATAATCCTTCAAAACTAAAAAAGCAAAAATATTTATTGGCTTATTCCCAAATGTAAGAAGTAGAAAAATGCAAGATTTTGCAGCTTAAAGAATTATCGACTGCGATGAACGCTGACAAATATTTAAAAAAACTTAAGTTTTTTTAAACTTAAGTTTGACAAATATTAATACCACCTTGCGTTTATTGCATTTCTGAGAAAGATATTCAGAGTGTTAGAGTATGATCTAGCCCAGATCATACGAACAAGAAAATCGATTTCCTTTCTTGTATGGTACGTGATGCTGGCTGAATATCACTTGGAAGGAGAATAACAAGTTTTCAAGGTGAAAAGCTGCACAAAACTACATAAATTAAGTACCTACAAAAATATTATTCCATGTCGTTTATTCAAGATTCAAAAAGCAGACGATGTAGCAAAAGTTTAAAAAAGTATATGTCTATACATGAAGCATCACCAGGAGTGTAATACAGCGCAGGAGATTTTGATGTTCAAATGATAGATCGAATATTTCTGGATACCTTTCCTTGAGAATAAAGAAACTTCCAAGCTGAGTTAATGTTGTAGATACAAAAACTGCTAATATTTCGAATCTGTCAAATCTACAAAAAAAATTAAATTATTAATATCACCAGAATGACACTTATGAGCCAAAACTATTAATAGGCACAGCTGTAATAAAAGACTCGAAAACATCAGATTGATTCAAAAATATTATTTAAATAAAAAATAAGGACAAGTTTTTGCATTGACTTCTACTTGCAATTTTCATGTTTTGTTGAATTATCTCGAAAATGATACAAAGTATTGAAACAGAATTTGCAGGTAAGGATGGTACTTTTTTTGTGGGGGCGACTTATGCAGCATCCGATTTGTGCATGGTACCCCCATGTTAATATGCACAACCCTGACAAAGCAGTCTATAGCAAAAAATGTGAACTGAGAATGATTTTAATAACGCCCCTTTGTAATAGTCTCGGCGGGGTAATCTTTAAAGGGGGTTAGCAGGTAAATATGACAGGGGTAGAAAAATTTATCTGTAACTGGAAGAAGACAAGATGTTGTGTCAAAGAGGGAAGCAAAGACTGAATGGGGACAAAAAGTCTCAGCTTGCTGGGGCTCTGGGAAATGTAAAAATGCTTGGGTCATTCTATATTTTGCAAAAAGGGACTCCCTGGTCAGAAAATCCAACACAGCGACGGTCTTTACTGGGCTTGCTAACAGGGGTTTTAAAAGCTATCTACTACTTCATAAGCCTTGTAATAAAGAAGAAGTAAATGGCCTCCAAACACATAAACATATCATATATTTATAACAACAACAATTTTTTTCTAAAACCTAATAGCAATTAATGAGATCCTCTAATGAGATAAATACAAAAATGTGTCAAACAACAATACACAGCAGAGATACAAAGCAAAAGTGCCAAATAACGTGAACAAGATCAAATTAATGCTTGATTGGTACTTCTTTTACTTAAAACTGCCCCTCAAAGAGAACAGCCTCCCCGATCGTGTAGGTCTAGAAACAGCGTTAAAACAAGTGATTCTGCAATCGGATTTTTTTTTCTAGGATTCCACTGGTGAATTTTCTATTGGCACGTATAGAGTTCTCAAGTGTGACGTCACAAAAAAACATTTTTTTGAATTTTCTAATTTTGACCACATAACACAAAAGAACACGATAAAATACTCCCATTTATGCAAAATCAGATGATTTTGTCAAAAATCGGGGGAACTATCGCCAATAGAAAATATGAAGTTTGCAAACGGATTACTGTTATTTTGGCTCAGTTCATGAAGTTATGAACTAAGACCAAATTACAGAGGTTTGATGGGGCAAGAGCCTGTGCTAATGTGGCCATATCTCAGCCAATTCATAATGCCTTTAACTGATTTTGCAGATTTAGCGGTACTTTATGACGCTCTTTCAGGTTATGGAAAAAATTTCAAAAGTTCTGAAAAAAGATTTTTGTGATGTCATCACTTGACAACTCTATTACAATTTGGAAAGCTATACCAGTCATGTGCTGGCTTTTCTGATTGGCTCACTTCGATCTACAGCTGGGTATATTTTTTTCATTTTGTTCTTTCGGAACTCTATTCTGACGCTTTATACTCTAAGGAGTGTCAGACGAAAAAGCTTTTATACACTGTTAAATTTTTGCTTTTTCAAAGCCATTTCTTTTACCATATCACCCTCCCTTGCATCTGACATAATCCATTTATGATTGCTCGTCTAAGGAAGGCTGGACTGTTTCAAACAAATAGCGTACTTTAATCTTAAAATGTAGCCAGAATCTTGCATAAAAAGTAATACTTTGAACAAATATTTTTCATACCCAAATGAATATGTTTTTGTTGGAACCTGTTGTGATATCCAAATCGACAAGAAACAAGTGCATAAACTAAAAGATAAAAACAAATATTAAATTATAAACCATTAATCAAATCATTTAACTTTATCATTAAGAGTTAGTAAGTACATACTGACTCTGCTTAATAGGCATGTTATCTACTTTTTAAATACAAATTTGTCTTTCTTGACAAAGGATAACCTGTCTAGGATCCTCCCATTACTTCTATAAACATTTGTAGCATAAAAATTAAATATATTTCTGGTCTGCTTGCATCAACCTTGCTTTGAAAACTCTTAATCATCATGATTTCAAAAATCAACTCAAACATGTTAAAATACTGTAAAGTAAACCAAAATAGAAACTTTTAAGAAAAAGAGAAATTTTGTTGACATTTACATTTAAACAAAAAAGTCAACAAAAAACTGCTAATTGTTCAAGGTATGAATATATTTGAAGTCTGTGCAACAGGATCACAAACTTTGCAACTGAACATGTCATGAAAACAAAATTGGGTTTCTTTATTTTCTTATTCCATCAATAATCAAGACTTTCATAGAATGAACATTACTGCATACAAAAACAAATGAATTTTGACTTACCATAGAAAGTCAAAAATTGTAAGATATGCAAAGGCAGTCAATGCTGAAAAAAGGTTTAAAGATAAAGTCAGAATTTTAAAGAATGTTATGGTACAGTTGTTGTGCTCTAATGAAACAAGAATGCATTTCAAAGAGGAAAAACGATAATCATCTTGATAACAAGGCAAATGTACCTTGCAATAAGATTTCTGGTACAATAACATATGACATTCCTCAAAACAGAGGCATTATGCTACATTAATAGGTCCAATAGGTCTTTTAATTTTCACCTCATGCCACCTTTTTTAGCCTGATCATTCTGCATTGCTTTGAAAGAACATCTACTCTATTTCCTTGCTAACAATTATTGAAACTGGTCCTAGAGAATGTTGCATGACTAAGGTGAATTTGAGGCAGTTTGTGAATATATATTGATTGAAATACTCCTCTTCTGGACAAAATTATATCTCATTGAATTTTACTGGACACATATTGATTCTACTGGACAGCTTCTCTTAAGTTGAAGTGTTTATCCAGTTTAAAGATTCAAAATTAATATTATTACTATTATTGTTATTTTTTCATAACATGTTTGAAAACAGTCTTCATACACTTGCTTAAACCTACCCATACTATTGGTTGCTGTTGCAGTAACAATCAAGAAAAATGTGCAGAAAAAATTTAAAACCAACAGAGCTGCTATTTTCTTTGCCTACAATGAAAATTTAATCATTAAAGACAAGAAAATTCCAAAAAGGTAAATATAAAAGACCTCAATTAAAATGTCTATACCAAATTTCACCATCAGTGGAGAAATAATACATAGTTTACATGAATGGCTACAACATATTTTGAAACGAGTCTCATGAAAAAAGTTAGGCAGTTGCATGTCTAGAAATTTAACAAAAATACCCAACAAGACTAAAAAGAAATGTTGATAAATATGTTTTGCATACACTTAATTGGCTTACAAATATTTTGATGGATGGTCTACTGATATCACTCCTAAATCTATTTAATGTTTTTGTTTTTATTTGCCAATTTTAAACTAATGAAAAAATCAGATCTAAAAATATATTTTTGGATTTATAGTGAAAGGAAAAAAGAGACAACATTGAGAGCAACATGACATAATTTGCTTATGAAGAAAGTCACATATTGGGACAATGAGCAAAAAGATTCTGTAGTTAAGAAATTACAACATGCTTCAAATTAACTCTTACCTGTCGCATGCTTAACATATTTCTAAATTCATTTTTCAGTGTCTCAAACTTATTTCTTGAGCTTCTAAATGGCTTCATTGTCTCCTAAACAGCAGAAAAACATGGTGCTTATCCATATGTATAAGATATTTTAATTGACATGAAACACAATAACAGACAAATCAATAATTTTTTATGTCAACAAAACAAACAAAAAAGCTTTCATATCAAGCATTAACACCATTGATACAATAAACAATTTACAAAATCTATGCCTGTAGAAATGCAGGCTTTAACATCTGTTTATCTGTTGTGCACCAACATTATTCATAACCATTAACAAACCTGTGCACAATAACCATATATTTTGTTTGTATGATAAAATTATAGATATATTTTCAAATGGTCCTTTAAGATTAGAAAGCAAATCATGATTGAAAAACACAAGTTAAAACTCACAAGTTGGGGTGTTGCAAAGTCATAGCTTTGCACACTTCTTGTTTTTGTTCCAGGAACAAATAGTTCTTCTAAAAGATTAAATTTCTTATCAAAGCATCACTTTCATAACTTGGAAAGAATCATTCAAGGTCAAGAGCACATAATTAAAATATACTGAGTGTTTTCTACAGTTTAGCCAAAAGTGCAGTTAAAATACTAAAATTGGTGCTTTATTTCATCAGAAAGCTATATGTTATACCTATGATAAAATCAATTTTTAATTCATAGTGGTTATCCTGTCACCAGAAGAGAAATTTTCATCAACCACAACATATTGATATTACTACACCCTGCAAACTACATTATTATTGTAACTTGTTATTATAACAATAAGCGATATTTTTTGGGACTTCTGTGTGATACTTATAAAGTGGCCCTTATTTTACCTTTGACATCTTTACACCTAATATTCAAACAGAAATAGCTAATGCACACTTGGAAACAGTTTTAAAATGACTCCTGTTTAGAAATGAGAGGAGCAAGATGATGCCACTATTGGAGCTTGCCAAGCTTCTTCATTTGCATATATAATTCATGTATCTAAAAGCTTATCAAGAATATAACGTTACCACTTTTAAAGTGATAAATCATTAATTTTTGGCTTGATCTTTACCTTCAAATGTCGTCGACGGCCTATCGACTACAATTTCGATTGACCTATTTTCCAGGCCTTGGTCTCGAAAACCGGCCTTCTGATTCAACGGCCTCAAATTGAATGCCATCGTTGGTCTCCACTGTCTTCAATAAGTCACTTTTCTGCTAAATACACCCTACAGCAATCACACCAAAAACCTAAGCCACGTAACTATTGCTGTACAAATACGCACCATCTTGTTTCCTGTTGACGTTGTTGTTGTTGACGCAGCAAGTTTGTGATGTGGGATCTGTCCCGTGGTCTGTCTGACCTCTTGGCCCCAGCCCAGTTTTTCCTAAATTGGCTTCGAGAATTCTATCACCAAGCATTTTTGTGGACATTTTTGCAGCTATGAAAATTTTCTTTCCACACCACATTGCCTCTAATTTGTCTACACATAACTTGCAAAAGCAAGGTAAAACTTTTATTAGATCTGCTAATAATCGCATAAAGCTCGAAAAAATAACTCTATTAAAGTTACTAAAACTATGTTCGAAAATATATGCCGATTACTTTCCTTGAATATTGCGATCTTTGCTTTCGATAGTGTTCTTCCTTACTTCCTTTTTTAGTAATTATTTTTTTCTAAAATAGACTAGCTACTAAAGTAAAAAAACTACCGTTTCTTGAATTTCATCGAGAAACCTTAGCTTTAATTAAATTGAAGGAAAATCGTAAAAACAAAGCTGCAAGAGAAAAAAATCAAGCATATGAAAAGAAGAGGAAGAGTTTGAAAATCGCCAACTAAACGAAAGATCGATTATAATCTCTTCGGGAGTATCGGAGGTGCAAAAGAATCTTATATACTGCTCGACTTCAAGCCATCGTTTAGCAGCTATATCGCTACGCTGAAACAAAAGAACGCATTCGAAGTATAAGTAAAGATTGCCGCGTTCTAATAAAGAATATGGAAAGCATCTCATCCGAATCGCCGGAGCATGAAATACATTTCGCAATCGTGCATATTAAGAGGAGGCAAGAAAAAAATACTATCTGAAAGAAGGTACCCAAAGTGTGAAGCTTTGATTCTCCAACGGCACCATGACAGACAGGTAACGTTAATTTCAATTCACATATACTATACTGCTTATGCTTATTGCAATACAAAAAATCATGATCCTACATCAAGCCAATGCTGGCTGAATTCTAAGAAATCAAATGTACAAACAATTACACACTAAATGGCAAAAAATGCATAGCTTCGTTGAAATTGTTTGGAAATCAAACATATGACAGCAAATACTATTTTATGTAAAGGCAATGTCATTCCATTCGAAGTACAAGATGGAGATAGCGAAGACAAGATTCAACCTATTCTGAAGACAAAAGCAAGGGGCTATAATAACAATCATGTCAATTTTTCAATTATAATCTCATATTCTGTATCTGAAGGATTCTGTGAAAGGGAGTCTGTCCCCTCAATGATTGGCTACTATGAACAATAAGTCTTCCCGCCGGTCGCATTGGCTGGATTCTAACGGATTACGCTGCTCGCATTGGCTGGCCTAGCTGCGGTAGTGGTAGAAATTTGAAACTACGAGCAAAAAGCTATCGGAAATGGCAAGAAGATAGAATTACTGAAATTGAATAGTGATAATGGAATCATTTCATTTCACTGTTGACATATCTGTAGCAAAAACCAAACAGGGAGACAAATGTTTCTAGCCACAGCTTCATTACAACGGGAACACAGCCATTTGATTCAAAAGCTCTGGAATGAAAGTTGTACCTATCTGATTGGTTTAAATCGTTTAATTATCGATCAAGCTTAGTGGTGTGTGAATTTCACTTCCGTGGAAATAAAATTGAGCAAAATAGGGGACAGACTGCCTGTAAGCCAACAATCTAGTCCTTGCATTAAGATCACGCCTTTTCAGACTCGTACAATGCCTGCCAAAAGCACTTGGAACACCCACCAATTTACGCTGCATTTGATATCTTTCATTCCTTTCATGAAAAAAAATTGCTACTTCCGCCCCCTTTCCCCTCAAACAATGTTGATGATTTAGAGAAATATCATAAAAGAAGCGCAAAAGAAAGTGCTTCCTAAAATCCTAACCCGTTTGATAGTAAACCAACATCGTTCCATGGGGGAGAGAGGGATGATTGGTTTTGACCTTGGAAATTGATGTCAGTGTTCCAAGACTTTTGGCAGGCATTGTAGTACAAATCACGCCATTACAGACTCAAACATAACACCATTAATTTTTTTAAATCTAATGACATGCTATGTTAATCTCAGGGGTCTTGCACTAAAGGTTACGTAGAAGTTACACATACATCAGGAATCTTTCTTCGATTTTCCAACAGGATGTATGCATCTGTCCAAAGAAACACGAAAGAAGAGCGGAGTACAAGACAGCAAGAAATGATGGACAGGGAATCACGTGATTCGCTACGCAAAGAATTCTCGTCAGAAAACATCAGACTAATGTCACTGAAGCGAACAGAAATGGACATGCAGCCACTGCATTGGGCGATTCTCACTTTCAACGGAATAAACAATTTGCGTGGAACCTGTGGTGGTGTTTATGAGATCAGGGAAGGCAACGAGATCATCTACATAAGTGGCTTACCACAAAACGTTCACATACGTGACGCTCTCAATGCACATTTCAGTGGCAATGATGGCCTGGCATTGGGCGCATATCTCACTGGTGAAGCATTTCACAACTGGATGCATATATACGTTCGATTTTTGCCTTCGAAAACACCATCCGAGGATGCAAGGCTTTTGCTGCGATATCATCAATTGAAAAACATGGGAAAGGTTCCTCGTTTTAATTAGTAGTCGACCTTCGTTGCAACGATGAACTTTCCTATGTCTTTGGCCCTCTACAATATCAACTTTCCACGGGGATAGGTGTGGGAGAGAATATTGAAGGAACAATAAGATTATGACAAATAAAAATCTATTAAATTGTAGTCATCGAAAAAAGCTGCTTTCTGTTCTTTGAGATCACTACACCGTACACAACAATAAGACGGATGAAAGACAACAGAAGCATAATAACAAATATCATTAAATTCATTAAGAAAAAATGGCTAAATTATTCTAGATTAAAGCACTTGTTACCCGTTTTACAGCCACAAAAATATGATCAACAATCGAACGGAGATTGAAAGCTAATGAAGAATCGATATTTAACTACGGTGTTATAGTATGACGAAGGAAATCAAGCGATATTTACAATAGCAGCTTTTGCGGTCACTGTTTCATGATATATTAAAATTTTGACCTTCATTGATTATACATAATAATATTTCCAACAACAACTGGCCAAAATGTCTGGCATGGATTATAATTGCAGTGAAACCTTTATATAAAGGACACATACAGGACAGAGTTACGTTTGTTGAAGGGAGTTGTCTTCTGGTTACTTCTTCAAGACTTTGGTAGCAAAAATTAGAATAAAACGATTAGGACGTTAATTGCGTGTCTTTTATTTAATTTTTAATTGTATTAAAAGTTTTAGCTTCTGTTATCACAAAAACAGTTCAATTTCAGTTTCTCACAAAACGGCAGACGAGCTGGACCAACTAGAAGTTGTATAAGGGTTTTTCAAGGTGATATTCGAAAGAAGAAGTCAATTGCGGGTTTATTATACATTACATTTGGTTTACATCTAAGGGTATAAAAACACCAAATCAGGCTGAACTGGTTGTACAGTGATGTTGTGCATTATAAGGGTGTAAATAAAGGCACTAGGTAAATACACAAAATCTTATTTCCAGCAGTCAATGCTGTTTTGCCATCCCGTTGTGAATGGAAATCAAGTGGTGGTATTTCTTGGATGACAGCTTACATAACTATATAATATTAGTACAATTATCTACAACTGGCGATTTCGCCTGGAGGAATTGAGTAAATAATTTTAGAAGGCAAGTAAATTACAGCTACAGACTTACTGATTTTCAAAATAGTCAATGTGATGCACTGGTGATTATTTCCCAATTAACAAAAGATCTCTTGGTAAAAACAACGAACAGCAAATTGTATGTTACTGTGCGTGGTCACACCACAATGCACTTGACGAATTTTGAAGATGCTTCCTTTAACTGCGATTTGATAAGTTGAAAGATGATAAAAATGGCTCAGTACGAAAATGCTTTTTTAGAGCAGATTAGGACAAGGGTGTCGAAGAATAAATAATTTATTTTAGTCTTGATATCTTTCTAAAAGTAAGGAAAGATAGGCACTAAATACTACAGCATGGAAAACAGTGACAAAATCACCCCACCTGGACGATTAAAATAAAACCCTTGCATTAGAGAAGTGTGAATGAGAGTGGTAATTGAAAAACCTTATTATTATTGTCTTCCTTTCAAACTGCACGAGGGAAAGAATGCACCAGCTATGAACACGAAAGAAGATATTGCAAATAATCTGAAAGTCGACATTGTGCCTGCAAGTCTATACCGTTGCAATATCTGCAATTTTGTTGGCATGATATGGGACAAACTCGATACCATCCACTGACATTCTTACTTCTCTTGTAACTCCATCTCTTATGCTAAGAGACACCTGGTGTTCAAGAAGTCTTTTTTCCTGTTGAAAAAATTTTCTATATAAAATATTAAAACGCACAATGCAAATCGATCTTACAGAAATCAAATTGATCGCCAGACAGAGATCTTAGAAATGAGACAACAAGCCCCTAATAAAGATTACCCCAGAGAGGGTTATCCCCTTGGTAAAAAGCGCCTTTTATGTGAACCTGGTCAGTAAAGCATTCTGTGTTTGTGTCAAGACAAAGGCTGGAGATCATTTCTATTAAATTTTCCCTGCTATCTACGAGGAAGTACATCAAAATCAAGATGAGTATGAAAGTTTTGTTCACCTGATCTACAGTTGTCACAAAGTCATCCAATATGGGGTTACTATGTTGACCAATAGCCTTTCTCCGATATCTATCATGAACCGGGCATGAAGCACACAGGTAGATAGCTTTGGCAAGAGCATAACCACCCCAGTTGCTCACACCAGCAGTGATTAAGTAGTCACACGAAACTGTACAGCCAATCTCACTGCCATGCTTGACGTTGGCAGCAACTCTCTCTAGTACTTTACCCATGCCGATTTCATTGCCACCATCTCCAATGCCAATGGTTACAATTTCTGGATGTTTCTTTGCTAAAGAAGAATTTCGAAGGTATTCAAAGGACTGTCTCAAGGAGATGTTATTCCAATTCACAATTTATTTGAAGTCCTTTAAAACGTTTCAAAAGCCATGACAATTCAGCCATGACAGTTCAGTCATGACTCATTAAAATTAGTTGCAATAGAAATATTGGAAACCCTCAAAGGACTGAGGACAAATTCAAAAATTGTTTGCTTGAAATTTTATTAAAATAGAATTTTATTTAAGATAAATTATTTCAATTTCTACAACATACAGTTAACTATCTCAGGTAAAAAAAAAACTTTGAAACAACTTTACCTTCAAGGAAGAGCTCATCAACAGCATCAACGCTTCCAGAAATATCCTTCTTATTCATTGTGCAATACTGCCCATTTGAGTTTCTGCCAGGACGCTCAATACTGATAAGATGAGAGAAACGCTTTTGGTCCATTAACTCATCGTACAACATTTCGGCAGCATTTTCAACAGTAACCACAGACACCTCATGCTTAAGAATACCATTAGCATGACACCACATCAGGATATCCTTGAAAATTTGCTTTTCGGTTTTGCCAACAATTAGAGTTACTGGTTTTCCCAAAGCTTGGACAGCTTTCGCAATAGATACTGCACCAGAAATACCATCATTTTCAATGGATGGAGTTAGCTCAGGTAAGCAAGAAAATCCTGTCAATATAGCTACAGACTTGGCACTTTGAGAAATGCTCAAAGCAGCAGAATGCAAATCAGTCTTTTCTTGCAAAAACTGCACACCACGATTGCCAGGGTCATCGATTATGAGACTCTCCAGCTTTGTAATTTTGTCCCATGTCTGGCAAGAAACAAGAGAAAAGATCTTTCTAGTTTTGTCCAAGCACACGGTTCTAGCTTCAGGGTATGTTTTTGTATTGAGCAGAGCTCGTGCGTCTTCATTGGTTCGATCAGTAATAAACATACATCCTGGGGAGTGACAAAATGCAATCGGGATTCCTAGAAAACATATACAATGAAGTTAATAAAGGCTTGACTGACAAGAGTTGGATGAATGGAACTGGAGTCTAGCAAGATTTTGAAAGCGTTTTGAAGAGGATTATGAAATCTAATAGTAACACTCCTCTTGTGGCAAGAGCTGAAAAAGTGTGGAAACAACAAGTAGTCATATTAGTTAAAAATTAATTTGCAAAATAACATATCATAGACTGATACAAAAAAGAGATAAAAAACAAAAGTTGGAGCTTTGAATAGGTGTCAGGGCAATAAATCAAATTGAGGGGTCAAACTTTATTAGAAACTCGACAATGACAAATACTAGATGTCACATAAATATTCAGAACTTTTGCTAGCTAAAATGCATGAAAAAATTAAAAAAGTATTGAAAAAAACTATAGGAGCTGTCATTAACCAGAAGAATAAAATATTATATTATGTGGTGCTTTTTGTTCCCCATCCTTAAGTTTAGATCAGAATCCTATAATATATCTGATTGAAATGATAGGATGTTGGCTGGACAACAGAGATGTAGAATAAGAAAGAGTACCACAGACATTTGTTTTTAACATAGAAACATAACAAAAAATAATATTTTGCTGATTTTGAAGCCATATTCCAATTCCAAAAATTGAAACTCAATACTATTTGTCTGGGAATCAAATATAAAGGAAAAGCATGCTTACTAGCAGAGCCAACTGCATGGCCTGATGTAACACCACATGCCCAGAACACTGGAATATCATCTTCTCTTAATGTCACAGTGTCACCAATTGTCTCAGCACTATGAAGATCTTCAATGCCAATTTCTGCAGGATTACCTATGTGAATTGGAGCACCATGTGCAAAGTCCATTTGCAATGTCTCATTTACAGCTTTATCAATCAAGGTTTCTGGCAAAGGTCTCATTGAAACCACCATGTTGCAACTGAATGGCCCAGCCTCAAAACATTGTATATTTGTTGTGTACATTGAAACATTTTTTCCTTCTTCGATATTCCGAATAGGGATACCAGCAGAAAGTAGCCTTTTCTCAAAAGAGAAGCTGCATCCAAGATAAAATGCGACCATATCATCCCAGTTGTAATTGGCTAGACCTTCCACATCTAATTGAGTTGTTCCATTTACATACACTTTGTAAGCAGATAAATCAGTTCTAGAAATAATATTGACAAATCATAACATAATAAATCATAATGTTGCTGTCATTTGAGAAGATCATTGAAGTTTGATCAACATTGTTTCAAAAAATTATTTTGCTTCCAGATTATGTTTTGAGAGACTCATTAAATAGCTCTCCATGGCTTTTTTATGCCTTTCTAAAGAAGTCCTAATCAATATGACCTAAGCAACTCTTTAAATAAATAGCAAACAACTATGGTAATAATGCAAGTTTTGGAAACAGAAAGGTCTGTCCAGCATGGACGAAGGATCTAACACAAAAAATTTTGAAAAAAAATTACAGAACCTATAATTCATTAGAAGCACTGACATTTCAAGTATAGAGGCAGTCTTGAGTCATACAGTTTAGAACTTATCACAAGTAATTAAATCAAAATAATATACCTTATATCTGAGCCTTTTGCTAACAAAGGTGCTTCAGCTTCTCCAACTTTGCTCTGATACAATAAGGGGCATGGACCACTGTTTAAATCTACAAATTTTCGGAAATCTGCAGCATATTCCCTAGAAACAACTGCAACATTTGCTTGCAAATATTCTCCACATATTCCAGAGGTTGGGCATTTTCCAAGTTTATTTTCTCTGAACAAAAGACGCATACTTTCTGGGGTTTCATTTTCAAATGATTTGGAACCCATACCTGTTGGTAAAACGTAAATTTGTGATCATTTCATCATAGAATCAATTAACAAGAGCATTAAGAATCAATCATCATAGAAGCATTACTTGTTGAAGATAAATGTAACATTTTCTTTATACTTCCATTTTTTCTTCAATGTTCTTACAGATTTAAACTAGGAGAATATGTTTTACAAATATAGAATATTCATAGTGCGAAACTTTTTAGTTAACAGGGTTTAAACTAGAATTTAGGGTTTAAAATATACCTGTTGGAATGCCAGTTTTTGAATTTGAATGAAAAAAGAATCTGGCAAATTAAATAGTTTTCTTTTGTAGACTGAAAGTGTCCAAAAATCGAGAAACGCACAAGGACATACCCAGACTTTGAAATTCGCATTAACTGAACTTCAAAACATAGCAACAACAATTCTATCGGACGCACATATTGAAGACATAGAATGTATTCTTACATTCATTACAATTTGATATGTAACTTACTTACTTAGCTTAAATTACTATCCATTACTAAGAATTCCCTTCTGCTAAAATCACTATTTGAAATGAAAAGCTCAGGAGATTTAGTCTGTTGCGAGGCCGCTTACCAAGTAAACAATTATAGCTATTTCTTTTTCCTGTGAATGAAAAATGTTTGCTTCACCTCACAGAAGTAATTTACAATAGCTTAAGTAAAAACCTACTTGAAAACAGTTCCAGGTAGACAAGCTTCTGAGGTACTATTCGGAGACCGATGCAGGCACGAGGACTTCGCATGCAAGTCATTCAAAAACATAATCAAAACAATGGGGTGGACAAGGCATGAGTCCGAGGCAAACGAACAGGAAGCACTGACAGGAAGCCCCATTGTTGTTGTTGTTGTGTATTCGAAGAGAAAATGAATATGTTACAATTTTACTACAGGGTGAAAAAGAAATGTTTCCCTTCGCTGATAAAAATCCTTTTTGAGCCGACGAACAATGTTTTGGGCTGAGGGGAGGGGAGGGGGAAAATCGCCCCTATGTCCCCTATGATGATACCCCTGATAGGTTCCCCATGCACTTCTCGAATGTACTTCAATAATGTACTTCTAATCAGTGGGTATTTTCCTTGCAACCCCTAGCTTTAGGAGGTACTGAACCCGTCTAGGGTTGTTTTGTTCCAAACACGATTTCAAAGTTCTGTTTTTATAAAGAACTTGTTATAAGAAACTAGAGCTACAAACTAAAGCTGCATACATCTGGACTCTAAAAGACGTTGACCACTCCATTTCCTGGCGCATTCCCTCAACAAAGTCATCTTACAACAATTCAAGCAAAAGACGCAACCTTTGCCTTAAAGAAAAGACCCTCATCATCTGCCACCCCGAATTATAGACACTCAATAAACGCAACGAACTCTGCCGCCATAGAAACAAAACATTATTATGTAACACCTAAACCTTTTCAAGTACCCATCGCCTCTATTTCACTTTTTGTATAGCCTCACACAGTGGCGGACTGGCAACCATTTGACCCACCGGGAAAAGCAGCCAAAAGGGCGCCAATAGGTGCTAAAGTCTCAAAACTTTAGGCCTTGTAAAACGGGCTCGGAAAAACTTTGCTTTAGCCGAGAATCAGTTTGTTGCAAGCATTGTCACATGAAAAGAAACGGGGGATCGGGGGATGACCCCCGGAAATATTTTTGAAATCACCCTATTTAGAATGTCGGAACCTGCCTCATGTTGAAAATCAAAGTTTTTTATTCGCAATTGGCATTGGCATGAAGAAGATTCTCAGTCAAATTGACTTTATTTGAAACGTCTACACGGCTGAAAAATTTGTAGGTACCATTAATTCCATCGCGGGGGCCCCTTAGTTATGATAAACAAAACCCTAATCTCAGGAAAAACATTTTGGGCTTTTGGTGCATCAGCCCTTGTCTTGCCTGAGCAATGACGCAATTTTATGGTCGGTGTTTGATTCCAGGGAAAAAATTGCCTCAGTTTTTTACCCCGATAATCAGACTGATACACCTGTCACACAATCGAATGACTGTGTGAGAAGAAGTGAGACAGGAGAAGGCAGAAGGAAGTTTATAACGGGATATAAGCAGGAGGAGAAGTACAAGGGGACAGGGATGGGAGGGGAAAACGCGTACAAACAACGCGTGAGTCTTGCTGCAAAATATGACATGACCTTAGCTGCATCACTGTACTTAAACAAATATGCCAGGAAAAGACCACCTAGAAAATACCACAAGGTGATTAGCAAATAGCTAAGGTAATATGATATCCACAGCCTACTAAGGATATACGTGTGGGACCACCCGATTCTAGAAAAGGGGAATCTGGGCACTTTCCCAGCGGGTATTAACTCGAATTAAACGATTAATTCCCATTATGATGTATTGCCCTCAATTTTAGGTATCAAATGATGACTTTTCGGCTAGCGAGACACTATCTTCCAAGATTTTACAAAGAAAACAAATTCTCTAGCCTAGGAGACGAGATTCTTTTCGTTTAAAATCGATCTCGAAATCTTTAGAAATTTGACGAAATACATTGACTTCATTCTCATAAATTTTCGAAAGTTTTGCAGCATATCTTTAAACAAGTAAAGGGGTGCCTCAGCACCCGCTAGCCTAATGACTGTGCTGCTCCTGCCTTTACGCTAGAGTTACAAATCATTTACAAAAGATATGATGCCAGTGCATCAGCATGTGGAATTATGATCAGGTATTGAATATATGCTTGAAACTGTAGACTTGTCCGAAAAGTATCTGTTAACATATCTTGGACAAATGGATTTTAAGAGACCCTGCTGCCGTCCGTTTTGCGCAAATTGATGATTTTGCAGATTGAACGCTCCTTCTGTATGAGAAACTGTGCGTTGACATGGTAAAAAGGATAAAGAATTTCTTAAGAAAAGGTACAGTCTCTATTCCGGAACAAAAGTTTGAAGGAAGATTGGAATACTTTAATAGATAGTTGTAAATTTGAAACCAGTTTTTTTTCAAAACAGCCGCTTTAACTTTCCATTAAGTTTTTAAGGAAGGTTCATACTTAAGGGCATGAAATCGCAACAAATTCCGTATAAAGTTATTTAAAAAGTTATCAAGATTACTGGCTCCAATAAGTCATAATTTCTTTTGGGCACAAAATTTCTGGTTGTAACGTACAAAAAGTATGATGCCTATGAGTTTTTAGTTGAATTGCAAAATAAAATAGCTTGCCACCATTAGGACGTTCAGAAAGTATTGTCCTCTATCGTACCTAGAACAGTTTTCACTATTAAGGGATAGTTTATGGCTCAACCAATCTTTGATTACGTAATATGTGAACGTCCCCATACCCAATAGCCAACAGATCAATAATTTTATCCAGTTATAACCATTTTGATTGGAAAGATTACAGGGTTGTGTTCAATTTATCTTTCCAAGGTGCGAGCCCTCAGTTATTGGATATCAGGCACCAGGAATAGTTTGCTTTAGCCATAAGTCAAAAATAATATGGTTAGTCATAAGTCATGGGTTTCACAAAATTATTAGTCACCTCAATAGATATCAAATTAATTCAAGTATTGCGCACTGGCTTGACAAATTGAAAGCTTACGAGGGTTGCAAGCGAGAGTAGGCTTCTGGCTGCTACATATGAACAATTTTTTGGCACTATTAAATTTGAAAACATTTTTAACATACTAAAAACTTTTCCGTCTGAACCTCTTCAGAGTATAAAACGAATTTTTCATCTTGTTCTTTTGGACCCTTATTCTGACGTTATATGCTCTCAAAAGTTTCATACGAAAAAGATTTGAGTATGTTTAAAATTTTTGCTTTTTTCAAAGTCATTTCAAAATAAATATGTTCTTTTCAAGGTTTTCGAAAAATCTTACAGAATTTGCTGATCAAAATTTCGTCTTCAATGAATTTTACAATAACAAAGATCGGGAAACTTAACAATTAATCTTAATTTTGCTAAACTTGAAAGCGAAGCTGAACTTTTAATGGAAACGTACTTTAGACAGGAGGTCAATTGATGATTGTAATCAATTTTAGTTTTATTCGAAGATAAGTTGTCTTTTGAATGTTTTCAAGTTTTTGAAAAAAATAACTTGGGGCCAAGGGCGCACCGGGAAATTTCCCGGTGTCCCGGTGGGCCAGTCCGCTTCTGGCCTCATACATTATGTAACACCTTCTGTACCGACTTATTCATTTATACGAAGAATACTTCAGTGTAGCAACATCTCCTGAAGAGTGAGTCATTCACGAAACAGGCTTGTATAGATAAAACAAGTAGTTTTATTTTCTCCAACTCTATGCTATTTATAAATATATATAGAAATTTGTCTTTTGATACTTCCGTAGCACAGTGCTCAATACGTTAGCACGTAGAGCGTGATATATCATAGATTGAAGAAAGTAAAACTACATGGTTTATCTCTACAAGCCTGTTTCGTGAGTAACTCACTCTTCAGGAGATGAAGAGTGAGTTACTCACGAAACAGGCTTGTAGAGATAAACCATGTAGTTTTACTTTCTTCAATCTATGATATATCACGCTCTACGTGCTAACGTATATTGAGCACTGTGCACGGAAGTATCAAAAGACAAATTTCTATATATATATATATATATATATATATTATATATATATATATATATATATATATATATATATATATATGTAAACATTCATGTAATTGTTACGATGGCCCATAACATAATACAAGCAAAACAGATTCGCACTGAAACAAACTGATTCACGCTGACAGAAAAACTACTCGCACGTAATTCAAGCGAGTCACAAAGAAAGAAATCTTATTCGCACAAAATTAAAGCGAGTCGCAGAAAAGAAAACTGATTCGCAAAAAAATTCAAGCGAGTTGCGCAAAAAGAAAAGAGACTCGTATAAAATTGAAACTCCTAATTACCCTTTGTACCCGAAATATAAAGATTTAACGCATTTATCTAGGTTTTTTGGAGCCAAACGTTTTCCTATAACTTATAATTATTAGTCATGTTTATCATATAGCCATATAGTTTGTGAACTTCTACACTGTACTGTATCTTCACAAAGGGTTCCCAAAGAAATGTACGTTTATACGTTAACCGAAAAAGTACAATTTAGCATTGAATTTGTTAGCATTGAAAGTACAATTTAGCTGCTCGCCAGGTTTTACCTCTTGTCTGCATTCTATCTTGTCTGCACTGATGTTCTTTTTATATTTGATGACTGAAAATTCACCATTTTACTGCTCAACTGGCCAATCCATTTTTTAGGCATAGGCTAACAATTGCTGCATTTCTCATAGTTGAATTAATAACAGATTTTGAAAAAATTATATTTTCAACTGCATTTTGGTTCGGGTCCAGACAGCATTCCTTGTGACACACAGGGAAGATCGCCTCCGCGAATAAGTTTTTTGGGTTACTAATCCATGAAACAGGGTGAAGGAAATCAAAACATTAATTTTAAAAAGGAAAGTGTGCTGAAAGTTCAATAAGGTCAAATTCATGGTGCCGTGATGTTGTGCATCAAAGAGGATGTAAACAAAAAAAAGGTTCTAGGTATACAAGCAAGAAACATTTGATATAATTTGCTCCATTGTAAACTGAAGAAGACAGACTATTATCGTTTGCCACTCACTAGCTATGAACACGAAAGACGACGTTACAAATGATATGAAAACAGACATCTTGCCTGCAAGTCTATACCGCTGCTATATCTGCAATTTTGTTGGCATGATATGGGACAAAGTCAATACCATCCACCGACATACTTGCTTCTTTTGTGATGCCATCTCGTATGTTAAGAGACACCAGATGCTCAAGAAGTTTCTCTTCCTGTTAGATGCAATTTACAAATCAAAACTATACCGATATTGAGCGATTCAAAAGAACCATAAAAAATAAATCCAATAAGATTCGCATTTCAAATCAGTGTTAAAGACAGGGTTTCATTGCAGCTTCAAATGTCAGAAAAAGATCATGTAAATTGGACAACAAGTATGAATCCAAGGTTTCGTCAAAAGAGGTCATCCCCCAGCATTAGGCACTTATTCGCGTGGAAAGTGCCAGTAGTACTTAAGTAGTTTCATAAAGCATTCGGTGTTCGAGTCTGCACAAAGACTGGAGATCATCTGTTCTCAGTAAAAATAAAGCTTGATATAAACGTTTTGCTCACCTGCTCAACAGTTGTCACAAAGTCATCCAGTATAGGTTCACTAGGAAGGCCAAGCGACTTTCTCCGATATCGGTCATGGACTGGACACGAGACACACATGTAGATAGCTTTGGCAAGAGCATAACCACCCCAGTTGCTCACACCAGCAGTGATTAAGTAGTCACACGAAACTGTACAGCCAATCTCACTGCCATGCTTGACATTGGCAGCAACTCTCTCTAGTACTTTACCCATGCCGATTTCATTGCCACCATCTCCAATGCCAATGGTTACAATTTCTGGATGTTTCTTTGCTAAAGAAGAATAATGTTATTCCAATTCACAATTTATTTGAAGTCCTTTAAAACGTTTCAAAAGCCATGACAATTCAGCCATGACAGTTCAGTCATGACTCATTAAAATTAGTTGCAATAGAAATATTGGAAACCCTCAAAGGACTGAGGACAAATTCAAACATTGTTTGCTTGGCATTTTATTAAAATAGAATTTTATTTAAGATAAATTATTTCAATTTCTACAACATACAGTTAACTATCTCAGGCAAAAAAAACTTTGAAACAACTTTACCTTCAAGGAAGAGCTCATCAACAGCATCAACGCTTCCAGAAATATCCTTCTTATTCATTGTGCAATACTGCCCATTTGAGTTTCTGCCAGGACGCTCAATACTGATAAGATGAGAGAAACGCTTTTGGTCCATTAACTCATCGTACAACATTTCGGCAGCATTTTCAACAGTAACCACAGACACCTCGTGCTTAAGAATACCATTAGCATGACACCACATCAGGATATCCTTGAAAATTTGCTTTTCGGTTTTGCCAACAATTAGAGTTACTGGTTTTCCCAAAGCTTGGACAGCTTTCGCAATAGCTACTGCACCAGAAATACCATCATTTTCAATGGATGGAGTTAGCTCAGGTAAGCAAGAAAATCCTGTCAATATAGCTACAGACTTGGCACTTTGAGAAATGCTCAAAGCAGCAGAATGCAAATCAGTCTTTTCTTGCAAAAACTGCACACCACGATTGCCAGGGTCATCGATTATGAGACTCTCCAGCTTTGTAATTTTGTCCCATGTCTGGCAAGAAACAAGAGAAAAGATCTTTCTAGTTTTGTCCAAGCACACGGTTCTAGCTTCAGGGTATGTTTTTGCATTGAGTAGAGCTCGTGCGTCTTCATTGGTTCGATCAGTAATAAACATACATCCTGGGGAATGACTAAATGTAATCGGGATTCCTAGAAAACAAACGCAACAAAGTAATCAGAGAGAAGAGTTGAATGAATGCAACTGGAATCTGGCAAGATCTTGAAAGCATTTGGAAAGGAAAACAATACTTTGATATAACTATGTTTTAATTGTAGGTGCTGAAAGATCTAAGGAAATCAAAGAGAAAGTTGTTAACAACTGGCTCTTTCTTCTGATAGATAACGTAGTTGAGTGTATGCTTATGTAAAAGAGTAAATATAAAGTTTCATCATTAGGTTGGTAATAAACAATAGATCAGAATTTTTTAACAACATTTACATATATCACGGCATCGATGACGACTTCCATGAGGTCCAAATAGATGCGGATAGAACTGGCGTAGTAACGGGATCAGTTGTCGGTTCCATTTGGAACTTTTTGGAACCACGCTGCATTGCAGAAAATACCTGCGGAGCCTATGGTACTTTAAAGAGAAATACGAACCATTGAAACAGAATAAGTGACAGTTTTACCTATTGTGATTGGGACACTAGGATGTATATCATATTGTTTTGAAGGATACATGGGAAAGATTGATGTAAAGTTATAAGTGATACAAAAGACGGCACTGCTAGGAACAGCAAGGACTTTGAAACAGAGATTGTCTATGTGAGAAACTTGAGATGACAGGATGGGACCTTTGTCAGTTTGTTGCTGAACAGACCTTAATTATACAGACCAATTGACATCTAGGTTTCAGTTACTCACTAACAATACTAAAATGATAATAACAGCACAGGTTTGGTGTGAACTGTCTAAAGGGAAACATCAAATCATTTGTTTTATAAGTACGACTTAAAGCTCTATGAAAAGAATGGGGGAGACCATGAAGGATTTGAGTGCTGCGCAGCAGCACCGTGTAGCTATGGAGGAGCTCAAAGTATTTCCATAGCAACACGATACAGAAAAGCAGCAGGGGACGAAGGGAGAACAGAAATGCAGGTCGCAAGCCCGCGAGACATCTGTGTCTAAACATAGGAAAGACAACTCTATTGATTGCATGAAAGTCATAGAATGCTGGAGATTTTTCTCGGTTTTGCTGTTGCGGAGCTCGGCTGGAGACAAGCTGGATATGCTGGAGTCTCTAGCAGGATGCGGGAGACTTGGCAACTATGCAGAATAAAAGGAGGAGATGGAATCCAACATTCTGCAGCTATGAAAGAGAAAATCAGAAAAAAGTACAAGCTGAGAATCAAATTGCTTTTCAAAATTGGGAAAGGCATGAATGAACAAAAAATCCAAAAAGAGTCTTGCTAGAAGCATCACATTTTCTGAGGAGAGATCTATCTATAACCTGCCTTCGGTTAACATGAATATAAAATGTTATAAAAGCACACTGCATATTGTTTGCAAAAATGATGATAGATGGGAAAATCAAAGAAAGAAAGGGCAGACTATAGATCTACAACTGGCCTTGCAGTTACAGATTATAGATTGCTGGTATGTCTCAGTGCCGTATTAAGTTGAAGATAAAATAGTATGTAACTCAAATCAACAAGTAAAATAAAAAGTGATGTCAGAGACCAAAACAATTTTACATAATTTTACAATTTTATATTTTAAAAACAAAACCTACCTGACACAAAAAAGGGGAGAAAAATTCTCTTTGGAATCCGTGGTTACTATAAAGGGAAATGAGTAGAAACGACTAGAAACTAGAAGAAACAAGTAGAAACAACTAGGAAACAAGTAAGAAACAACTAGAAAACGAGTAGAAACAAGTAAAAACGACTTGGAAAAATTTAAACTGCGGCACAGTCTTATTTATTTAGTGGAAATCCTGCATTGATAGCTATGATAGTAGATGTTGAAATGGTAATTTTGTAAAAGGAATTGACCTATGAGAGCCTGATATGAAGTGCAAGCATTGTAAGAGCAATCTCACTGGCATTGGGATTAACATGGAACAACTACTGGGAAGGTCGAAATAAAGCAATTTTAATTCTCGGCTAATAATCAAGCCTTTTCCCCCCTGAATTCAACTGCTTTAGGAACTTACCGAAACTTTATAGAGGCTTTAGGGTTAGGTTCCCGAACAAAACATTGTTGAAGAAGTAGATTGTCAACCTATACAGCTTGTTCCTCTAGTATATTGGAGTTTGTTCTTTTAGTTTCTGTTATCGTTTCTTCTCGTTTGTATTCGTTTCTTGTTGTTTCCTGTTGTTTCCTGTTATAGTAAATGCGATTAAATAATATGATACTTACTAGCAGCTTCAAGAGCATGGCCTGATGTAACACCACATGCCCAGAACACTGGAACATCACCCTCTCTCAATGTCAAAGGCTTATCAGCCACCTCGTCGTGAAAGGCAATGGAAGAGCTATTAAGGTCTTCAATGCCAATCTCTGCAGGATTGCCTATGTGAACTGGAGCACCATGCGTGAAGTCCAATTGCAATGTTTCACTGACAGCTTTATCAATGAGGTTTTCTGGCAATGGTTTCATTGAAACTAACAAGTTGCAACCGAATGGTCCTGCCTCAAAACAAGGAATATTTGTTGCATGCATAGAAACATTTTTTCCTCCTTCTATGTTAGGAATAGGGTTATCAGCAGAATGATATTTTTTCTCAAAAGCAAAGATACATCCAAAATAAAATGTGACCATATCATCCCAGTTGTAATTGGCTAGACTTTCCACATCTTCACAGGCTTTTCCATTTACAAAAACATTGTAAGCAGGTAGATCAGTTCTAGAAACAAAATCAATCTATTGGTAAGTGGGAAAATAAATTTCTTGGCATAAAAACATTAGTACATTAAATAGCACTCTGACTTACAAATTACCATCAGGTACCTCAGAGCAGGGACGCTGGGGGGTCTTTGCAAAAAGTACCAAATATTAAGAAAATGAACCAACAGTAAAACCTCTTTTTATTCAGTTTCAGCTCTCCCCTCGCCTTTTAGACCCCCATATTTTTAGAACCCCCACATTTCTCACGCTCTGCATTGCCTGACAATGCAGTTTTTATATAACAAAATCAACAATAACATTTCTACTGATTTTGATTAGAGTTAAAAATTGAGTAGAGAAATGGTGATTCTGATGATTTTTGCGATGCAGAGATTGGTCCAGTTGGTAGATACAGTTTGATAGTTTGATTTATAACCAAACAATAATAGTTACTTTTCTAAACTATATCAACAGGATATCGGCCTCTCGTCGAGATGAATGATAAATGCAAATACAGTTATGTGACAAGAGTTATGGAATTGGCCAAACAGAAGAGTTTATCCAACACAAATGCAGGATCCAACACCAAAAATTTATGCAAAAATAAAACAGAGCCACGGTCATAAGTCTAGTATTGATTTTGCAGTTAAGAAACAGTTTCAAGCAAAACAGTTGAGGACTTGTTGCAAGACATTAAATCAGTTTTGTACCTTATGTCTGAACCTTTTGCTAACAAAGGAGCTCCAACTTCTCCAACTTTGCTCTCGTACAATAATGAGCATGGGCCACTGTTTAAATCTACAAATTTTCTGAAATCTGCAGCATATTCACTAGGAATAATTGCAACATTGGATTGCAAATGTTCCCCACACATCCCAGCAGTTGTGCATTTCCCAAGTTTATTTTCTCTGAACAAAAGACGCATATGTTCTGGGGTTTCATTTTCAAATGATTCGGAACCCATACCTGTTGGTAAAAAAATTGTATTTTGAATCAGTTTGATCAACAAAGCCTGCAATGAGGTCAACAAGAGTTAAAAAAACTGAAAATTGGGGCACAGTAAATTAGTAGGGGAACAAGATTTCAAAAAAAATCTCAGACATTTTCTTATTTCCATGGGATTCCAATCCTTGGGCCAATCTATAATTAATACTGACAGTTGCAGCAATGAAAGGGGGCAGGGGGCACAGCCCCAAGACATTATTTTATTTGCCATACCCTCTAGTTCTTCAAAAATACTCACTTTGAGTATGCTCTTGTTACAGGGTTGCCAGATTGGCCATTTTCAGTTTGTCAAGTAGAGTCACATGACAATCACATGACATTCGTAATTGCTTTGAATAATCGCTTTTGACATTCTTAACGAACTTACTGCTGAGTTATGTTAGTTTTCGTGTAAATGCTTAAAGGTTATGTATATATTTCGCTACTGAAAACACTTGTCTCTTCTCTGGCTACTCAAGACAGTTCAAATCTTCTAATTTGGCCTTTTAGTTAGATTGCGGGGAAAATTTGTTTTTTGGCTTAAATTTGGCATTTTTTCAGCAGAAATTTTTGGCCTTCATTTGTTTTTTAATAAACTTTAGTACCTTGTAGTAACAGACAAACTTTAAATGAAAAGAGCGGTAATATACGATGTAAACCCTAATGTCAAACATTACAGAAAAACAAAGGAGAAAGTTTCTCAGCTTTTTAGCCTAAGTTAGGAAAATTATGCAAAATGTGCATGCATGGAAATACATATTACGTTTGTACAGGACGTTTTTGAAAAGGTTTTTGATTTGACTTTCTATGTGCATTTTGGGCGTAGTTAGGAATTTAACACTGGGGAAGGGGGGCGAAATTTATTGATAAACATATAGAAATGACTATATTAAAAATACTGTGCAGTGGTAATAAGGCTGCGAACACACTGAGAGCGAAATAGCGTAGCGAAGCGAATGAGCGAATTAGCGTTCAAATAGTTTTTACTGAAAACAATACGCCTGTTCACATGAAAAAAAGAGCGATAGCGACACAGAGCGAGAAGATTACTTCTCGTGCATTTGTTCGCTGCGAACGGAAAGGAAAGATTATACCGTTGATTATACCGTTGCCATATAACCGATTAGTAACTGGGAATAGTCTGACGATACTGGTCTTCAACCAGACCAGTATGAAAGGACATGGCCTCATATTCGGGGGAGGGGCTGGTCCCCCAATAATTGCCAACTGTGCTTTATATGGAAAGCAAAATTATGGACATCTCAACACCAATATTAATTTATTTCCGACTACAATAACAAATCGAACGTAGATGACCATGTTCTGAATCTGAAATAGCCTCGTCATTCCTTAACTGCCGTACCAAATGATGATATTCACCAGATAAAAGCAAATATTCATGAAAATCAGGTCTTGCCGCTCTTTGTTTCGTGAACCAAAAATCGTCTTCCTTTTGAAAATAAAGAATTTTTAAGAAATCAACTTCAGATGAAGTCATTATTTTTGTTTTAAATCAGCCACTTCGTCATCAAACTTCAACCTGCAAAACTGTTTGATTCGCGATTTTTCGCTCACAGCATGATATTTCGTTCGCTTCAGTTCGCTTCGTTTCTCTTTTTCGTTGCAGCGTGAACGCAGCCGAAATCAAGTCATCTGGTTTAGTTCAGTCAAAGTTGCGTTTGTTATGCATACAGTTCACCTTTTAGATTGGATACATAAGAAGAGTCTGAATGGTGAAGTCTGACATTGAAAGGATAGCACCAAAAAAGGTCACGGGCCTGCTTGACAGACGAGTAAGGTTGCTTTTCAAAAAAATGATCCCTGTGGTGTTTCTCTTTCCTGCGAAAGCAAAATGAAAGTTTCATCTACCAATTGTAACATACAATAATTTAAGTAAAAACCTTACTTGAAAATAATTTAAAAGGTAGAAAGGTTCCAAGGTGTTTCTGTTCTGCGACCTATCTAGGGCAAAAGTCTCAAGACAAAGGTCACCAAAAACATTTATCAAACAATGGCATATTGGAAAAACCAGACCTCAGGATCCCTGGACCCCTAGAATCCTTAAGTGCCAGGGCACGCGACACCGGGGAGCAGGGAGGGGGGCCATGGCCCCCAACTTTTTGGCGAAGCAAGTAATTTTAAAGCTGCTGCAAAAGGGGAAAAGCCTTCTTCCCCTACTTTTGCTAGCCTTGCCCCCCTCACTTTCAAATTCGTGGAGTAAGCTCTGAGTGCTGAATACAATAGGACCCTTAACTATGAGAGATGCCACTACTTCGCACAGTTTGGGCTGTCATTGTGGCGTTCGTTTGATTACATATTGTTTACCTATTTGTCCGGGGGTCACTCTTCTTGCTTCTTGAATGATGTAGCATGTGAATTGGCGTGTTTCCCCTTTAATTCTAGGGTGCTTTTCCTGCAAGTATGGACTTTTTCCAACAAACTTGAGGCAGTGCCAAAGAGAACACACATAAATTAATGGTAGCTAATATTTCGCCCCGGCATACGATGTTTTCTTGTTCTCTGGAGAAGACAGAAGACTAAAACTTTCAAAAAGAATCGTTATTTCTTCTTCGTCATGTCTCGTAGAAACTTATGGACTGAATGTCACGAAACTGAAAAACGACGTTGCTAGACTAGACCGGGGGATACCTGTAGGTCACTAAAGTTTAACCGTACACCTACAGCTCTTATGTGAAAGCAGAATAGCCCCCGTAAAGTTAGGTTAGTAATCAAACGAACGCCAAGTTAATGACAGCCCCGACAGTTGAGCCAAGCTGTGCGGAAGTAGAAGGTATTTTTTGTATTCAGTACGCAAGGGTCCTAGCTCAGGGATCTTATGGTCTGGTTTTTACAGGATGCCATCAAACAATGGGGCGTGTCAACTAAAGAAGAGGTGCCAACCACACGAAGAGTGATAAGGACCCTTCATGTGCGGGTCAGGTCATCAAGGGCTTAGAAATCGGCCGTTCCGTGCGTATTTTGTTTTGTTGAAATCCGTCGTTCCGGTCATTTTTAGCCAAAATTCAGCTCTCAAAAACTATTGAACTGTCGATAGTTGGGTTTTTCCAGAAAAACAAAGATTTGATCAGGTACTCTTTTATAAGACAGCAGGCGAGGAATTCCGCAAATACTTAAAATATCAAAAGACCAATTTTTTAATTTTTTTCAAAAAATACTTTAAAATCGGAGATCACTCGTTAGAGCACCTTCTCTTTGCAAAATGGCGAACATTTGTTTCATTATATAGAATATTGAAATTTGAAACGCCACGTGAAATTTGAAACGCCATATGAAATGAAACACCACTCGAATTATAAAGCCATACAACAAGTAATGCCACGCAGAATGAATAAGCAATGGTAATATAATATGTTTTAGAGAATTTGAAAAGTCACAAGAAATGTTAGACTGAGGATTTAAATGCCGTTGAATGACACAATGTCATCAGAATTTAGTTAAAGACCATGCAAAATGGGGGTGAAGGCAGTGGCGGATCCAGCCAAAAATCTGACTACCGCCGAAATGAGATAGAGGGTTGACCACACCCTTTAGACCACACCCATTTCTTGGTCACACCCGATTTTCTAAAATGATTATTGCTTTCTATAATTTCTTATGTAGACCATTTTCAAAAGACAAGCGGTGCTTTACTGAATTTCATGTATCCTTACAACAAGCTTGAGAAGAAATAAATAATCTTATTCAATATTCTGAGGATGGATATTCTAAAAAAAATTTACGGCATTTAGACGAGGAACACCATAGAATTAGAAAAAATATACATTTGGCAGAATTTTGAAGTGTCGCCTAAAACTCGCATTTTAGTCGGACACTTACTTATGAAAATCAGACTTGTTGGAAATTACAAGTTTAAAAGCTAGATAAAATTTGCAATTATTGAGAGCAAATTTTGTTAAACAAAGAATCATACTTTTGGCGAACATTGTGGGCCTGACTTTTAATCCTGACGCCTTCTTAAATTTTAGAATATTCGAGTCTTAATATTCTTATAAAATATATTCCTACGAATAGTTGTGTATTGTACAAAATAATGGGTCACATCGGCTTTGAAGTTACAGTTTGCCCACTTGGAGAATATGTAGGCATCCCCCCCCCCATCTTTCTGTAACGTTTGAGCCGTGTTGAGCGGCATTACTACTCAACCCCCCCCCCATCTGAGCGGTAGTCAACTCGGTTGTTCATTGGTTGTCAACAAAATTTGTATGCATCCCTCAGGTTGGCTGTGATTTCTGTTGATTTGATTGGTTTAGGCAGGCTGACTCCCGCTCTGGTGCAGCTCGAATCCGCTCTACACCGACTCAACCCCCCTAGCTAGCAAGCCATGATTTCATCATCCCCCCATGCTAGCCTTCTATTTGCAAACATGTGGCTCGGCAATTGGCACGCAATTTCCATAGCGATAAGGATTAAAAAATATTTCTGTCTCTGTGGAAATTTCAGGCATGTTCCTAGGAAGAAAGGCTTGGTTTGCAGCGCGATCAAATATTTTCAATAATTTAATATGGTTTAATTAAAGTAGTAGGGTAAACATGAAAATGATCCTTGTTTCTATAATTTTTTGAATAATCTGACTACCGCTCGAGCGGTAATGGCGGTAGTCTGGATCCGCCACTGAAGGGCATGTGAAATCATTGACACTACACAAAACGTACAATTTTAATATAGACACAAACGACGCTCCATAATATGGAACGAGCACGTTCTTAACGTTTTAAAGAACCGAGCACAACTTTCTTATAAAATGCTCTCTCATAAGAAAAAACGTGTAGGGAATTATTGATAAAAATTGATCAAATATTTAATTTTGTGACGTCATCGCTTAGAAGTTCATGTTGTCGTTGTCGTTGCTGCTGCTTTTCATGACAACAAAAATGGTGCATTGTGCAGTGATTGGCCTTGGTCAACTTGGCTGTAGAATCGCAGGTATTCGTTTTAAAACGTGAAGAAATGGCTAAATAGTTTTATCCATGAAATAATTTGTTATATGAGACTTATTTTTAAAAAGTATATTGACTGATAGTAATATAGTTTTTATGAAGTATATAGTTTCTGTGCTGTTTCATCGTGTCATCAAATGCTTTGAAAACGCCCAATCAAACACTGGGATTTTGTAAAAGGTAAGGTAACATACTTTCCAGCCAGGGTGATAGGTAGTCATAGACGTGAGATGTTTGTTGCAACAATTGGGTTTGCTCAGGTCTCGGGTAATCAACTCATTATGCAATATCCTGCAACCCCCTTTCCAAACTCAGTATGTTCACGACAACATATTTGCTTCTCAATGAGCTAAAACCTTTTTATTTGATTTCTAGTTGAGGTTGCCTCTTATGGCAACGAAGTCAGAGCATATGATAAGGACCAGTGGCAACGAGAAACTCTTATATGCAGAGCTCAGCAACATTGGCTTCAGCTAGAACGGAAGGAGCTAGTTGACCTTGCAACAAAGTTTCATGTATTATTCCAATTTCCTGTTTACTTCTGAATTTTCTCGAATTACAATTTTATCTTGTTCAACTGCATTATCATATAAATTTTGTTATATGCCCAATAATGTCAGGAGTCATTTGTGAGCCTACAAGAATTTGTAACAAGAATTAGCTGGCAGAGAATTTGTATGTATTTAACATTTTACAAACTGAGGACAGAGCTTTTTCAGCTTAAGTGGCCATGTTATATGTCAATAGATAATTTTTAACTTTGACCAAAATATGCAAGAGAGATAACAATCTGAATGAAGAATTGACACATAATCCACAATATGCAGCAAAAACCTTGGAATGTGTGTGATCCACGAAGAGTGTTATTTGCAAGAAGCACGAGAAGGTCAACCATTGTCAAACCAGCTGGCGAGTTTCAAATGTATAAACTTATCAAAAAGAAAAATATGCTGATCATTTGTTTTTTACTTCATTTAGGAAAGAATTATCATTTGTCAAGATCTGAAATCAGCTGTTGAAAATGTTGATTTCATATTTGAAGCTGCATCAGAAAATGTAAGGCTCAAAAAATCACTGCTCAAAGGTTTGTGTGAATGTTTTTTGAGTAATTATGTTCATAATTGAACAAGTTTGTCATGAGAAAATTTTGCACAGGTATAGTACATAATGAAAAGTGTGTGCATCAAAAACAACTTTTCAGAAAAAAGCAAATTTAAATTTCTTTTTGCAGGGCTAAAAGACGTGACATGATATTAATTTGGGATGGTTTTCTAAAGTTAATTGAAAAAATAATTGGTTGATATGAAATACCCATTCCAGAATTTCATTTATGTGTTCATTGATCTGTGTATCTTATTGCTTGTTTGTAAATTTTCAATAGGAGATTTAAATGTTCTAAACCTGATGATTTAAAGTAAATTAAATACTTTTACTAGACACCACCCCTTAGGACCCCTTTATACATTTGATTTAATTACATTTATGTTGATTATTTACTAGATTTGTAATGCCTCTGCCCACTCTTCTTTAAAGGCAATTTATATTATAAATCCCTTGAAGTTGATACCACTTATAGTCACCAGGCTGAAAGTTACTTACACTTTCACAGATTTTTTCATACCAAATATGTAAAACTGTTTAAGTTAGTTATTTTTACAGCCTTATTCTGTTTACTATTACAAATTTTCAACGATGCAAGGAGAATTGAAGGGGGGGGGGGCAAAGTGTGAAAATGAGGGCAAAACAATAGCAAGCTAATGGAAATTGCCTTTTTGCAAAGGCAAGTGTGCAGGCCTCTCTGCAACTTTTCAAGCAACATTGGTGTGACTTTTACCGGAGCCTATTATGCAATGGAAAGAGCTGTTTAATTTAGCAAATTAATTAGACAGAAATATATAAAAGAAAACATACTTTTTTAGACATATCAGCAGCCTGTGGCAGTCAAACTGTTATTGGAACCAATTCACTCACCTTGTCATTAAATGAAATAACAGAAGATGCATTGTTCAATGAGGTATTCACATCTATCTATTCAATGTCATTGCTGGTGCTGGAACCCTAGAAAATATTTCCCTATTATTGCATTTATTTTTTTCATATGCTATTAGCCTTTGGCAAAAATATTATTCATTGTGTTGCGTCTTTTTCTAACTCACTTTTAAGATTTCATTTAGCATTTACTTGTTTATCTGAACTTTGTTTCAATAACTGTTATATACTTCCTAGAGAATTCTTGGCCTTCGCTTCATTTATCCTGTTTTTGCAATCCCTTTTCTTGAGTATTCAACTTCATCGAAAACGTCATCAGCAGCTATTGATAGAGGTATTTTTATTAACTCTTACTCTTTAAAACAAAATTATTCAAGTATAATAAGCAATATCTTGTTTTACTCTTTGAACGTAATAGATTTATGCCAAGTACAAATATGTTTTCGCATCTTTCCTAATCCAGCTATTATTATTTTATATCTTATCTCATCTATACGCTTTCTATCTCCTCACATATTTCAACTTCGTCTTATGTTCCCCCTCACCGTTATTCATACCACGTTCCATATAGTTAATCTTTTGATTCTACTTTTCTCGTATCTTTTTAACCGTTACTCCTTCTATTCTTTTTACCTGATGAAGTGTTATGCTTGAAAGGTCGTCCTGATATTTTATTCATGTACAAAGTAGTTGTTTATTTGTATTAATTATTACATATTTATTTCCCTGCTTTGCCGATCAACCAGCGATTTGCTGACTGTTTAAAAAACAAGTGCCCATTTGTCGGATGGAATGATGCTATTGAGGTTTAAGGGATCGGTAGAATATGCAACATGGAAAAGATAAAAAAGGCCCAGAGACCGGAATCACAAGTGGTATGATGGGCAGAGCACAGGATGACATCATATCCCAAAATACTTTCCCTGTCTATTACTGGCAGAAGACAAAAGCTAGTATCACAGTGTGCTAGTGCTCCCACTTCTCCTTCTTCTGATTTGGTCAAGAATATCGTTTCTGTTCACATAAGGTTTTTTTGAATGAATGTAGGAGCTTAGCATGGCCGTGTAAATACCTTTCGTGAAAGCTACTGGCCCAGTGGCGGATTTAAAGGGGGGGGGGGGCAACTAGAGACAGTTGCCCCTCCCTCAACGAGTTGAAGCAAATCTGGCGCCCCTTTTTTGGAAATTGTGCGCCCCTTTTGAAGAATGAGAATCAGATGAAAAAGGTTCTTGGACCGAAAGGTTAATTTGATTCCTCAAAGATAACCTCAAAGTTATGTTGTTTATTCTTAAAGGTATCTGAAATTGTTGTATACAGCGTACTCTCGTAACCAATTTTTGAAAATTTTTCAGCGACAACCCCCTCCCCCCCTACCAACTGCCCCTCCTTCAAATCTGCTCTGGATCCGCTCCTGTACTGGCCAAGGATTATCAAAAACAGTTACGAAAATTTATACTTGTTACAACAGAATGATTCCCTGATAGGAAGAGTGTTACACAGGTGCGAAGTGTGCCATTAGAATGAGGGTAATCATGTGCTATGAAGTATTCTTTTATACCACCACCAACCCGTTCCTCCCCCTTTTCAATACATTGGTCTCATTTTTGGTCTAATTTGCCGTTCTATATGTACATAAATCTGAATTTCAGCTAAAAGATTGTTTGAATCCATGAGCAAAATTCTCGTACAGAGAGCTGAGGGGGACCAACCACGGTTGCTTGATGGCTCTGAAGTTGAATTCTATCATAACGGTAATGTACTTTGGTGTTATCAGTCCTTATCTGCAAGCCGTTTTTTCATGATGTCGAACGAGGTATACCAGGTATACCGTGATTTGATACCATGAAAACTCTTCCCTTGGTAGAACAGTCCGGCAGGATACTATAATTAAAAGAAAAGTTATTTACGACGATTCTCTAATACCTCTCACATTCCTTTTTGCTCTTTTCTCGTGTGCAATTTTAGTTACTTCACTTGCAATGGCCTTTACCTATTTTATTTAATTGAGTCTTGCTAGATTGTCGCCAGTGACATTATTTCTTAGGTTTTTTAGATCATTAATGTTGAGGGTGATATCTGGTTGAAGAGTTTCTTTCTCGAATTCCTCAGAGTTCAGAGCAAAGAAGAAGGCATTATCACATCAGACTGCGCACGGAGCTTCTGTGCCTCAACCAGCTCATGGACAGCTTCAGCAACAACACCATGGCAGCGCAAGCAGCAAAGGCACTGGTGGAGAAAATTCAGTGAGATGCTCGGATGGCTCAACATATCAAGGTTTGTGGGCTATTTTTATATTGCTTGCTGTTTTAATGCAAACTGTGATGAAAAATAGGTGGTAATACTCTTCGACTAACAATATAAAAAAACGTTTTCCTAGTAAAACGAATTGAAAACTCTCTTTTTAATTAAAATACTCATAAATCACAAGTTTTTTATTTATATATTTCAAGTTCGATAAGTTTAGATACTCAGAGATATCAGTGTCACTTATTTTTCACGTTACTGTTAATAAATATTTGTAGCATAAAGCATATTTTGCTCATAGGAAGCCATATGAAAATCAAAACGTGTCCCCTTTAACCCGCATATTTTTGCATATAATTTTTCATCTTGAGTGGTCAAGCTTCAATTACGTGTGGTCTCGTTGTTGTTTTCTTTGTTTTACCTGTTTCATCTTTTATAGCTCGATCGAGTCTTTTTTAAAGACCAGTGGTAAGAGCTGTAGGCCATGAGCGCTCAGTTTCACTGTTCCTTTTCAGATTCAAATGAAAAAGGTGACGAATGCGTTGTTTGCAACGAGAATTCAATCAACGCCATATTGTTTCCTTGCCGACATATGTGGCTCTGCTTTCCTTGTGCTCAACGTCTCAAAGCCCTTGAAAAACCATGTCCTGCTTGTAGAGCAACGATTGGTGATGTGGTATCAGTATTTAAGCCATAGATATTTGTTAAACTACATAGTATTTTTTGCGATATATTCTATAAGTTATATAGCCTTATTATATTTTAATGATACAGGGGATTATTTGTAAGTATCCGAAGTACCATCGATTCATGTTTCCCCCTTTGTGGAGCTTTTAACCAAATTTCCTATTCAAAACGTGGAGATCTCTGTGAAACTTCTCTCTCTAGAGACTAAAGTGTTTAGGAGAAAATAGCATCTGACCCCAAGCTTGATCTCCAACTTGTACTGCAGGGAAGGCAATTATCCATACAGATAACAGTAACTCACTTTCCTAAGTTCAATGCCACTTAATCTCCATGTCTGTTGCATTACCGCTAAACAGTTTCAGTTTTATATTTTAAAATTCCTCAACATACAATATCTTGCTATTCATTACATGAAAATTCGTATAATATTACAGGCAATAAATAACAATCACGTAAGACGTTGTTTGCAGGGAAATTTCTTTAGGAGGAGCTCTTTCAGTAGATCGAGTGGAGAAGAGAGCTCCCCTGTACCTGAATTTGGATTGTACTTGACATAACCTGAGTTTGGTAACTTTATATTTCTTAGTCGATATACTTCTTGGATTTATTTTTTATATGGCTGCTTTTTAAGTTAAAAAGGTTAATATATATATTTTAGATTCTTAACTTTTGGAATTAGACTATATAGTATGAAATGATAAAGACATTAGGGATTTTTCTGCGACAAGGATGTTTGACGGAGTAGTCAAAATGATCTTCATTACCATAAGGTACCGTCTATTAAAGTGTTTTTTGCAATCAAAAGTTTGTAGCCAAAGATATAGCTGGCAGATTTCAGTACTTCCCATACATATCTACTTTTTGTAAATGCATGAACTTTGTTGTGTAGAGAACTGAATAAAGTAAGTATTTGATACTCTCAAGGAAGCATTTATAAATTAAAATGTCTTTATATAGTTGTGATTTCTTGTGACTTTTTCGTTGGACTGGGTACTTTGCCATTGGAACCCTCGCCCAAACAGGAGCTTTGATATTGAGAGTTTGATATATGTAAATAGAAAGAGTTCCAATTCGATGACAATAGAAAGGTCTGTTTTTACAATTTTTGAATTTGGCTCGCATTCCCTGATAGCAGTATTATGAAGTATCTCTAAATTTGCAAAATCAGTTAATTGTATCATAAATTGGCTGATTTATAGCAAAATTTTCACAGGCCTTTCGCAGGAAATCGTTATAATCATTTGTGGTATAGTTCAAATTGTTGTGCCCATTCACTTTTGTATCCGTCCTGTGGCCTTTTCTATAAGGATTCCGTTGAAACTTTGAAAAAGACTCGTTGCCCATTCGCATTGAGAGAATAAGCATCGATGCCTAGAAGGGCATTGAAGGCATTTCCCTGTTATTCTGAACCTAATTGTCATGCGGAACTTCATCGCCACTTACGGACAGTACTGAAATAGCAGTAAGTAACTTAATATGGTTTCAGTGGACTTTATTTAACTATCTACTCGACATGCATATATAAATAGAAAAATAAGCCCTGCAGCCAAAATCTGACAAATTTCAAGTTGCTCTTCATGAAAACTCATCATCAGTTAAAAAATGAATGTATTGTTACCTTTGATTTGATTTGACGACCTTCAAACCAAGCTTTTTCTTTTCGGTTGTGTGATGCCGGAATCTGAAACCGTAAAACAAGTCCATGCCACTGCATTCATATTGCCAACGGATAAGATAAGGTACAGATTGTACAGCAATGCACCGACTGAGAAGCCTACTGAGTGAAATTCAAGATGCACCATTGAAAATACAAGAGGCCTTAGGCCAGGCCTGTAGTTATAATTCATAACTCTTCAGGCATAACTCTTTATCAAAGAGCCGTCAAAGCATTTGCGAGTTGATGCTGTCCCACGGAGAATTGTTCCTTGCTTTTTACGCTAGCTTGAATCTTACATGTTTCGGCATGTCTTTGACCCTGCTTGCACTGCATACCACAATTGAATTCAACACTCCCTTGATGCTTTTCTCCGACGCTATATTATTTTGCGCTTCGTTCTTTTATCATTTGCTTGGTCCATAACTACGAGGTATCTCGAAAAAAGATATTGGTCGTGAAAAAACTTTTAAACAAAAGGGATTCTGCGTAAGTCGGGGAAGTAGATACCAGCAGTGACAATGTTATGTATGAAAATGTTGGGCTATTCAATGAAAAGTCATATGATATTATGTATTACAACGTTGCTGATGACAATGTAACACTAGATGATATTATGCGTGACAACATTCTGCATGATAATACAATGCAAGATGATATTATGTATAAAAATGTTGGGTTATTCAATGAAAAGTCATATGGTACTATGTATTACGGCATTGCGTATGACAATGTAACACTAGATGATATTATGCGTGACAACATTCTGCATGATAATTCAATGCAAGATGATTTTATGTATAAAAATGTTAGGTTATTCAATGAAAAGTCATATGGTACTATGTATTACGGCGTTGCTGATGACAATGTAACGCTAGATGATATTATGCGTGACAACATTCTGCATGATAATACAATGCAAGATGATATTATGTATAAAAATGTTGGGTTATTCAATGAAAAGTCATATGGTACTATGTATTACGGCATTGCGTATGACAATGTAACACTAGATGATATTATGCGTGACAACATTCTGCATGATAATTCAATGCAAGATGATTTTATGTATAAAAATGTTAGGTTATTCAATGAAAAGTCATATGGTACTATGTATTACGGCGTTGCTGATGACAATGTAACGCTAGATGATATTATGCGTGACAACATTCTGCATGATAAT
>NW_027018682.1:4387101-4470577 GCF_013076305.1 Rhopilema esculentum | reverse complement strand
TTATTCAATGAAAAGTCATATGATATTATGTATTACGGCGTTGCGTATGACAATGTAACGCTAGATGATATTATGCGTGACAGCATCCTGCGTGATAATACAATGCAAGATGATATTATGTATAAAAATGTTGGGTTATTCAATGAAAAGTCATATGATATTATGTATTACGGCGTTGCGTATGACAATGTAACGCTAGATGATATTATGCGTGACAACATTCTGCATGATGATACAATGCAAGATGATATTATGTATAAAAATGTTGGGTTATTCAATGAAAAGTCATATGGTACTATGTATTACGGCGTTGCTGATGACAATGTAACGCTAGATGATATTATGCGTGACAGCATCCTGCGTGATAAAACAATGCAAGATGATATTATGTATAAAAATGTTGGGTTATTCAATGAAAAGTCATATGGTACTATGTATTACGGCGTTGCTGATGACAATGTAACGCTAGATGATATTATGCGTGACAGCATTCTGCGTGATAATCAATGCAAGATGATATTATGTATAAAAATGTTAGGTTATTCAATGAAAAGTCATATGGTACTATGTATTACGGCGTTGCGTATGACAATGTAACGCTAGATGATATTATACGTGACAACATTCTGCATGATAATACAATGCAAGATGATATTATGTATAAAAATGTTGGGTTATTCAATGAAAGGTCATATGATGTTATGTATTACGGCGTTGCGTATGACAATGTAACACTAGATGATATTATGCGTGACAGCATCCTGCGTGATAATACAATGCAAGATGATATTATGTATAAAAATGTTAGGTTATTCAATGAAAAGTCATATGGTACTATGTATTGTGGCGTTGCTGATGACAATGTAACGCTAGATGATATTATGCGTGACAACATTCTGCATGATAATACAATGCAAGATGATATTATGTATAAAAATGTTGGGTTATTCAATGAAAAGTCATATGATATTATGTATTACGGCGTTGCTGATGACAATGTAACGCTAGATGATATTATGCGTGACAACATTCTGCATGATAATTCAAGGCAAGATGATATTATGTATAAAAATGTTAGGTTATTCAATGAAAAGTCATATGATATTATGTATTACGGCTTTGCGTATGACAATGTAACACTAGATGATATTATGCACGACAACATTCTGCATGATAATATAATACAAGATAATATTATGTATGACAACGTTTGACGCCTGAATGCAACGTTATATGGTATATTGTATGATGCCTTTCCGTATGACAATGTTCATAGCTCAAAGTGCAATAAACGTATAGTGAGAAAATTGGGCTTGTCTACTTAATTCAAAAATTACCTTGTTAACAAGTTTTATTCGTGCATGCTGGGATCAATAGCTTTATTCATGTTAATTATTGATTATGTTTTTCATTTGCAAAGTACTCCGGTTGAGAAAATGGATGGGATAACTATAACGAAAAAACTCCAGTTATAGGGGATTCAAGCACAAAAATCAATTCAACACACCAAGAAGGTTAAATTGTCCTGATGCAGTAGGTTTTAGGTTTAAAACATGCTTTCACTGGCTCGTATCTTATCTGATATACGTAAAAAGGATGAATTGACATTAACATTTAATTTATATCAAATGTTGACTTACCGCTTATTGCCCTGTTTGACAAACCGGTGGCTGCATATAGCGTATTCAGCTTTCGCGATAACGATGACCAATGGAAGACGCAAGAACAGGTCCTGGAAATTCTGACAGAGCTTGCAGAATGATCTGGCATTTGCAAATTCGCACAGAAAAAAAGATGAACAGGGTATATCAAAGGATCAAAGAACAGAAAATACAAAAAGCTGAAGCAAAGCATGATAATCTAATAACTTTTGTCGTTTTAGGAGCAAAGCATATCGGGAAGACGGCACTAGTCAGACGGTTCATACATGGCTCATTTTCGCCCACGTATACACCAACCATAGAAGACTGTTACTTCAGAACATTTTATAACAGATATTCAGGAACATTTTCAAACATTCGTATTATCGATACTTCAGGGTATTATCATTTTCCTGCTATGCAGCGATTGGATATGAGCAAAGCGAATGTGTTGTTGCTCGTCTATGAGGTTAGGAATGTTCAAAGCATGCAGAGGGCCATAGACCTTTATAAAACTGCTATGGATGTTCTGGAAGGTCGTCCGCCAGTTCCCGTTGTTTTCATTGGAGCAAAAATCGATACCGAAAAGGATACGGATAATTACAAAGCGGAAATGATCGAGAAATTCATCCAAGAACATGTAAGCGCGTACTGCCGCCATTTACTGACATCAGCAAGGCTGGATATTAATGTGGACGAAATTTTTGACGTCGCCCTGTTATTGCTGGAAAGACTGCGAACATGGGTGTGTTTATTTTCACACAGATAATGTGGGCTTTCGCTTATGAAGAAACAAGTTGAAGGGAAACGTCTATAAAAATCTGCATCCAATCTCTTGTTTATATGCTTTTGTTCACGCACAATTTCTTAGACTGAATAACACTATTTATATCAATGTACGACAGAAAAGGCTAAGACTAGTGATTTCAATTTCAGGAGTAAATGGGTAGGTGAATTTAATAAGCGTCACAACATACTCTAACTCTAATCTTATGTTTTTATAATCTTAATGCTTATTACTGCATGAGAAAAACGTTAGATTGGCTGGACTCTACTTCACTGCAGATTAGAGCTAGCTGTTAAGAAGAGTTCAAGACAGTAGAAAAAAAATAGTCAAAAATTTGCAAATGTTAGATTTGATCATAACAGTTTATGAGATAGATTACAAACTAGAGTTGTGTTGATTAAGTATTCAAAATGTATAATTCCTTGAAAAAGCGCCACATACGTAGGCCTGAAGTTCGTTGTTTTAAGTTCGCGAGATGAAGAGCAAAGTGTGCGCTTATTTAAGTGTGCAATGTGCGCTTCATAAAAAACTCGGTTCAAGGGTGTGCGTCTATTCGAACGTGTGTACTTTTTCAAGAAAGTAGGGTAGTTAGGTTGGTGTCTGAAAGAATCGAATGCTTTGTGTCTCTGAATTCCAAGAACTGTTCGTCGTCAGATAACGCGAGCTTTCAGAGAAAAGAATAATTCTTCGAATTATAGAAAATCCGGACTGTGCCAATATTGGCCAAAACAATGATAATTTTGAATTTTAAAACTTTTGAACGAATTTTCAAATCACGAGACAGCCTTACCTTTGGCATTCGACTGTATTGTCCAGGATTCTTTCATATTCAACTACCTAGAGACCCGATATAACTAAACTCAGCTTCCACATCCTTAAGTTATTTAAAAACAATGCGAATAACCATACAATAATATTTATAGGTAAACTCGAATAAAAAGCCGGTTTAAAAATACTTTTTTGGATATTGCTTATCAACAGTATTTAAATGTATTCTATTTTATATTTTCCCGTCATTTATTTTAAACATTACAAAAAAATTTCTAAACATTCTACAAGATCCTTAATAAAGTCATTCTGTGATGAACTGAAGGCTAAGATGTTATTTAGTAATTTGATATTGTCGTTAATTGTAGACTTCCTTGCTACCTCTTTCCCAGCAGACTAAAAAATAATAATATTTTGATGCACTCAATGATCGTATTTATACAGCAGTACTGGAATTCAAAGTATCATGAAATATTAGCCAAGAAGCAAAATATGCATAATTAATGCAAAAAATAACCATACATGTAAAACCCCGTATTCATATTAACTTCATTCCTGTAGCACGTCATTGCAGATAAACATGGGATAAATATAAGATTGTCCCATTTGCCAACACGGGCACAAAAATTACGATAATTGACGGTTGAAACGCGACTTAAGAGCATTTATAAAAAAACCGTTAGTCAACTGTTAGTCACTGTTAGTCATGACTGTAGTCAACCAGAAACAGAGTAAACTCGGCAAAAAGCCAACTCACAGCAGTCAGTTGAGATCCTGTTTAACTCAAAAACGATTTCAAATTGCTATTAAATACATTTATCTTGCTGATAGGCGTTTTAAGAGATGTCTCCAAGCAAAGAAACATAAAAGCGTCACTTGGGTTTGACTGGAATAGACCTTCCCCAAATTACGTCATGGCGCAATGCATTCTGGTACTTGTAGTTAAACCCGCGAATATCTGTTTATGTTTTGTACGGCGATCAAACGAAGTTCTGTTATTATCCAACGCTCTTTGCTCGAGTAATCAAACAAATAATGGGAAATACGGCAGAATGTACCGAACAGCACATCCCTAGTTTTTCTCAAAGCTCTTGCCTGAAAATCAGCGCTGCAGAAAGTCGTTCCGACGGCAATTTGACAGCGATCAACGATGTCACTATCTATTTCGTCACTATTCGTGCACAATGCAGCAAAAGGAATCGGACAAGTTAACAAGGAAATAGAATTATGAGTGAGAACTACAGGAGTACCTGGATTTGGAGCCAGCTAGTAATGTGTGTAGGTAAACTCGATAAGACCTTGGTGAGAGTGGAGGTTTCTGTTGTTTCCAAAAGAATGGCTGCCAATCTTGATCCACAGATCTTAAGTAGTGGTTCGACCAGTTCGTCTTTGTGATGCACCGATAACATCGCCTTTAAAAAAGCTTGATTAAATGAAATTTAATCACGTTTAATATGTGACAGGGTACGCCTTTTAGGTCCCCCTTGGGCTTTTGTTTTTGGGCACAGATTGCACAATTGTGGAGTTTGTGTTTATTGTAGCAGTGCTCGAGTAAGCTTTACATTGTGTTTTTTAAATATAATAACTAAATGGTTCTAATGATGAGAGAACACCACCTTCAGTCTTATGATTGACAATGGTAAAATATTCTGAGGACCATCCTACCCTTATTTGCTAATGGTTTTTGTTTAGTAACCTGGAACAAATATTAATTGATGTTATGTTGATATCATATGTAATAGATATAAATTTCTGATTAACTTGAAAGCGATATGTTTAATAATATCTTGAAACGTATCTGCTTGCTTGACAGTAGGCAAGCAATCTTGGGAAAAGTCGGGGAGGAGCAGAATGGCAATTCCCTTCCCATTCAAGCAACAACCATTTCCCGATGCATACTAGGCCAATTAAAATACTCAGAGCACACAGTGCTCTTAAGAATTGTGTTCTTTTTGCTTGAAAACTGACGTTAGTGTGGCAAGACTTTAGGCAGGCATTGTATTTTCTGATATAATGCACGGTGGAATCAAGCTTTATTAATTGGCTTTTAAGCCAGACAAAACTTTAGAAGAGCTATCATACCAAGGTCAGCTTATCCAAAAAGTTTTGAAATACTAAATTAAACTTTTTGATCTTATGGATTTACCTCATAAGCTGCATTGTCCAAGCCTGATAAAAACAGCTCCAAAGTGAAACTCTTCCAAAGAATCTCATCGTCTGTATTGAAATTATTTGCGAGTCCAAACACTTCGCCAGCTGTTGACATTATTTCCTGCTGAAGATCATCTCTGTCTGAGCAGGAGTACTTCTCCACAATCAAAGATAAACAGTTGAGGCAAAACTGTAAAAACAAAAACAGAATTTCAAACAATGAAAGCACAGAATGGTGTTGGTGTTGCATAACCTACCCTATCATAAAGGTAAAAGATATGACGACTTCAAGCGATGATGCGATGTTATAAAATAAAGGTGATTTCAAATGTAGCTATAGAGTTCATGAAAATACTAAATGCAATAACCACAAGAAGAATGACTTCGATTAAGGTTGAACGTTTTCGTTTCCCGTTAGAAACCTCCAGCCTTAGATATAACTCAACTTATCAGATCTAAAGATAATAGGGTGCAGGTATCTTGGTACTCCAAAAAGCAAGATAAACTGTAATATAACATTTAAAAGTCATAGATACTTGTAAAACTAAGAAAAATAAAACTCATAGGACTGAAGTAAGTGGGCTTAAATTATCTATGCATTACTTCAGGGGAAATTTTTATAAGATGAACAAGAAAAAAAGGGGTGGGGGTAAATGAAGATGGCAACAAATTGTAAAATGCAGTTTAGTATAGTAATGCAGCTATTGTTGGTTTTTATGAGTATCAAAAAGCAACAGCTAGTCTATATTGGCAATGAGATGCAATTCTTGAAACTAAGAGAATATATTAGTAGAAATACAATTTGTCATTAAAGAGGAGAAGTAAATCTTTGGTATTTTACCTTCGATCTGGCTTTCTGTATGGATGCATCGGTTTCCTCTGGTAAACTGCACGGTGCGGGAAAGGTCTGGGTCGCAGCACGTGTCTCCTGGATTTCAGGAAAAGAGTTTCCCATTTACGTTTTTATTCGGATATGGAGTTTTATTGAACTTGTCAACTACAAATATGTAGTCCAGATAAGAACTAACATTAGAAAATAACTTTTGAAAAGGCAAATAAAGTACGGGCCAGAGCAATTGGTTTCAAAAATTTGCCTTGAATCCTTAAAATGACTTCAAGATTAGCAGCTAATATTTGCATGATTACAAATCAACAGATCCAAGCTTCGCAGTATCCCTAAGTGGGGCTGCTTCTAAAATTTCTGATAATGTCATAAACAACATCCTCTACGATTGAACTAGAAATACTGAGTGGCCTTATAACAGGGAGGGAACATTTTCTATGTAGCCTAGTAAAATGCAAGCCAGAAAGAGCAGTTTTGCAGAAAACCCCTCGGAAGCTTAAAATGATTTATAATACATAAATATCTCCGTAAAATATCTCTTGGCTTGGGGAATAAATAGAAGTCGCAAAGGAACTTTTACATGGCAAGGTGAATCCCCATGGACCTTTCTTCAGAAGATGTCCCGCAAGGCAAACCTAAAAATTTACCGCTCAACGCTATAGGCATGATGTTTAAGCCATTTTATACATACCTCAGGGAGGAACAGCATCGAACATGTAATCTGTTTCATGCCAGTTAAAATTATCAACCATAGTGTAACTGTTACGTTCCACACATTTTTCAGCGATAAAATTCCACATTTTGCCTCGTCTAACGCACTTTCAATTATAGAAGAATTTTTTCTAAAACAAAAAACGACTTTCATTAATGCAAAATTTGGTTATTTTCAAGGAAGATACCGACAAAAACAAACATCACTACGAATATCAAAAGTACCCTAGGCAAAGTACACACATTTATTAGCCTTGTCTAAGTTTTTGCCCGAGATCAACTCTACAATGCATAGCCTAGAATCATTTCAACACTATTCCAACACTTATGCCCGATTTTGAGACCAAGTCTAACATTCATAGCCAAGAAATTATCATTGGTCATAACTATAACACATAGCTCAGAATCATTTTGACATCAACTCTACAATACATAACCTAGAATTATTATAACTCCACATCATTATATGCCCAGAATTATTCCAAGCCTAACTCTAAAATTGATAACCAAAAATAACTCCGAGATCATTTCTACAATGCATAGCCTAGAATCATCACGAGATCAACTCGGCCAAATTGCTTACCCAGAACTGCTTTCCCATCTTGACTCCGTTTGAAATTCTGGAAAGTCAATATTTGAAGAGTCTTCAGTCTGTGAAAGAAACAAAGAAACAAAACTTGATTTGTGCGAGCAGAGAAAAACAGCTGAAGAACATAGAAAGGTTACAAAAATCTCATCAACAAACGTAAATTTAGAACGTAGAAAAATTACATAAAATAGTTTAATTTAACAGCACGAAAAGAAAGAGATGCTTGTCACAGATCGATGTTGATGTTCGGTGAAATATTGGGACAAGTTTCAAACTCTGTTCTGTGTTGTTACGTGAAATGTTCAGTGAGACTGCGCTTAAGCGATAAGCATAGCACACAATGTTGAGTGAATCAGCTGAACTTTTCTGATGATTTAGGTGTTGTCGAGATTTCTTTACCATTTTTGGAAGCTTTTCAATGCACTATTTAACAATGTCAAGTCAGTGCAAGTGCATTCATAGAAAAAGTACTGGGTTGTTGTGTGAAATGGTGAATGAAAATGTTGAGAGGGTTTAAATAACTCCAACTGAACTTCAATGAACAACACCCTTTAGCCATGCTCAATGTAATACTGAGAGCGTTTAAAAGGGCCTTAAGATGATTCAGGAATAACAAGCACCAGAAAATGGATGGACTAACTTAACAAACAAATCATTTAAAAATGAACTACATCAAACTTTAGAAAACGTGGAAACTTTTAAGGTATTTGCTCATTAACTGACTGAGAGCGCAGGGTTCCTCTACCAATTTCGAAGCTTAATTTCGCAGTTTTTTAAGAGGGAAATATGGAGAGATGAAAAACTGTGAGAAAACTGATGCATGTTTGGTAAAGAAATATAGTTCATAGCAAGACTGGAAAATCCAGTTTCCAGCAAGACTGGAGCAAAGTTATTTGATTAAGGTCTACATTTAAATAGCAGTCTACACCAAGCACTTGCGATGCAAATGTGATAAAACACCTTCCAAAAATTACTTGGAACATCCAACAGCTTAAACCGTGTTTTATATTTTTCAGAGAAATATTGGTAGTTCAGGCAAATCATACAAGTCACAAACTTCCTCATACTTCATTTCACACAAGTACTTTCTAATCTCCTATGCCAGTTTATAATATACCAGCATTTTTTGAAGAGGGTTGGGGGGGGAACTAACTGAACCCACCCTCGAAACTTGGTTGTAGGGCCGTATTTACAGCATGCAGATGTTCTGGATTTAGTATTTCAAATATCAAAGCAACTACAACAACAGAGGTGCTTTGAATTCATACCTGTAGAGCTTGATACAACAACCGATGCGCTGTAAGAAGGTATGTTTCTAATGCAGTGCTGCTCATCCCAATATGCTGGTAAAGAATGGAACATGCGTTAATCAGTTAATATGCATCAGAATCAGGAGTTTTAGGGTATAGGGTTGAATCATAAAACGATGGATTCAATACTACAATATTACAACAACTAGCCAGTCAACTGTTGACAATTAAGTCATGAAGTGCTCAATTCCATAAAGACACTTTGTACACACTTTGAAATGTAGAACAACACGGATCTAAGCTACAACTCGTGAGTTCCATGTTTTATGCAATCACCAGGTAACTGCTCAGGCAACAATTATTCAGTCGCAGACCATGATTCCAAATATGGTCTGGATAGAGCCTTTTAGGGATAGTGCGAGTAGACGCTATTTTGCAAAGTGAGATAATGGAGAAGAAAGGGGGAAATATCAAGAGTAACTCAGACCAGAACTTAAAAGATGGAAGTTTAAAGGGGGGAGTATTCTTAAATTCAAGGACTAGAATTGTTTGGATTTTAAATGTTGATCAAAACAAATTATGCGTCGAACAGAAAAATTACATGGGACAAAATTACATGGGCTTTATGCTAAAATTTAAGGAGTTTCGTCAAAAAGATACATGTATGTGTACAGGTTTTCGGCCTTCAGGGCTGAGCAGGCCTTGAAAAAGACCAGATTTTTTAAGAATCTTGGCAAAAGACCAAAAAACTAAAAACGGCAAATTTAATGAATCACCGTGAATTGCAAATTAATTGCAAATTGAAAATTCACCTTTCTACATAGTCGATCCTTGGGGGCTTTGCCAATCTAAAAATATTGCAAGTAAATTCAATGAACCAAGACAATAATAAAGACTGCCTGTCTCATTACGAATGAGTAGAAAAAACAAATAAAACTTTGCAACAACATGTCTAAAACGTGTGCATTAGCTGAGTGTGCTAAATTAGCATTAAATATAGATTAATTAGATAAAACAGGATTGCCAATCAAAAATTTGTACAAAAAACTTGAAACGTAGTATGAAAAATTGAGGCCACTGATTTAAAATTTCTACTTATGAAGACTAGTTATGGTCAGCGAGCTTTTTAATGAAAAGGTGCTGGAGTTTGGAACCTCTTCGATTCGGAAGTCAAGGGGGCTCTCTCCTTGAAAGCATTTACAACAGTCCCTCTGATGCGATTAAGAGAAATTAAAATGACAAGGAATGAATTTATTACAATCTTTCAACAAAATGTAATACAAAGAGGCATGTAACTAAATTTTCCCTAAACAATTACGCCGTCTTAAGTTCCCTCTATTATAGCAATAACAAATCAAATAAGTATGATTCTTTTTATATAAACAGGACGCATTCAAACAGACAAAAAGGAGCTATACTAAAGATATATCGCAGGACAAACCTTTTCGATAAGATTAAAGGTCATCTTGATGCTTTCTTTGAATATGGCCTTCCAAAACAATACCATGAGGCCTAGCAACACAGTAAGCTCGGATTCAGCGAAGGCATAATCAATCAAAGCACCGTGTTTGCTAGTAGCAGCAGTAGCAATTACTGTGCAAGCCAAGGCGGTGTATGGGATGGGGTGGGGGGGGTATGATGGGGGTCAGGAAAATATTTAAGATGTTGTCTTTAGACTTACAGAACACCTTCTTTAATGTACCATTGCAATGCCTCCTAAAAGCACAATTTTTCATTACCGTAATCGTTCGAATAAGCGCCCCTCTCGAACAAGCGCCCCTCTTTTAAGAAAATAATTTTATAAGCGCCCCTCTCGAATAAGTGCTCTTTTGTTCTAGGGTGGCCGCTTATTCGAATTTTCAAGATTAACGGAGAAAATCGATGAAAATAATCTTTATCTCGCAAGGAGGGAAGGGAAGACCTTAGAAAAGAAAGAATAACACTTTTTCTTTGACAATTGTTATTCTTTTTTGTTTTTCTTATCAGCAAACTTCTTAAATTCACTGTGCACTAAATCAATATTAAGTATCTTATTAGAAATATTTTATAAGCGCCCCTTTCGAATTTTATAAGCGCCAATTTCGAATAAGCGCCCACCCTAGAACAAGGGGGCGCTTATTCGAGATGGGCGCTTATAAAATTCGAGATGGGCGCTCATCTTGAATAAGCGCCCATCTCGAATAAGTGCCCATCTCGAATAATCGCTCCCCCCCCTTAAAAAAAGAAAAATTAAATAAGCTCCCGGGCGCTGATTTGAACGATTACGGTAGTCCAAAATACGAGGCACAACGAGCTTTTAGCCATTATGAGAATGAGGTGGGCCAGAAAATGACATGGGACAGTAAAGACAATAATGAAAAAGAACACTCCTTATAGTGAAAGATATATTAATCCTTGTCAACGTTCAAAGTATTACGAAGCATCAACGTGCGTAAAGAAAGTCAATTCTAGATCTTGTAAATGTTTGAGAATTGCCTTTAAACATATCCTATATTTACGAATTGATATGACAAGTGACAATAGCAGATCTGTGCTCTCTCTTTTTATCGAATTTAGCATCTGGCTAAACAACGAATTATAAAAAAAAACTGAGAGAAGGGGCGAAAAAGAGACTGACAACAAATATGAAATTGAAAAATTGGCCCAAAAAGAACAAAGATTGTGAAAAACAGTCCTAAAAAGAATACATACTCAACGACAACAAAGCACGATGGAACCTAAAGGAATTGTTTAACAATACCAACGGATTATTCTTGTCTTCAAACCATTATTTATCAGGTAATAAAAATACAGTATTCACCTTGCTTGAGAATATTGCTTGAGATAGACGAAAGATGTACAACAGCACTGGATAATACTGAAACATCCTGAAATGAAAGAGCATACTCCTTAAATCTTACTTTATGCAACAACTTTTTAATAGGGCAAATAGCGAGGTAGCATTTGGCTTGATAGTGTAGTATACAAAATAAATACATTAAAAAAAGACACTTCCAAGCAACTTTACCATTAGATTCCCTGAAGAAAAGAACTTAGCTGGCTATACTGTTTCTTGATAGAGTAAAGAGATAAGGCGTTGATTGACAGCCACTATTCTATTCAAACCCCGCTTCCATTCCCCTCACTCTACAAATTCCCTACGATGTATATCTGTCATGGCACGTGTTTCAGCCACATGCTCATTATTATACACTGGCTTTTACACATGTTATTTGAGCTAATACTGGACGAATAAGAGAGAAGCTTCCTTCAACAATACATGCGCCGTATAAATTAGAAATAAATTGAACCCACTAGTCTGGTTCCAAAAAATATGGGTTCTGAGAAAGAACTTCTTCTTCGCTATAAAAAAATTATAAAATGATGAAGTACGATACATTTAGAGTGAACAAATGTCTAGGGCACCTCGATATCCTTCTTCCAAAGCAGAATGCATTCCCAGCAACAATGGGCAAGTAAAATATCTTTTTCCAGACTCAGTGGAAATCGATTCTGTAACTCCATCAGCGCTGTATAAAATAATGAAATCGTGTGAATAATAGTGGTCAAAAGTAAAAAATTAGACATAGAAAAACATAAAAGTGGCAGATTGGCATATAACAGTCAGTGCTCTCCTTGCCTTCTCCAAATGAAGTTGTAGGCCGGAGAACACTGGTGGACCATCCAAAGTAGTGTCACAACTCTCACCCATAGGGGCTAGTAATTTACTTTAAGCAGTCCATTAGAAAGATATCAGGGGGCTAGGTGCAAAAACAATTTCAGCCCAATAAACTATCAGTTGAAGTATAACGTGGAGCCAGATCGGCTAATCAATACCTTGGAGAATTTCACTGTTGACCGCCTGGTGCTGGCTCGCCGGGCTGCTCTTTTTGACTTCATTTGCTTCAAGCAGAGTAACGCCAACAACACATGGGCCGGGAATCCTGCACCTTACAACATGGGCTGCAACGATCTGGGAAATGGCTCCTTTGCCGCCAGCTAGAATATCTAAAAATAAAGCAGAGTGAGAGGACTCCTTAAAAGGGATTAAATTCAGCGGCAACGTTGCTATGCAGAAACGAAACACTAAACATTGAATCGGATCATCAAAATTTAAACGATCTCACAAGCATATGAGCACCCTTTATACAATTACCAAATCATCTCACTATACAGTCATCCAGATCGACCACCCTTCCTTCGCTATAAGACCACAAAATCATATGAACATACAGTCGTTCCGTCATATTGTTATACCATTTATCAAATCATCTATTATTTATCATATTATCATTTATATGATAAATCAATACCATTTACCATATTATCATATCATATCATCATATTAATAACACATAAAATCACATTTAGCTTCTAATGTTGCCATCCAAACAACATACAAAAACAGAAAGTTCTGGCTGGCACGATATCAGCAATACTAAAACCTCTACATTAAAAAGGTTAATTTCGATAAAAAGTTTATACAAATTGCCAAATCAGAGCGCCATTTACATCAAAAACTTAAAATTCAACACTTTAACAGATGTAAAGTATCTAAAAGTAAGCATATGGTTCCCCTGGACTAGATGCACCGAATATTTGAGCACCTTCTCATCTTGATAGCATTGAAGTTCTGTATTGAAAACGGCCCAGAAAGAATCGATTAGGCATGGCGCGTTTCAATAAGTAACAAACCTTTAATAGACAATTTTAGATGCCACGGGGTAGCCTGGTTGTTTTCTTCGTCATCAAAGTGACCCTTCTGCAGGAAACTTGCCAACATAAACACATCCTCTAGTTTTTTGATAAGTTCATTCCATTCTTCTATATCTTCAGTAACATCAGTCCATAAGGGAGTTTGTCCATCTACTTCATTCTAGCAAGGAGAGACACGACCAGAAGACATATTATCAAATATCATTGCTTTCTTCTTGTAAGGTTAGTTTAAAGGATTGTCAACCAATGTAATTTCGCCCCACATCGGTGCTCATCAGTACAGCTAGACTGAATGAGGACCTAAAGCCGACCTAGAGCTAGCAAGTAGGCTGTCAGTAGCAATGCGTGTGGGATGTAGTGTAAAGAAAGGGAAGTACGTATGAGTCTGAGAGATTCGATAACCCCTTTGAATAATCTCACCAAGAGCCACACGGCAAAGCAGTGTCGAGGCTTTGGCGTAATGTATGCCATCCCAGTAAACGGTATAAAGACTTTGGCGTATAGAAAAATGACTAATAAACCTTCGTTAGATTAAGAAATAAATAACATTAAATGTCTTTGCCTTAGAATCAACATGGAATGTCTGCATTTACAAATAAAGAGCGTCAGTACAACATGAAAAAAAGTTCCATTGTTCCTTGGCTTGGCATCGATGTCTCGCCAAAACTTCCAAATATCATACACAATCATTACAAAAGAGATTTACTTATTTTTATACAGAAACAAGAGAGGGGAAAAGAGTCAGTGGAAGACCGAAACGGAGGTGGCGAGACAAGATTGAAGGAAAAGCTGGCTGTACGTAAATACAGGTGGCACAAGATCGCCAAGCGTGGGGAAGTTTGTGGAGGCCACCCGCCAGCAGTGGCGTGACGAGCTGAGAAGAAGAAGAATAATACAGAAAGCTTGTTCCTTGTTTATCGTGATTACGTTCTGCAAGTAAAATTGCAGTAGCAAGATCTTATCATGGGAGAGTGGTGGCGTTTATAGCACCAAACCTGTAGATACATCACAATGTCCATTGGGCGTGATGATAAAACCAATGAAAACGATGGTCTCAATATAAGGTTTTATAAAGATGTCAACAGAAGCAAATTAAATTAGCATTGCCATGCTTAACAATAACGAAGAAATTTGAGACTATTTGCATGAAGCTTTTACCTCAGATTGTAGATTCGTTGAAATGCCTCTACCAAGATACGCTAGCAACAGACAATTCTTGACTGATTTTGACACCTCAAGTAAGGCTCTTACTGGTCTCCAAATATCAAGAAGACTATCTTTGGTCTCTGTTGCATCACCAGCAGCGCCTGAAGTAAATTTAGAAATAATAAAAAAGTACATCTCTCAATCAACATAAGACATAAGGCTTAAGACATCTGTCAATCAACATTGGCCAATCAAAAAGTGTAATAACGTTCAGAAGCTTGGTGATTGGCCGATAGTTAATTGACTGATGGAAGGGGAAGTAGCACGTAATGTTAAGACCACCAGTAGAGAACGGCGGTCTGGCTTCACAGAACACAATAACCATAATCCTACACGATATAATCACTATGTTTGGCAAGCCCATCTACAACTCAGATCACCTAGGGCTTAAATCTTGATTAGCTTAAAACTCTTTCTCTATTCTACAGTTTCACTTGAAAACAAGTCAAGTGATACAAATTTGCCTAGGCAAATGAGATCATATTAAGAGGTTGATAGGGAGGGTATGAAGTCAGAGTTATCAAAGAATTTAATTTGATTGCTTGATTCTGAATCATATGAAAACAAGGAAAGGTACCTTTTAGAAGAAACTCCATTATTCGGTAAACAATTTCAAGTTTTGAAACATTCAGATTTTCAATTTGACAATATGTTATCAGAAGACACTAGAAGAAAAAATTATACATGTGAACATGCCATTTTTAAAAAAGTTTATGTTTTAAAAAACTGAATCCATTACGGAGCATCAATAACATATGCAAAATATGACGCAATGAATAGGAAAACGCTGCTGCTCCTGGGTGAATATAAATCATATCTCATTTGGCGTCTGGATTAGATCAAACTTGTGCACAGGGTTATCACAAGACAACATTAAGGAAATGGTTTGTTTATTCAAGAGCATCTGCGTCACGAGTCAATGAAAAAATAGCTAGAAGATGTAACATGCGCCACAACAATACAAAATAGCAAAATCTGTCTAAACGTAAAGAAGCCTCGCACGCCTTCGTTGGTATAAATAAGGAAATCCCAATCCCTTATTCCCTACAGAACACACCAAAGAACTTTTTTATATAGTGTGGGTTTTTCCTTGGCATTCAGATTTGAAAGGTATTAATATAACGTTTACTTAAAGGAGATTTGAGAATGAAATAAACATATATATAATGTTGTAATTACAACTGCAATGAAAAACGTACCATGCATGCTTCGGCATCAAAATAGGGCGAGTCAATGAGATTTCTTAGCCGTGCCAAAGGAACCAAGTTTTCAATGAATGGCTAGAATGAAAACCAACTAATTTCAAATTAGCTTTCTGACTTCCAGACTAACAAAAACCACTATCGCAGGTCAAATGAATGAAGCACTATTGTATCTACATAATTATTTATCAAAGTATAACATGCTTCCATGATTTTTAAAAAATACTCAATTGAGGAATTATATCTGGTAAAGCTTTTGAAAAATTTGTTTCTCGTTGATCTACGTGCATGCAACCAAATCAAAACAGAGCGCATTTAAATCTACTCACCAAATAGAATAGCTGTCCTGAAAAAGAAAAGAAATCAATCAACGAGCTGTGAAGATGGAAAGTTATGGGAAATGCTACTTTCGAACTAAGCCCGACAAATTCTAATACTACATTTCTGAAGGGTTATTGGAAAACACACGGTACAGTAATTCTGGCCGAGTAATGCATATCCTCATATGCAGCTTAAATGTTTTTGCAAGTGGTATTACAAATGCAAGATATTATTGCTGCTACCAGCCACCAAAAAGATAAATCTCCTATCTTCCGACAAAAATCTTCTAATATCAAATCAATTTTCTATTACCTTGATAACAACATTCATTAGAATGGGAAGCAACAGAATGCCAAGCAAAAGCACTGTCTAGATAAATAGGTTTTTAGATATTTAATAAGAGAATCTTTATTCTCGAAAACAACATTTAGCCACATCCCAAGTTTTCTGTAGCTATTCCCCAGACCTCTGCCCATATACCTTATAAATTGCTTAAAATCGAACAGTAACAGCTTAATAGTACCCAATCCCGAAGAAGGCAAACGAAAATTACCCAATTTCCTTGTAATCTTGAGGTCCTCTGGCAGCCTAATTTGCATTTTTGTCTCCCCTCTCGGTATATCTCTTTGATTCATGTGAACCTGCGCATCAACGACGAAAAAGTCCAAAAACTCTGCCACAGTCAGTTCGTTTTTCAAATTTTCGTTTATTTCTTTTGCTTCGTTTTCTAAACCTTGAGCATCATGGAAAAATTGCTTGTCTTTATCTGATAGTCTCAACAACTGTGTAAGGTCCTGTGTAAGAAGAGAAAAGCAGATACCACATTTGTTCACTATAAAATTTACGCCATATCTCTTTTAAATTTCAAAGCTTTATGATGAAATTGCATGGCATTTACTAAACTCGCAGGATGTAGTACAAGTAAATACACAAAATGCCACGAAACAGAATACCAAAGCCACTCAAATTCCTTCATATTTACCTCATTTGAATTGGTAAATCCTTCAAATTAAACTAATAAAATCGTACTGTCATTAAAAATAATATTTGCTACCCTTAAACAAAAAGATCCACTAACCATTCGACACTGTGATAAATTTAAGAAATATAAATTCTAATTAAGCTATGAATTCAGTTGGTTGAATGAGGACTTTTCCCTAACTGTCAGAAATGAGAGGTGGAAATTCTGCCAAAAATGACCTGTATGAAAGCATAAGTAAGCATTCTTGAAGGGGAAATTAGATTCTCCAAATTAATATTTACATAACGAGCAGGTTTGAACATGCATGTTTTTAGATATTCTAATTAAACACATACGTAAAAAAATTTTAGGATGCTAAAAGCAATACCTCGGGAGTAACCATAGTGGAATCTAAGCTGCTGTCCTTGCTAGTTGCATCGTGTAGCAGTTTTTGAAAGTCATAGAGCTCTATTAAATTTAGATTGTTCTGACAAACTGAGATGATGCCATTCAATTCGGCAATATATTCAATATCATTACCAGGGCCAGTGTTCTCCGCTGGAAAACACAATGATATACTTGATTATTGCTCTGCAATATAGTGATGTCGCAATATAGGCTTGATATCTTAATGATATTACAATGTGTGGTGATATTACATTGTGATCCAGCGGGAATTGCAGGAACAAATATATCTGGTAAGGTAAATGTATTCAATACAATTGCTTCTGATACCAGAAGCTGGATAGATAACAAGGGTAGAGTAGGTTGATAATTATAGGAATACACGACTCCTAAATGTCAATTCTACAAGATGGTTTATTATCGATCAACTGGCAAAGAGACAAGAGCATCCTGGTGATCAAATATTGCCCAACATGAGCCAAATAACAAAGAAGTTGCTTAAACATTCAGAGAATTTGTACAGATCTTGAGTTTTAGCAATAATACATCAATAAAACGTTGGTATTGTGATTCAAAGAAGCTACCTTTTTCAGCTAAGATTTCTTTGATGGATGAAATGCATTTGCTCATAGATCTGGAGGACAATTTCTTACTGGATACAGTTTTTTGCACTGCCTAAAATGCAATAAAAAGCTGGTCAAGCTAAAAGGTGATACACATGCTTAGAACTCAGACACAAGGAAGTGATTTTCATAAGATAGAAGTCGGCGGTATATTCTCCTCTGGCGATAACTGGTTATCTAAATAAGATTCACTTGAGGATGTGCTTAAACCAACTTTTTGATTCAACAGAATTAATGCCAGACTAGAAATATTTTCGAACAGCACGGCGAGAGTTATAATCCGCCCAGTTACTGTTTATTTATGAGCACGTTTTCTTTCATTAGTACCGAAACACAACACCCTGAAAGAGCAGCAAATAGGCCTTAACAGTCCTTTAAATTTTCTTCTTGTAGATACATCTACAAACGCTTTTGGTGTAAAATACAAGACAGTCCTAAGTTGCTTCTCCGAGTTTCATGTTTTATTCGATCATCAGGCACACACCAATTGCCCTATACGGCATCGAGCACTTTTTGACAGACCGATAAACAGTAATTTTCAAATACATCTATAAATATGATCTTTGCAATGGAATTAGAAATCTACGTCGTTGAAATGGCTCTGACGAAGGCTTACAGACGTAACACAAGAAACGACTATCTTGACAGCCGTGAATTCTCCAGGGTGGGATTCAACAACCTTCCGCTCGTTTCGATGCGAGTCGCTTGGCTCAGTCGAATGAAAGTTGATTTTGACATGGCATCGCCTGGCCTACATGAGTTTGATTCCTGCCAAGAGCAGCATAATACAATAAGGCCACACCCTTATTGCAAAAATTTACCTTGCGATAAGATCATTCCCAAAACAGCACGAAAAAAGCAAAGAGTCAAAATCAATGTGCTTAGATATCTAAGGCAAAGTTGCTGATTTAGATTTTCCATAATATATGCCTCTACATGTTTCAGGTATTTTTCGCTTTTCGGTAGTTGCCCTCAGGATAAAAGGAACGATGAATCTTAGAGCATGTTTAGGTTTACATATGTACTCATAAACAGGACGGAAGCTGTTCTTTTTCGACGCAAGGTTGTTTGAGAATCCGATCCAATTTTGACCCAGACATTTGTTCCATGAGACTCAAGTGTTGTTCCATGACATACAAATGGTTAAAATACTTTCAACATACCTGGAAAAATGTTTCAGGCGCTTCCATTTCTTGGAATAGTTGCTTCAATGTGGCTATTTGATCGTCTGAAAAAAAACAAGGAGCAATAGAATTACTACTAAAGGCCTTTTTGACGAATAGAGAAACACTGGAATTGGAAACGGAAAAAAGTTATAGCAAAATCAATAGCTTAACTTAAAAACATATATCAGGGTATTATACTTTGGTGAGTAGAAAAAGACGGTTCTAAGTTGCTAATGCCAAACTTACGCTTAATATTATCACCGTGTGCTTGCATTGAGAGTGAAACTATATACGATACCAAATACCCTACCAAAGATCGACTGACCGCAATATTCAAAGCATTAAATAGGAATATAAAAACAGTTTTCTTTCTCATGGCAAATAATGTTTACTCGCCTTCTTTGGTCTGTGTAAAGCCTTTCTCGAGGGTTACAGCTATTTTTTGAAGAAGATAGCTATCTCTAGCTCTTAGACTGTGCAGCAAACTGGAAGGAAAAATGCCTAGGAATCTCAAGTCACATTCAATGATGTATTGAAAGACAGCAAAATACATGAACGAAATCTACCATCTATATTGCGTATGGAGATCGATGATCTCTAATGAAGGGAAACAGATCTCGAGCAGAAGACGTTTTAACTGCGTCTGTGAATAACACTGTTGCTCCTCGCTATAATGGCAGACAGGCACTGGTTCGAGCTCTCCAAAGATCACTCGGTCGAACAAATGAATCAGAAATAAGGTTAGGAGGCTGCGGGCCTATGAACCTTGAAACAACAAAGATGGCTGCAAGCGCTCATTGGTAAGAAATCACTCTAAAGAGCATTAATGTGATGTGACCTTTCGATTAAAAATATTTCGACTACAAAACATGATTAAATACTTATAGTAATCATATTAAGCTATAAGTAATCATAAAATAGCCAGAAAAAGAGAGACGTAAAAGCCAACAGGAGACAGGTGAAAAGAAGCTCTTGTGACGTATAAAGAGATATTTAGCAATGCTCACCTTAACGAGCAGTGAAATGGAACACTGATAGACGATAAAGACCCGTTGCCTTCCATTAAAAAGCAAGACACGATTTCAGCGCTAGAGGCTCCAAATGAACTGACACGACTACCAAGTGTCCCGTAACCATTATAAATCAGTCTAGAAAGCAATAAATACATGACAATCACATGTTAATCCTTTCTCACAAAAACAAATTAGAACAACATATACGACACCGCAGAAAGCGTGGTAATACGTATAAACCACGTCTTCAATAAACACAAATTAAAATGAATGAACTATACAAATGCACCAGAAGAAGGTAAGCGCTTATGTACAAGAGGTTGCAGGGGTGGAACATTTAAAAGAGTTTCATAGCTTGTGAAAAGTACCATATCATATAACACTGCAAAATAGAAAACTGCGAATGCTCCAGTAGGTGTTTTTGTATGAGATGCTAAAAGCGTTCTTTGCTTCAAAAAAGTATCATATTATATAACAGAAAAAACATGAACACTAGATTAAGAAGTGTTTATTAATCAGTATTAGGATTTAAACTGCCACACGAAAAGACTAATTATGTACACTACTTCAGGACATAAGACTACAAATTATATTAATAATCAGCTGAATGCTGTAAAAAGGATTCCCTTTATTAAAAAACAAACCTATAAAAGAACATCTTCTTCATGTGTAAGCATGGCAATCATACCAAAATATTAGAATGCTATAAAATTGTTTTGTTTATGACAAACTTTTTAACAAAATTCATTACCATTTCTGGAAGCAAATTATTTTTATTCAAAAACCGACCAATTGCTTGTTTGTTTATAGTCAAAACAAAGCATGTGTGAACCAAAAAAAATCCAGATGAAAGGGGAAAATTCAAGTTTCTTTTCTTGAAGAAGTTATTTTTCGGATGGAGCTCTTGAGGTGGTGTGTCGTACAAAAACTTTGGGAGTAAAGAATGCTTCTAAATCACCTTTTTAATGACTTTTTATAAAGAGCATAAATACAACCTCATCTCTGAAAGGTTTTCATAAGATTCATTTAAGATTCATTCTGGCACAAGGAACAAGGGAGGTCAAGGATTTTAGAATATCCATTAAAACAACTATTAAAGATCAGTTCAATACGGCTCAAAGGCAATCGACAGACACAATCATAACTTAAGCCACCTGTCAATCAACAATTGGCCAATCAGTGAGTGCAATTCCACCCACAGGCCTATTGATTGGCTTATTTTGATTGACAGGTGGGTTAACCCACGTAAGTATCTGTCGATTGCCTTTAATATACTTCGGTTTATCGCAATTGCAAAACCTTTGGAATTTAGCTCGAAAAAACCTGGCTTACCGGCAATCTTTGCCCACGTTAAACGCACCAACTCGGTTACCTTGCTCAGCCAGCCAGATCTAGAGAGAAAACCCTCACAAATAAATTGAATGCCTCTAGCCACCTAACTTGTACTCTAATAACTTGCCTATGTTGAATAGTAAAGGTACTGAGTCATGATAAAAGGAGAGGGTATACCAAAAGGTGCCCAATGCATGGTTTTGGTGCTGCAGCACTATTGGTAGACCTTAGACTTATCACATGAAGTTACCTCTCACTGGTTTAAAACAGGTATTGGCAACGGTTTTTTCCTAAAATTGTATGAAACTACACTGACAATTTCGATAGCTACCCCCTGCAGTGAACGCCTATTTTCCATGACTCACTGCCTTCAAGAAATTCTTAGAGCAGATTCTTCTTTTATTACATATATGATTTTAATGTTAATCTAACTACGATATAGTTTTTATGACCTTTTTTAACGGAGGGGTTTCGTCAATCTACAAAATTTGGAATAATTTCAAAAGAAATTGCTTAGCAGTAGAATAAATTTGTGTAAATATAAATTTCAAAACTGCCTGGCAAATAAGAAAATATGGAGAAATTACAATATCTTTGAGCTTGAAAGTCTATCCTGAAATATACAGACATACTCAAAAACGTTCCTTAGAACACTGTACATTTTGATTTTCGAAATAATCCCTTAATTATTTTCTTTTTTGTCTAAGTGGAAGAATTATCAATCTGGGGAAGAATTATCACAAAACAGGCTATTCCCAACCAATAGGAGAGTTATCAAATGAAAGTCTTTTTCAAATCAATATGATGCAAAATTTAAAGATCAATTTCCCCTCTAAAAAGTATGTCCGCTTCTCTCACCTCCAAGATCCCTCTTCGCGGAGCGTAAATAACAAGAAAGAGCGCTTGACGAATTTTCTTTTCGGTTTCACCGACGCCTATTTGCTCGTCTTGGCGATCATCAACAACAATCCAACCGCATTGTGCATCCCTGTAACCTTCGAAAAAACCAAAACATTCGATGTGATACACTTGGAAAAATCATTTTAACACATAGTTAACCATAATACAAAGAGGAGAATTTTAGCATCGTTAGGCAAGCAAGGTCGCTATTCCATTTAGAACTGTTGCAATCAATCAGTCACTTCGATCAATCAGTCATTACAATCAAACATGAAACAATCAAATGGCCTTCTGCTCGCATTTCTGATTGGCCTATTTCGACCCACAACTGTGTATGTATATTTCCTGACTTAGAATTTTTTATTATTTTTCTGATGTTTTACACCCTACAGAGTGTCAGTAGGAAAAAGCTTAAGTATCTCTTTAAGTGTCTGTTTTTGAAGCCATTTTCAAATAATTGCAAAGGCAAATCCATACTTCATTGAGTAACAAACAGGTGTTTTTGAGTCTCTTTGCATATATAGAGGAAGGTTGAAGTGTCTGTGTTTGTCTGTGTTTGTGTGTTTGTCTTCACTGCCTGTGTTTGTCTTAGTTTAATCCTCATGCTTATAAATCAGGGAGGGCTATTTAAAAATGACTTAAATGAAGGATAAAAATGAAGGTTGGGCAGATAGAAGTTAAAAAATCGATTAACAAGTTGGTTTTCTTATTCTCGTTAACTTTATAACACAGTTGCGATATTCTAATCAAAATCTTCGAAGACCGTACCAACCTTTGAGCATTCGGACAACGAGTCCAGTATCATTAGATATCACCAATATGCGACCAAAGTCGTCCGTGCACGCAGCCAGGCTGCCATCAGGAGAAAGAAATATCGACTCGGCTTGTCTTCGTTTATCGGGTATTCCATATCTAGAAGAGATTCATTGAAATGACGTCATTCAAGTTTGTTCAACTTAGTAGTGGCTACGATAATCTTAGCAGCTGTGTTTGAGGGAAAGTTTTCTTATGTGAACTTGTTTAATGGGCGAAGAAGTTGCTGCTATGAATTGATAAACTTAAGGGGTGATAATGTGACCTTGTAATCATGTAATCAACAACTTAGTCCATCTAAAAAATCTAGTGAGCACAGAACGGTTTGAGATGATATTTATACATGAATGGTTGCTTATAATTAATAAATGACTTTGTGATTACTTCTTGATAGTTTTCTGATCTTTTTTACCAGTCATATATGTTTACAGATTCTAAATCATTTTCTGTTCATTTTTGTTATGATGTTTGAACAAACACGAAGTATCAGAAATATTTCTAGCTAAAGCGTATATAAAAGACCACACTGAAATTTATTCGACTCCAAAATGACAAAAAACTGAATGTTTGCATTCAGTTCTTTAAAATGAAAGAAAGAAAATAGATACCTTAATTTGATTGGCGTTCCCATTTCAACAGGCGGCTTTGGAGGTTTGGCATCCTTGGCAGGCTGGGATCGGAACTTGCTTGCGAGGCCTAACCCAATCCAGTCACTAAACAAAGGAAATTCAAAACTAATCAAAATGTGGAAAAAATGAGACTTAAATGCAAAGATATCAGCGGCCTTAAAACATTTTCCATCTAAGAATTACATCTAAGAACTAAGAACTGTACTGATCATTTCAATTTCTTCCTAGAAATAAGATAAAAATTCCACTAAGTCAAAGATTGTTTGCCAAAGATGTTGATATTATGTATTCCCATCAATTTTCACAAAAAATATAGAAAGAGACAATAACACATTTGAAAGCTGTGAGAAATTAGAAAATAGATTATAAGTCAACCTGGTTGCATGCGAGATGCTTGAAATGAACGCTGTTGTCAGCTTGCTGGCCACATTAAATGCAACTTCTGACATGAGTGGGGCTGAGTTTTCCTGTGCAAAGATATTCAAAGATAATCATTTATATCGAGGTAAAAATTAAGACCAAACCCTGTACAGGAAATGGCTCTAAAAAATGAGTACCATGTACCATGTTTAGCAGAGTCAAGGGAATATTCGTTTTTATGTCAAGTAGAGAGAGTTTAACTTCAGAAAGAAATAATTGAGCGATAGTACTTGAGAACTAGCAAATTTTTTATAAGTAATAGGGCTACTTTAAGAATAAAACAGTTTTTTCAATAAATCAATGATCAATGTTAAGCTTGTTCATCTCAGCCGAAGTCTCATGGGTTGCATGAATAAGGTTTCCTCTTTATAAGGTGAACAATGACGCTTCATTCACAGTCAACAGCAATGAATGCCCTAGCGCCGCTTAAATACAGCCAGAGGTTGTGCTACCACCAAACAGAGGAAAGTTCTTACAGAGAGCAAAGTGATGTATCCCACAGATTTTCTTTAAGTGACGTTTCGCTAAATGGATTGGCGAACAGACTACTAAAAAAGAGGAGACTAGGAGTGGGGACTACCAAAGATTTTGAATAATTATCAAAACAATTGTCCTACATCAGCTGACATCAGCTTGAGCTAAGAATAACATTTTTATGCATGACCAAGAAAATATTCATCTACTAATCTATTTCTGGCCTGTTTCCAAAAAACACAGTTTTCCACGATTGCAAGCTGAACTTGTGGGGTTCTCTATGATAATTTCACAAAATTGAATAAAGACCTGCTCAGATTAGCGTGCAATAATGCCAGGGTCTCAAGTCGATTACCCATAAGAAAGTCATAATAGACAACAGCTACAACAGATCACAATCAAACATTGTCTATGCAAACGGAGCATTCTACTCTACATCAACTAAAGGGCGATTCTACAAAACTGCACCAAAATGTTATTATACCTCTTTCAGTTCGTACCAGCCAATAAAAGGATCTACTCCACTGGTGATAAATTTTCTAGTCCCAGAAGAGGCTATTTGGCGGGAATCTGAATTGAACGAGCTGACTACGAGGCGGTCAAACACGGTCTGCGTGACCATTCCTGCAAAGAAACGACATTCTCTCAATGAAACACTTCTGTCATAACAGCTACAAATATATTGGAAAACATGATATATATATATAGGTTTATGGGAAGAAACTGGATATTTACATATAAGATAAAAACAGAAAAAAAATTTCTCATAATGATTTCAGGAATCTTACAAAAGTACAGGATTAAATGGCAGTGGGGAATTGACAGATGGACCAATGAAAAAAAATAAAACTGAAAATATCAGAAGCTAGAAAGCTATGATTCCCAATCTATGCTACAGCTAATAATGATCTTAATTTATAATGCAAACAAATGATAAAATGTCGGCACAAAAATGAAACTGTATTTTTGATACTTGAAACACTCTTCGGAACTTAAATGTTGGATAGTGACCAAAAGTGTAATAGAAATTTATATCCAGGTGCGAATCAAAGCTCACTTGAGAGGATTAATAGGGCAATTGACTGGCAACTGGCTTGACCAATCGGTGCTCAGTAATTCGCTATACAATTGAAAAGCACGTGGAACCCTTTCATCTACTTTCCTCAACATACCATAGAGACATACCAAAGAAAGCAAAAGCTTTGATGGGATTCATAATTTGAAGGAAAACCAGCATAAGGAATTAATATCGAAAGGAGGGATGAATACATACCACAGTTGACTATGTCGTATACTTTCTCTTGGCCATGTAATCTCCACTTTCTGTAGGCCAGAGGAGGCGGCTGTATAACTTCTTGGGTTTTGCTTGCTTGAGCTGAAAAAGAATTGCTGTGAAAAGACAGCCATCTGGGAAGTAATTTTAAAACAGTAAAAGATAGATAAATCCCAAAAAATTTTCTTTGCATGTAAGCAGCTAGAAAAGAGAAAACTTTGCGACTATACACATGATTACTGCATAACTGTTTGCTATAGAATCTGCAAATTTACTATTCATTTATCCCTGATATATAAGGATTATAGAATTGATCATTGCTGGGTTACTTTGTCTCACCAACAAGCTCGTCACAAGATACAGATTCAGTTAGTAACTGTAAATTATCTTAATTTTTTCTGCACATCAAAAGCGACCCTTATTAAAAGACCCAATACCTTTGGCAATCTGATTTCTGCATGCTTTTAATGCCATAAAAAGGCTGAATCCATCAATCACAACAATAGCATTCGGATACAGAATTATGAGTTCTTCACCCTGTTGGACGACAAGATTTACATTGAATCTAAGTTGCTGCAAGAATAGAATCAATATTTTGAAAGTAGAAATCATGAAAATGTACCATCAAACTCAAGATCATCTTTATTTAATCTACTTTCTTCGATGACAAGAGAAGTTTCATGCAGAGAGATTTGCCTTTATCACAAGAGGATTATTCTGGGCCTATCAATTCTGTTTGGGGTAGCCTAGTTGCAGGCCTTCCAGCCTACACGTATTTTGCGTGTATTTTAGGCATTTTTTCTTTATCATCCACCATGCACGCAATTATTTTTTTAATTTATTTCATACATTTTTGCTTCGAAAGCAAACGAGATGTCTGAAATGCATTAAAATATCTTTAGACTTCAGCCTCACTATACAAATGAGCTACAGGCTTGAGAAAAATGGATTTATTCCTTTTGTTACTTTCCAGATTTCTCTAACGACATATGCTATAAACATACTATGGAACTTAACAACACACTTAAGCTTTAAAAACCGATATAAAACTCGACCAAAAGGCAGAAATGTTCATAATAAATTCATTCCTAGCGAAAAGTTCAGACATTATATTTTCAAATTGTGGGGCAGGTACACTCACTATCTTATTCAAAGGCTTGGCCTACATAGCTTCTTAAAGGGCCTTTCAAACCAAAATATTCATAATTTTGCAAACTTGATTCAGTATGTAAACTGAAACACAAGATAATGCTGTATACTTATTAGAGGTTTATCAAAGGCCTTTAAAGCAAACCACTTGAAATAACAACACTTTATATAGGCTCACATCATGGCAACACAGCTGGACATCAACAAAGCAACCTTGTCAGTTGAATTGTCAACAATAATCTAACACAAGGTTTTATAACATAGCAAAGAAAACAAAATTTCACCTGATCAATTGAGTTTGCATCTTTTACTGATAATTTGGTTCTCAAATCCAGTCCACTGACAGGACCATCATGAAGAAATTGAGATAACAACTGCACGCCAGTCTGAAAAAAATCAGCAAGTTCAGAAAAATTGCATAAAGCATTGTTGTCTCAAAAAAGCAAATATTAAAAGATGAAATAAAGGGATCTATTTGTATCAGCAAGCTCTACATATGAAAAATATTGGGCTATGGATTTCAAACCAGAAAGCAATATGTTATGTTTAATTTTTGTTTCTGTCTTGATTATCTGATGTTGATATAAAATAAAATAGAATTTGCTGTATCTAACTGAAAATCGTTTTATCTATTAAGATAACTTCATATCTAATATAGTTATATGACATCCTTAACATTGCAATCTATGCATGCTTACAAGCATTCATTTTCTGCTTATCAGCTTCATTCAAGCTATAAATGCATGCGAATGGTGCCCAGCAATCATTTTTCCACTTAAGAAATCTAATAAACAGGAGACCCACTTAATTGGTGGGTCAATCTTTCTCTAAGATCTATTCAATTTAGGGTCCAAATGAGGTCAGAGGGTCAAAGCAAAATGAAGCAGGAATGAAGCACCATTCGCATACATTATGAAGATGATTTATTGCATGAAGCCTTCTAAGATTCATACAATAAATACCAAGATGCTAAAGACATAATGGGCTCTACCTGCAGATATATTCTGACATATCCTGATGTGAATCCAACAATAACACAAGAGCAGTCTGGAGAACCTTGAGATGACCTGAGAAAAAAGCTGTAACTTTAATTTATACAATAAATCTAATATTAAACTTTTGAATAATGCTAATTGTCTCTGAATGGTGTCACAAAAAAATAAGGCAAAAGAATGAATGAAACTCTTGATATTACTGAATGTTCAAAATATTGACTTCTTCTGAATATTGATTTATCCTTCAAATATTATTAAGAATCCTAACCCATAGAGTTGTTACATTGCAACTAAAAATATTTGACAACAACTACAGAAATTAACCATGGGATTCATACAATAGCTGTTTGCACAAAATATTGTTAAAACTGACACAATCATGAACTTTAAAGAATGTTCTTAGTATTATTTAATTAACAAATAGTCTTAGAGCTATGTGCTAAAATAGCTTTATTTATAATGTGTTCCAAAAGAATTGATCGCAATGCAATACTTTGTTGGCAAACAAGTTCAACTTTGGAGAAATTTCTGAGTGCTCAAAAAAATTGCTTAACTCCCTTTGATGAAAACTAAAAACAAAAATACTTATTCCTTTCAGAAGAAAATCTCTCTACAATCACAGGACATTTGTAGGCTTCATGTTTTAAAAATAAAAAATGGCTTGGCCAACAAAGATAGTGTTTGAACTGAGAAAAATTTGACATGAGCAAATGAATTTTCTTACCTTTGCTGTGATGCAAGTGGTACGCATAAAACAGCAGAGACTTGTTCTCTATGAAAGTTTGATAAACATGAGGCTATAATTGCAAACAAGATATTAATACTGAGTTCAAAACATTCAAGGGCATCTTGATTAGCTGAAAGGTTAGATTTATCAAAAGTTTTAGTTACATTAAAATTTCAGGTGCTAGGTTCATGAAAATGTATTTATTGGAATTAACATCTTCGTATTGAAAAAGTGAAAAAATTACTCTACCAACAAGATTTAAATACAAAGAAGGCCATCAAATTAAAGTGTTTTCAAAAAATTGATGGAATAAAAATAGCTTACTCTTCATCTTGACACAACTCTCCTTTCCAATAAACATCATTCCAAAGGTGTGGATCATCCTTTGACTTTGGAGAACATTTCTCTGTAAACAAAAACTTTTTAAATCAAATGTCAATCATTAAGGCATATAGCTGAGATTACCACTAGAACCATTACAATGTGCCACTGGACTGTTACAAGGGATCTCCCATTAAAGCAGTTTCAACCACGTATATGAAATATCAATTTAATATTTTTCAGAATGATTTGTAATCATCAATTTATATTCTGAATCTAAAAATATTGCTATGTAATATTTGTTTGGTCAGGACCACAAATGATTGAAATGACTACATAATTGCCTGTTGGTCACTTTCAAAGAGGCTGATAAACCTCATTGATCCAGACCTGTATAGACTGCCAATTAGCATTCTTACATCCAGACTTCTAGATTTATTCGATGTATAATACATGGATTTAAGAATGATGAAATTCTGAATAACAAATACATCTTACTTGCTATAAATACTGCTCTTTTCTTATTTGCTATTACCATCAAATCTTCAGTTGGTGAAAGAGACAAGAAGCAGCTTGAAAGAAATGAAGATGGCTTGCTAGGACTTCTTGCTTGAGGTTCCTTCCACAAAAAGAAAAAACAAATTTTAAAATACATTCACAAAATCTTTGAGAACGTTTTTGCAAATATTAGCTTATTCATGAAAATTTTATTAAATTCAGCTTCTGTGACCAGGTGATTGTCATTAAATGATCAAGATATTTATTTGCTTTCGGAATTAAACTACTACAGGTAAAAAACTTTTATTCGATAAAGATTTTTAAGACAGCTGTTTGGACTGTACCAAAAATTCTTTCAAAACATGTCTTAATAAATTTGTGTGCCTTAGAACATTTAAACTGGGGTTCATGATATAAAGCCAAAAATGCTAATGCACTTATTTATCAGGGCAGTAAAGTACTAACTTACCTCCCAGACTCTGACCATAACGCTTTATAAGGTTTCATATCAAGGTCCACGTCCTGAGAGGTACTTTAGTTCATTCACGTCTTTAGGGATACTCAGCAATAACAAAATTAATAATTTTATGAAAACTTTTTCTTTACCTGTTTAACTGAATCATCTTTATGACCTGCAATGAGTAGAGAAATTATTTGCATAACTGTCAATTTAAATGGTAAAGCTACTACTTTAACACAACAAGCTTATACGTATAACAAAAATGAAAAGATGACAAGCAGCATGCAAAACTCATCCAATCCAATTTTTTAATTGATAACGACAAGGTTCATCCAAAAATATTAATAGTGTATGTAATTTCTTGCAAATTTCTCAGTACACACTAGGTTTCATTAAAATATAACTTTCTCACTTCTTCTATCTCTTCCAATAGAATTTATAACTGCAACATCACAGAAGTGAGTACTTACCATGTCTGGTGTCTTTGTTTTGATCTTCTCCTTGCGGGCACATTTGCGATTCTTGGCCATCTTTCAAATAAGTAGTTAGTCCCTTGAAATCCGTTATCGAACTGCGCAATATTAACCGGCAAGACATTTTAAAAGAGCAAATAATGAAACTTACTCATCTATAATTCATCTTACTCAAAAAAACCACATCATAATGGGTCAAGATTACCCTCCGAGTAACAACATTTTTTACCCGTAAGAATAGGCCTTGTTGACAATTTTGGTTTTTCCTCAACCTCTTTCTACGAAAGGCCTCCTTTGGATAATCAGTGGTACGATTGGTATTGGTGGTACTATACCATACATTAACTATAAAAATTTCGTCGTGACAAAATTCCGGAGAAATATTTTGACGAAATTTTCTTTGACTAAATTCAAAATGAGACGAAATTTTGTCACTACGAAATTTTTTGCATTTAAGATTTTTGATAATTCGCATAGAAAAGCAATTACGATACATGAGGTCAAGAATCAAATTTATGTATCCTTTTGATCTATTCAGTTTCAATGACGTCATTTTCCTCATTTACATCATCTTAATAAATATCTTTATTGTAGGCATCATCATCTTCATTATTGTCGGTTCTTGAACTAACTTCGTTTTCACCATCGTTCGATAAAAATAGTTCTAGCTCAGTGGCGTAGCGAGGGGGCGGACGCCACCCCTTATGGCAAAAAATCTCTTTGGTTTGGTTGAAAAAGACGTTATCTTGGGTCCAAAAGGGTGAGGACCCTAATGTTCCTTGCTCAACTCGCCTTTGCCCACCACCCCCACCCCTCCCCCAAATCTTACTACCCTGGCTACACTTCTGTTCTAACTGTGCCATTTTATTTCTTGATTTGTTCAAGGTATTTGCACTTTTCAACCCAAATTTTGAACTCTACAGAAAGCTTAATTTCGAGACCAACTTTTCCTGTTGGAGAGGATCTTATGCTTTCCGAATCTTATACTTATATTCACAATTTTAATTATACTGTTTATGAACTTCCATGCCACATAGATATAGATGGAATTTAATATAAGGCTACCTAAATGATTTTGCCTCTTAGGATTTTGGTATATGTTGCTAATTTTTTCGGCGAAATTGCCCAAAATTTATCTGATGAAATGTTTTATTGTTAATGTAGATTTTTTGATCTATTATTGGTTTGAGTATGGCTCGCCATTTGTAGCAATATTCAAACATGCCCTGCTTATATAAAACCAAATTTATTTTCATTCCCTAACTCAATTTTTTGGCTTCACTTTACATTTTCATGGATGATTTGTTTCATTTTTAATTCGATATACATCAAGTTTATGTTCAATTTTTCCATTAAACCATTAAAACGATTTTATTAGATCCTTGAATTTTACATTCAATCCTAAAAATTTTTATTCCATCCTGGAAATTCAAATTTCATCCTAATTTATATTCAATCCTCGAATTTTTATATTCAATTCTCAAATTTTACATTTACGCTTACTAAGAACGAGCGCATTAATTTGAAGTCGAGGCCGCAGTGTTTTAGCGGGAAAAAGAAACAACTGTCTTACACCAAATTACTATCAAATTGTCACAAATATACAAATATCAGGTGCTACATTTATGGAATAAACGCCTATAGGTTGATCACTGAGAAAAACGATGTGTCTTGGTTCATGACGAAGTATTCTCTAACAGCTCACAGCATGATGAAAAAAGCTCTATTTTTCGTAAATTCTAAAATATTAAGTTATTCAAATGAAGCAAAATATGATTGCATTAACCAATAGTGCTATTGAGATTTTAGCCAATTCTACCGCGTAAAAGCCTAAAAAACAAATATACCTGATAACCGCACGAAATACCAGAAACAAAGCACTTTTTGTGTGACGCTTTACAGAGTATAAACTTTGAATAAACTCCCACCCCCTTGATTAAGCCCCCAACCTTAAGTAATTATTTCAAAATAAGCCCCCACCCTCGAATAAGCCCCAAGGTATTGCATTGACTGCAATAGGTTGATGGCATACAAGGTCTCATTCCTTTCCCGCCAAAACATGATGCCCTTGAATTCAAACTAACGCCCTCCTTCCCAATAAGATTAAATATAAAATTTGAGGATAAAATATAAAATTTGAGGATTGAATAGCAATTAAGATTATATATAAATTTCAAGGATTTAATAAAATGTTAGAAATTAAATATAAAATAAAACTAATTGAATATAAACTTGATGTATTGCATTGAAAATGAAGCAAATCGTCAGCGGAAATTTGTAAATTGGAGCCAAAAGATGGGTTGGGAATGAAACAGACTTTGTTGAATATAAACAGTGCATGTTTGAACATTGTTACAAACGACCAGCCATATTTGAGCCATCTTGCATTTTATAATGAAATTAGCATTTAAATTTAATATGAAACAAACTAATGACTTATGAAACTGAAGTTCTTCGCAATTTGTTACTGCATATGAAAAATGATAAGCATTCTTTCCTAGATAAGCACAGGAAGAGAACACAGGCATCAAAGAGCAGGGGGGCTGGGGGTGGCTTTAGCCACTTTTTGCAAACAATGCCAAATATTAAGTAATAAACTACCAGTAAAGCCTCTCTTTCAACAGTTTTAGCTCCCCCCCCACTTTTTTAGACCCCCCACTTTTTTAGACCCCTTACTTTTCTCAACGCCCCGCGGTGCCTGGAACAACAGCCTCTTCAAACATTAGCTACCTTCAAACATTGAAACAACAGCTTCTTCAAACAGAAAATCAATATAGATCACAAAAATATCAAATAGGGGCAACAGAGAAATCACAAAATTATCAGCACACCATCCAAAAAACACATCACTCATATTCTGACAGTATTTACGTGTTTTGAAAATAAATACCTAAAGTGTTCAGCAACTTAAACAGCAACATACAATAATAGCCTTAACATTTTTGGTTGACAGCATAGTTTTTTATCAAATTATTTCAGCAACAGCTAAAATCTATTTTGTTGTGCAAGTGTTAAATATTCATAATTAAATATCCAATCATATGTACATTGGAGCAGCAAATAATTTATTGATTAATTGTCTCTTGTGCAATCTCATAGTGAAAGTGCATTATTCACTGTCTTCCTCCTGAGTTGACTTCTGTTGACACTGTCTCAGCAATGCTATCAAAATGGCAAGAAAAGAAACTATCAATATCAGATAATATCAGTAACAAGTAAAGAAACAAGATATTATCGGCAATTTAAAAGACAAAGAGAAAAAGTGACCTTTTAACAATAACAAGCTTATCAAAAGCAACATTTTATCCAAAATTTGTTACATAGAAGCTGAAGGGAGGAATGTTGCACCACAATATTCCTTAATAGGATGGACCCCCCTTGCCACTTGAGTCAGTAAAAACTAGCTAGCAATTTCTAAGAGCCAGATAAGCACATAATCGTCTGGCAGCAGATATGTGGCATATTACTTGGTGGTGACGGCATAGAGCAACCCCAGGTTCCTTACCTGTTTAAGACAAGGGCCTATAGTTTAGACTTTAGAGTGGAAAAATCTCCTCTCAAGGTTTTTTACTCTTTATATTTTTAAACAAGTAAAGTGATTTGAGGGGAAAATATAATGCAATTGGTAAAACATATAAGACAACTAAATAAATTCAAATGATAATGGAAAGGTAATGTTACTAAGGACTTTCTAAAACAAATGGCCTGAGCTAGAAGGTCACTGCTAAAAATAGTAAGCGAACAACAGCTTGTCCACTTCAATTCAGACAAGGTTATGATCTGGTGAAAACTGATCAAAGAGAAGCTTACATTAAATTGAAAAACGGACTTTTTAGGATAATGATGGCATCTGTTTTCACCACAACAGGAAAAGGTTGGAGAACCGCCTTTGTTACCCAGATCATTCACTTAAAGGCTGCAACTAAGGTTCTGTTCTACTATCTATCTATCTATCTATCTATCTATCTATCTATCTATCTATCTATCTATCTATCTATCTATCTATCTATCTATCTATCTATCTATCTATCTATCTATCTCTATCTATCTATCTATCTATCTATCTATCTATCTATCTATCTATCTATCTATCTATCTAATCTATCTATCTATCTATCTATCTATCTATCTATCTATCTATCTATCTATCTCTATCTATCTATCTATCTATCTATCTATCTATCTATCTATCTATCTATCTATCTATCTATCTATCTATCTATCTATCTATCTATCTATCTATCTATCTATCTATCTATCTATCTATCTATCTATCTATCTATCTATCTATCTATCTATCTATCTATCTATCTATCTATCTATCTATCTATCTATCTATCTATCTATCTATCTATCTATCTATCTATCTATCTATCTATCTATCTATCTATCTATCTATCTATCTATCTATCTATCTATCTATCTATCTATCTATCTATCTATCTATCTATCTATCTATCTATCTATCTATCTATCTATCTATCTATCTATCTATCTATCTATCTAGACTATTAAAAAAACCAATGAAAGGAAAATTTAAGAATCTTGCAATGAAATGAAATGTTTAATATCAGTAAGCAAGAACAACACAAATAAAAAGAACAATAAAGTAAAAAAGTAACATCAAACTGATTATTCAAACAATATATACCCTCTTATGATAGAGTGCTTGAGACATCAGTATCTGGTTCACTTCCAATAGACAAAGATGGAGGCCTCAAATTTGCACCTGTAATTCAAATTTCAATTTCAATATAGCTTAGTTGGTATTAAGAATAGTTTGTTCTGATAGCACTTTATATTCAATCATAGATAAGATTATTAACCTCACAAACTATTCAATGAAAGATGAAAAAGGCAAGCACACTTATTAATATTCAGCTTGAAATTAAAATAGAAAAACACCACACAAGATGATTGTAAAGCCATATCTATCAAGTGTTAATGATCTAGCTTTAATAACTATTTATACACTATTGTGCTAAGGAAATACTTGCTGAAAATTTAAGTTTATAATGCATATGGAACTCTGAAAAATAAAAATTATACCTTGACAGGTCACTTCCATCATCAAATGCAAAGGAAAAGAGCTTGTTGTATATTTTACGCATAAGTCTAATCAGGAACAATTTAATTAAAATGATCTTCAGAATCTTTGCTCTTTAAACTTTTTTAATTTATTTCAAAATGATATTATGTAAATTTAAATTAGTTGTGAAACAAAATCAAATTGTATTACAAGCAGGACCACAAAGCCATGCACTTTGTTTGCTTAGGAATTACAAATATATGCAAGATGTCTGAGAGAAGCTAATTAGCCTCCATTCTGTATTTGTTTATAAAAACTGATTTAAACAACTGACTGTACAACTGCTGGTGAATAAAAAACTCTATTACATTTTACATTTCAAGAAACACAAGCACCCTGAATATATGAATGCTTTTCTGTTTTCTTAGAACATACAAAATTATTATAATGGTGTTTAAGGTGTCTAAGGTCCAATTTGTATGTAATTAACTCATTCTACTGAACCATGCTCACAAAATATAAAATTATCTGTTCATAGACCATCCTGATTGGTTAAAAAACTCACCATGACCAAGTCCTTGCAAAAACAAAATAAGTGCATTGACAACAACAGTTGGCTTCTCATCTAAGACCATGCCAGTTGCATCTGAGATTTTCATCCAAGTGGAAATTCTTGGGTCTAGCCTTGAGTTGAGATCTACAGTTTCGTCAAGAAAGGGAGAATGACTGCCACAAAGCAAAAGAGCATTTGGGTGAACTGCCTTTGCTTGGGATCCTGTCTGTCGATGTATATTGATACTGTTTCGTTTCACAAATGAATCAATGAGCAATGCCAAATTTCTGGTGTTCTTTATGCGATGAAGATGGTCTCTGACCACTGTCATCAAATCGGAATGCTGTGTCTCATCTGTTTTTCCAAAATAGTGCCAAAGCAAGTAATCTTCTGTAAATTTGGTCATGCCCTTTCCTTTCAAGTAATGGGATGACAACTAAAGAAATAAAATGGCAAAATGCTAGAATGAAAAGGAATGAAACAGTTGCTGCAATAAAAAGCTTAAACTTCTAAATGAAAGGTATTTTTGGAAAGAATTAGATCAAGATTTTTCATTGTCCTAAAACCTTAAAAAACTGCCTTCAAATGCAAGGTTTATCAAATACTAGGTTAAAAATATTATGCCCCTTGTGGGTTTCTGGCTGATGAGTAGCTTTTTTATCATTTTCTGCCCATTTTCAAGATAACTGCCCAAAACATACAAGGGGCACACACAGCCACCCCCTTCTGAGGCTGTAACCAGGTAGTAGTGACCACTCCTTATCTCCTTTTGTCTCATTTTTCCATTTTTGATTTTACACTTTTATTCACTGGTTTCTTAGTTTTTACCTTCTATGCCTATAAAAACATCATCTCCTTTTTCTCATTTTTTTTATTTTGGATTTTACACTTTTATTCACACGTTTTTTGTTTAGTGTTTACCTTCTATGCCTATAAAAACAAAAAATAAACATTAGAGCAAATTTATTTTTGAATTCTCAATTAAACGCTAAATTTATCTTTTTCCCAATAAAAGAAGGACAAAAAAATCAAAACACTCATACAAGAATTAAAAGGGGAGCTGCAATTGAACCTTTGATGAAAAAATGAGAACAATGTTATCATTGAGCCTCGGAAGCACAACAAGCATGTCTTGCTATCTAAGCTCATAGTTAAGTCGTTTGTTTTGCCAGGTGTTAAAACAATTCATCCAAATAAGATAAACATTCAGCAAATGAAGTATCCACGTGTTCTTCTGCACGATTTCGTGCACGAACTATGGTTGTATTATATTCACGAAGGATAGAAAATCATTTCTTGTTTGGTCTAATTTTATAATGACAATAAAGCGAATAACCTTACAAAACAACAGTCGTTTAACTTTCGGTCAAATTTTGCTGACATTGCGTTACTGAGCTTTTTCCTGATCATCATTTAGCCTAATTTACTTAGATAGCTGTTGAATTTTGTCCGGTTAATCAAAATTACACCCAATCGGGACCCTTACCTTCTGGTATCCCCATTCTGTCCATGTCGAGGCGTTGCAAGTCCCGTTAACCAGGACGATGCCTTCGACTGGGTCGGGATACTTCATACCAAACCTCAAAAACACATTTGCACCAGCACCAACACCAAGGCATACGCAGCAGTTGATTTTATAGTAATCGATTATGTCTTTAATCACGTCTGCCATTTGATCCATGGTAGGGTAAACATAGTTTTCGTCGAAAGGGGCTGCGTCCTCTTCTTGACCTGGGAAATTTACATGAAAGACACAAAAGTGCTTGAGCAAAGGCTGAACTTGGTGGAAGCAGAAAAATGACTGAAAGCAGGTTATGTAATCAAGGCCTATATCGTGAAGTGTTATGATGGTAGATTTATGAATACGATCTCCCTGAATTGCAACATGAACTTTTCCATGTGAGGTAGGGACGCTTTCTTCCGTAAGGTTTTGAAATCCAGGTCCTGAAAGATCGATTTTCAATGGACACAACTCAGTCGCTCGTTCTCCAACAGCATCGCGCTCTTCACGGCTGCCAATCAATTGGCTTTTATCAGTGTCAGCCATAATGATAAAATTTGACTTTTGCTTGTTGTCTTCAGGCTAGTTTCTCCTGTTTTCCCACTCTGGTTGCTTCCTGCATCAACTCGCGTTCTCTTCTACTCGATCAGCGTGGAAGAAATCGGGTGAAACAGGGATACCAGGAAATGTTTTGAGGAGACCTCGCGCCCACGCAATTTTCAAATAGGACAAGGCGCGGTGGCATAAGTTCTTAAGTGTGACGTCATAAAAAATTTTTAAGAATTTTTAAAGTTTGACCATATAACCTAAAAGAACACCATAAAAGTCTCCAAAATATGCAACATCAGTTAAATGTATCAAAAATCGGATGAGATCTGGTCAATGACAGATTTGAAATTTGCAGATTACACGCTTTTTATAAGGAGCTTAGCTCGAGGCCTGGCCATATAGAACCTTGAAGTCCTAATTTTTGGAATATTTTTGATTGAATTGTAGTGCTAAAATTTCCTTAATATTTTCATAATTTAACTGCACATTTTGCTAGTCATCACACAAATTTTAGGCTAGGCCGCTCTTGCAAACAGGCCTAACGGCAGCTTCAAATGTTTGGTTTCAATCCTGGTTTCTAGGATCCCTCGCCAAAGGACTTAATTTGCTTGTTAATGAGGTATCGTCCTTCCATTATATTCGAGCGTTGATGCGCAGGTGGCTAGGTAATACCTTTGTCAAAAAACAAGGTATTTGCAAAAGCATCATAAGATATTCGCAATGAAAAGGCTTTCACTGAATTTTTAACCACATGGACAATTCTAATTTCTAATCTCTCTCTTAAATTCTCCTTTCTTCAACAATGCCTAGTGGAAAGCTTGGGAATCTTGATTTTACGGGTACATATGCCTTCCTCTGGACTCAATTATTGGCATTTATCTAAATCGGTTTTTTATAAGAAAATTTGCTTTCAGATCAATTCAAAAGCCAAATTTGTGAAGATCAGTCAAGTGTTCTATCACTACTATAATGGGATTTCAACACCGATTAAAAATAACAGTTGCTTAAATCTCTGTCGAAGCTCTAAGTTTAAACATGGGTTTAAGCAGAAAGACTGTTGCTTTAAAAATAGCGTTAGTCAAATCTTAAGCTAATATTTCTCCAGTTAAAAAAAGGCCTGTGTCGTGGCGAAATATTAACCTATAATTTATATCGTATTGACTTTATCGATTTTGTGTTTTTCTCGGCTCATTCCCTCAAAACGGCAGCTGAGATATATATACCCCTTGAAATGAACTTCTTGACACAGATATTCCTAACAAAATTCCAGGCAAACCCATAGAATTGCGTCTTCTTTACCTCATATAAATATATCAATCATACAGTAGGTCAGGAAGAGGCGCTTTGAAGACAATCATGAGTAATTTGGCAAGCTGTGGTTAGTTACTGGAGGTTGAAGAAGAAGATCGCCAAGAAGCCGGTAAAAGCTTAGTCTTTGCTCCAGAACAACCACAGAAACCCTAGCTTCTACCTTAGCTTGAAATTATACATGCTCTTGGTAACACACAAAAATTAATACCGTTGATGTTAACAATTCAAAGATTTCGCTGTGGTTTCACAAACTGATACTTTTTCCTTGCTACTTTTTTTGGTTCACCAGATCAACCCTTAAAATGCGTCATATAAAACTTGATAATGGTTCGTCTGATTCATCGATCTGGAATGTTTATACGCACTACCTATCAATCGATAAACTTACCTTGTTGGTCCCTTGCTTAAGGACAACTCGGTCACTGCCCTCGGTGGGGGGGGGGGGGGGGTTATAAAAATTAAGGACCACCGGGGAAGGCTTACAAAATGGCTGGTTAAGTAAGCTTTGTAGTTTTTAAATAAGTTCTTGGAAGTGCTGAACGAGTTATTGAGGTAGGCATGAGATTGGCCTTTGATAAAGCTAATTAATCAAAACAGATTCCAAATCAAAACAGATTCCTAATTTCGCAGGAGACTTGAAACAAAAATAACAAGCTTTGCTTTTTAACAATATAATGATACGTGACTTAAATTACAAGGAGATCTGGAAAGTATTTAGCTACGCTTAACAATTCTTGTTAATGAAATCGATAAGTCCATATCGGAGGTCTACATTAAAAACTCAGAACTTTCATACCCATACCATGCTCAATGTCTCTGGGCGCCATGAAAATTTTATAACTAGTATTTTGTCTTGATTTCTACTGAGTAAATATTGGGCTACTTATTCAAATCTTGCGTGGTGAACCCGAACCATTATTTGGTGATATTCAAAAATGACGTCACAAAGGATTAGAAGCCTGGGGCTCAGTATATGCGGTGCAGATATATGCGATTCAAGATACCAGTTTCCTACAAAACCGAGCTCTCTACCAATAAAAGGCTATGTATGCTGAAAATATCCCATTACGACAAAAGGGATAAGAAATGTTTCATTACCTCAACAACTAAACAACAAGTTTAACAATATGAAAGCCCCTTCCTTCAAAACGCATGAACAAGCTAGATTCACTAGTCACCTTGTAACTATCTATAATATTTTCGGAAATGATGTTGATAAGATAAACTGTGTACTTGATAGTCGCAGAATTAACACTGTCTTCATGGCCATTCATTGGGCCGTGTCAGTTTTTCATGGACTCCGATTGTCCGTCTTTCTGCCTACACACTTGATGCCGAACCTCGATGCAATAATGATAAGAATGACGATGGGTGCGCTCCAGCCAGTCACCATACTGCCTCGTTAACGTAAAAAATACCTTGTCCCTCCAGCAACTAATCGTCAATGACAATCGGTGTCTCAACGTTGCCAACCTTTTTCTGATTCTTCTTGCAAATAATAGAGTCTCTCAGTTCTTGGGAACATTTTATTTGAATAAACGGCTTGCGGGCTATCTTTCTCTGCACTCTGGGCGGCAAAGAGCGTCTTGACTTCCTGTAGTCAAATAGCAGTATGATAAACTAATACCTAAGGAAAAACACTTCAAGCTTCATTTTCAAAGGGAGCTTCTGAACGCTGCACTTTCACTCTCGAAGAAAAACGCTTCACTTTAGCTTTTTAAACTAAAACCAGATAAAAGAAAAAACATAACAGAAAATTATTCAATAGACAAGTCTCCTTAATCTATTCGCTATGCATTAGTCGCACCATGCTACTTGAAGTGAGTATATTACACACGCAACTGGGTCATCCCTTAACCCTTACAAAATTTTTCACTCTAAGGAGAAGCCCACACCTACAGGAAAGCTACAATGTTTAGAAAAATAGAACAAATAAACAAGGAAAACGTGTGCATGAAAAGATTCATACTTTGCTTCTTTAGTGGACTTGAAAAAGAATTCCTGTGGAGGGTCAACGTAATGTGGATCACCTTCCTTTCCAGTAAATTCAGAAGCATTTCTGGCAGTTGGCCTTTTTTGTGGGGTCATAGTTGAAAAACCACGCCCAACCTTTTGAGGTCCGGGTGCCTTACCCTGGGGTACGTGCTGACGAGCTCCGTTTGTGATTGGCTCCTTTTGGGTCTTGTTGACAGGCTGGTGTATGATACTGTGATGGCTGTTTGGGGTAGGTGTCCCCGAATTCCCATCGTAGTATGGCGAGTTGCTGTTGGAACGATTTGCATCAGCTGCTTGGCTTATTACAGAATGGGTACTGCCCTTTCCGTGCAGTTGGACGTGATGGCTCAAGTTTACTAAAGAAGAATAGAAATCTCATTAGCAAAAGTCATCCACGAAATGGCTCCAATCACAAATACATCTGCCGTATAGAAACAATTTGTAAAGTGAGAGACACAGCGCGTGATACGAAACGGACTGAATTTCTGTGGTGTTCAATGTTATTGGGGGCAGACAGAAAACTAGCCTCGAGAACTAGCAACTGCGGATAAATATTTGTAAATCCTCTGATTCCACCAAAGGAGAAGTTCCAAATGGAGACTACAATACGGTTAAGGGAGAACTTGACTGCAGTGCTCTGCAGGGCCGTAGGCAAAGACTGCTGTGGGAAGAGACGAGTCAAAAGGAACAGGACGGGTAAAAATGGAAATTAAATTGACTCACAGTTACCTTTGCAACAATTTACATTCAACTTTAAGCTTATAACACTACGAAAAACAGCAGTGCTCTTTGATAAAAACATATCTCATCGTGACAGATGCTGGAAGGGACTTTGGGTACCTCAGCAGTTATTTTGCTGAGATATGCTTATGCAATAAACCTGCCAGGAGTCAGTTTTTTAATGGGTACAGCACTAGCTAGGGTAATAATGTACAAAAGGAATATACCTTGACTATGGAAGATCTTTCCACAAACATGGCAATCAAATCCATTTCTGTTGACCGGTGATCCGACGGTATTGTGACGCTTCGAAGACGGTGCTGAATCTAAACAAGTCAAAAGAAATATGTACTTAACTAAAGTAGTCTGAAGTAGCTAAAGTAGTAACTTGCTTCACACTTGCTCAAAAGCTACACCCCTTTACTTCAGGATGGAAAATTGGCACGAAATTAATTTACATTGTTTCCTATCTTTTGGAATCTTCAGTGTTGGAGTAGGTATCAAAGATTTGCTTGTAACTTTACTTGTCAAAGACCTGTAATTTTTGTAATTCAGGTATTAGTGTTTGAATTATTTACGATAAGGGTTATGTGATTTCATCTCTTTTTGGAATGACTTCAGGAACGAGTAAGCAATTCTTGTCACCTTACCAGATTTTGTACCCCTTTTCAACCTTTACAGAAGTAAACGTCACAAGCCTGAATATGGAGACCAAACTTTGGACCAAACAATGCAACTTATAGACACTCCAGTACGGTTGAATTTTAAACTTAAACTGAAGAATAATTTATCTGCTAAATACCATCAATTCCATTCTGCTCAAGGGCAACATCCAACGGTCTTTTATAGCCTGTGGAAACGGGTGAGTTTGTGCGTGGGCTTCTCAAAGTCCTTCCTTTTAAATGGCCTGACATCGATGTCTGCGTTTGACCAAACATACTGACTGACGTCTTCGTGGGCGACATGAGCTTGCGCATGCCTGACGAGCCTGGGTTCGAGTCTTTGGCTTGCTGCATGCTCGAAATAATGTGCGGTCGTTGCACATTAATGCCAGTCGTTTTCTGAATCTTCTTCATAACTTGGATGACGTCGTCTAAGGATTTCCTTTTGAGTGGCTTCTTTTTCTCTGTTTTCTTGTCAAATAGATCTTTGGCGAGTTCAGGCGTAAGAACTTTACCACCTATGAAATAGGGACACTTATAAGACAATTTCGAAGGGCTGATAAAAACGAACGAACGAAAATTTCAATTTAGATTGAAAGTATTAACCAAAAAGGAAAAATATCCAATAATAATTTATATAAAATTATTTTGTAATTTAATTGAAGAAAAACGTTTCACTAAATCAGTACAACTCAATCAGGCATTGACAATCAATTGACGAATCAAAGCAGAGGCATTTCGTAAGTAGAAAAACTGGCTGTTCTTACACTCTGCTCGAACGTCAGCCTGGTTGACGCAATCGGTCGGATTTCTGGCAAAGTGATGCCAGCGAGTATGGCTGCGGCAGATGAACCGGCAAACTTTAGCGAAGTCCGTGCTGGTCATTGCGAAGGGCGTCTTCACCTTCAGCTTCTTCGCTTCGTTAAACATGCTGTGTTGCATTGCAAGATGCCGGCTAAGATGCGCTTTCAAGCTGAAACTCTGAAAAGCAAGCGAGTGATCAGATAAATAATTTTCATGTTTCATTATGTCACAATTATTTAAAGACTCATTGCTAACAATGAGCCATTGCGCTACGCAAGCATCCCATAATGCATTTTTAGACAGTCTGAAATCAATTTACTGCCATTGAAGACAGTTTACTGCCATTGTTTGGTTCGTCGCCACGCTCGCAAAGGCCCATTGTTAGCAATGAGTCTTTAACAAAATAATACGTAACAATAACAATATCTTATCTTTTATTTCATTTCATTTAACACGGAAGCCCAATAAACACGAATGGCTGCTTTTCTCGGGGTAGTGCAAAAACCAAGAATAAGAAATACTGGTATAATCAGCTTGAATCATTACTCTGCTGCTTAAACACAAAACAGCAGACCAATTAAGTATATCTGGAACAGAAAGGGTCGTGGAATATAAGGGAACTATGCAACTGATTTCATCTCTGTTTGAAGATACCTGATATTTAAAGCAATATAATAATTCAATCAGATTCTTCATCCACAAAGGTCTATTTTTAGTTTTTCTTTCAACAGTAGCATCTCAAAAGAATTATACTCGGAAGTTCAACAAACAAGGACAAATTGGATTCAACGGCTTTATACTTTTCAAGAATCTTTTTAAATTTATCTTTTAAGGCAAGTAAAGACACATTGTTTTCGAGCAATGGTATAGCATTTAAAGAGAGCTGGCAACACTTTACTCACACCAACAATTGGAAGTCATAATTTCCCAAGTTTACACCTTACTAATTCAACAATCATGCCAAACTAGCTAATGACAAAAATGCAAAAAAGGTTTAAATAGACAAAAATCTACATGATCGCAGACTTGTAGAACGAAAAGCCAGAAGGATTAGTGAAAAGCATTACCTTTTCACAACCAGGAAACGTACACTTAAGGCCCTTGTGTGCGGCCATGTGATTTGATAGCCTTTCAGCTCTATTGAACTTCTTGTTGCAAATTCTGCACTTATAAACCGCTTCTGCTAGAGGTGATGGGTTGGTCGACTTTGCTGTCTTTTTAAGTCCGCCATATTTCTTCCAATATAACCAGCATTCTTTGCATAAAAACAGTTTACACTGCGACGTAGATGGTCCCCACGGATACCAAAGGGCCGACTCTTTCCCTAAAGTTGAGAAACACTTTAAAATACGGTATATCATGATCGAAAAATGCTCATATGAGGAAGAAAAGTAACATATTGGCCGGTTGGCGTCATTGGAAAAAAATCTTGAATACGGTTTTCGGAACAATTCGCATTCGGAACCATTACCTATAAGCCAAAGGGGGAGTGGATGGCATTAAAACAGAGCTAAAGGTCTGTTTCTTAAGAGCTCACGATCTTGCCAAAGAGCTGAAGCTCCCAGTGACGTCACCAGGTAAATGGTAAATGGTAACGGTAACTGGACATAACACCGAAGCACTGACAATGGAAAAGGCAAAAGCAAAATTTTCAATTGCAACTGATAACTAAGAAAACATTACGCACGATTCCAATTCATCGTATCTAAAGGAAAATTTAAGACTTATTCTAACCTTCCCAGGCCATTTCCAAGTGGGATCAAATGACCATTCACCCTCCCCCCCCCCTTTCAACCTTAAATCCGGCCTTACTCAACTTGGATTAAACTATTGCATACATTAAACTATTAGAAAACATCTGAAGGCATGTGATATATAAGCCTTGACAAACAAGCATCTTGTCCATAGCAGTTTTTAATTTTGGCATTTCATTGTTACAACTTGGAAGTGGAAGGAAACAATCTTACCAAAACAGCTTTCGCATATGTAATTTGGAGTGACGAAATTTCCGCCAGCTGTTACTTGATATTGACTCGTTGCTTGAACCGCCAACGTGAGATTTACAGCAGTGTTACTGTTGCAAAATAAAAAAACATCAGGTCAGCCCCGGAATTCGATTCATTCATTCTCTACGCATTAAAAATGAAACACCTGAATAAAAAAGCAAAGGAAAAAGAGAAAAACGTGAACTAACCTGCTGGGAATAAATATTTGGGTGACCTTACTGTCGCCCTCAGCTGCCTTTAGGCGTTTCTGAAGAAAAATAGAACTATGTTTAATGTGAGCATAATGTAGAGAGGAGGGGCTTTGGAATAGCTGTTAATTGGTCAAAAGAATAAACAACGAAAAAAGCATTGTTTCCTTTCGGCTAACATGTCAAAGTCTTTAACAGATAGTTTGTTTTCAAAGTATCAAAATTGCCGTAATATAAATATTAAAAACTTGGCAGGATTCAATAACTAAAATTCAAGTGGCTATTGTATCTAGAAGTATTTTTTTGCCGCAAAAAGTCTGGAGAAAACAGGGACAATGACCCACGAGAAACGAATAACAAAGATAAGCCACACCCTACACTAAGACCTGAAATAACATGTTTGACACTAAGGTGTGTCCAGGACTAAAGAGCTGAAAAAACAAAACAACGTTAATATAGAAACAAAAAAGCATTAGAAAAATCATTAAAAACCCTGCTAGGCACTCAACGCTACTTGATCAAATACTCAAAGCTTTTTCATCATTGTAATAAATAGCGAGCAAGTTAACTGTAAATCAGAAGCAACTGAATGACATGTGCCATAAGGGTGTTTACCTGTTGCACGTATTTGTCTGTTGTTTTCCACATGTAATAGTACTCGACAAGACTCGCCATTTTCTTCCACGGCAGCTAAAACATATTGTGAAAAATTAGAACCGTCTTGTTCTTTAAACAACAATATTGATAGATGTGCCTACGTGCTAAAATGCCTACTTGCTAAAATGTCATGAGCTGTGTTTGAAAATTTGCAGGAGCTTCGTAAATGACAGTAAATTATAATACTTACATATTCCTGCTGAATATCCGTGAATTCTTTTCCAAACTTTTTCACGGCCTCTTCAAACAGGCTGGACTCTCCTGTAATATAGAAGAAAAGATATACTAATGACAATATGACATCAAACTTAAAATCTTTTGAAAACATTCTCTTTACTTTTAGGTGCCTTTTCTTTACTTTGAAATGAGTATTCCTAGAAATAATGAAGTTCTTTTTGCACTAATTGTAAAATTTGGTGAAACCTATAATGCTAGGAAATATTTCCCGAATTTTTGAGAAAAAAAACAATTTTGAATACATAAAATTAAAATATCACTGAAAACACATGCTGTTACCTGAGTTTGAAATCAGAGAAGCAACTAAGAACTGTCTTGTTCTTCGCAGCGCAATAACAAAATAAAAACTTTTGAATCAAAACTTTCCTTGTGACGGCATTGTTTTATTCAATAAAATATTGATTGGTTCAAAACTAAAAGGAATCTAGCAAGCAAGATATCTTTGATAAACACATTAGACTTAATCAGTAGCTCTACCGTAGAGGACAAACGGATCTTAATTATATCTACCGTAGAGGACAAACGGATCTAAATATTGAATCTGCAAATCTAAAGCTCCGATCTACCTACACAATAACACAAGGGCTTAGCAATGCAGAGATCTCATCAAGCAGTCCCGTTTTCACTATAATTCTCTTAGCTTTTATCACCTTGCAGTTGAAGATCTATTTGTCCAAAAATATACTTTTACGACACTCCTTTGTGGATGTGCCTTTCAAGCTGGAAGGGAGGAAGAGGCACGTTCAATTTATGTAGATTGTGGACATGACATCTCATACAACATACCTGAAGACCATTCTTCCATCTCATCTCTACATAAAACGGGACCTTCGTCTGAGACAAAGCCTGATACTGCTTTTCCCATATCATAACCATTCTTGTGAAGAACATTCATAGCATGGAACTAAAAAGGGACATTGAATAATTTGTTAGTTGCCTTTGTAGGAAGTATCAAAAATAGCAAACAGATAAACACAGACACAAGGCTCAACATATATTGAAAAAAATTTTGTCAATGGTAATCTAGACACATTTCACATTTCGAATTATTAAACAAAATATATTTTTCCAAAATCCTAAACCTAATAACTTATATATAAATGATAAAGCCGTGAGAAATGATTTTCTTTATGTGATACCTCTTAAACAGGAGAGTATTTACAAATTTTATTAGCAAATATACAGTGAATCGTCTAGGAAACCCTACAAGATAATATCTTGCTTGCCAAAAGCCTTAAATGCGCATAAATTGATCTTTTTAAACATTAAAGACGATTATCACATCAAGTTGTAGGTGTTGCTTCCTAGTTTTGCATCTTTGCTTAATTGTGGTTATTTCTTTACTTACAAATCGCGTGGCTATAAAGGTAATTTTCGATGGGTAGCTGGATAAAAGATTTCCGTTCACCTATAGCTCACTAGAGTTATAATACTCAGAAGATTTCCAGTGTAATAATACATCGTGTTTCCATTTTTCTAGCCATCCTGATGTTTTGTCAATAACCCGTATTCTTGTATTTTCTTAATAAATTTGATTCGAATCGAATTGTAGTAAACGAGATTTATTGAGAATAAATAGTAGCTTTGGCTGCAAGGTTTCCAGCCATTGATTCCAAAATCTTGAAGCTTTGTAACCACGTAAGGTGGCAAGAGAAATAAAACTATAGCATGAATTTTGAGTAGCTCATTTGAGACAAAAATAATTTCAACATCGGCATACCAGAGTGATATCCCTTGATGCTGCCGCGGCACTTAAATGCAAGCTTGGCTCCCTGACTGCACTTCCGCAATCTAATGCACGTGCAAAAGTTCCGATGGACCTGGAGATAAAAAAGGTTATCCCATCTTCAAAACCTTATTTTTATACTTATTATAATTCACTTAATGGTCTACTCAAACGACAAAGGTGAAGTGGGCCTACAGAGCTGTAAAATCCAATTGATAGTAATGCTCTATTTGGTATTCTCAGATATGAAACTCGGCGATCTTGACACAGAAATTAACCATTAAAGTACAAGACGGTGACTTGTATAAATTAGGGCACTGTTTCGATCTTACGATTTTACTAAAGTGCTCACTTTTATCTTTGCGTGAAAAGACGTGCTTTGTAATTTCAGGAACACAATGATTGCATTAAGACTTAAGAAAATATGATTTATAAAGACAAGACATGCAACCATATCTCAAAGATTTTATCATCAAAATAAGACATCACAACAGTCTACATCAATGAAACATGACATTAACAACAATTACTGATATGAAGCACTGCTGCTGAAACTCGATGCTGAAAAGCTAAAGAAAATATTGTACCTTGCTAGAACCAAAAAATTGTCAATATTTTTATCATGCAAGCCATTTTCAGGGTTCCAGACCAGCGTCTCTAAATCAGAACAGTCTGTTTTCCTGCCATCATCTTTTGCTGCTGAGAGAAAATTATCATCCTTAAAAACAGATATAAAACATTCGTTAAAAAGATGTGCTGGCTGTTTCTACATACATGATTTTCGTCTTTAAGTCAAAACATTAACATTTCTCACGTCTACAAGATTTACTTTTATTGAAGGCAACAAATCCAAAAAAGGCTATGACAAAGTAGCAGCTAATCAAACTAATCAACGAATCACCTGACCAACTTATCACCTTATCGATTAAACGGTAGCTCTAATGAAGCTCTCTATGCCAAGTGAAATATTAGTCGAGCTATTTTTGCATAGTTAGCTACTTTCGCATAGCGATTTTTCTTAATCTGCCCTGCAGATATGTAATCCACGACCCTAACCACTGAGGCATCCCTGTATCCAAAAAATAAATTGACCCTTATTGGTGCTTTTAAAAATGTACATCACACAATCTTTATGATGAGGTTTCAAGAAATAAATAAAAGGTATTGTGTTTATAAACACACAATTTTTAGCACAGCTCTATCTAAGCCTTGATAATGGCGTGACCTCTAAAAAGCTTATTACTCACGATCCATCAGTAATTCAGGAACATCGCATTGATATTCATCCCCAATTCCTATCTCTCCTCTATCAGCTAGAAGAGTTTTTTGCTGAGGATCATAAACCAGAAGGTAATAGAACCAGTCCTGTGAATTAGGAAGACAAAAAATCGCTGAGCTATGAAACTATGGATCAAAAACTATGGAAAGCTTATAAACAACTAATCCAAATTTCAAAAAATCATGAAAAACAGTGAACAACAGTGCAAAAGCTCTACATGTTGCCTAATAGCAACAGATGTCAACAAAATAAACTTGTTACCACTGGGAGCAACCAGCAGACTATATAATTAAATTAACTTTAAAAAATTAGACTTGCATTTTGCTATCTTCAACATGTTTTGCAAGTAACAATATTCCTGCATTAAATTGTCTGGAAAAATGTTTCAGAACTCTGGCTTTGGCATATCAATATTGTCTCTGAAGCTGGGCATTTTCTTTGCTATATAGTAATTTCATTGAATTGGTTATTTAATGGCGACATTTCAAGTGATGTCCTCTTGCAACCCTTACCATATAAGTCAACAACAATCAGTACTCCACAACCAATATTAAACATTAGAACTCATCTTTTTTTCTTTTCATTAAAGAAGGAATTAGAGACATGTTATGAAAAAATAAGGACAAAAATAGTGAAGAAATAATGATAATGATGTGATGTTTATTTACCTCCTTTTCGAGGTAATCATACAATTTTTCTATCTCACTGTATAAGGTAACAGAACACTTTCCCCTAAAATTAAATAGAAGGACTGAAGATTACAAAAAGGTTTGCTTTCATATCAATAAAGTTGTGTTTAGTAGACATGTTCATTCTGAGAACTTTTGTCAAATACAAGAGAGATTTGCTTCTCACTTAAAGTATGTTGGTTTAATCACTTAATGATTAAACCAACCAAATAAAGTGTTTTATTCTATTCACCAAGAGTAAAACCTATACAGTGGAACCTCTAGCAGCAGCCACTTTCCAGGACCAATCTCAGTGGCTGTTGTTTTAGAGGTGACCGCTATGGAAAGGTTCTTCATATATTCTTTTTATCAAACAGCTACTTGAAAGAGGGGTGAGGGGTGATTAAAGCAATTCATACACTTGTTTAACTAACATATATTACAAAGTTATAATCTATGATATCAAGCACTGTCACTGAATGGAATTTAATTGTGGATAATGACTTAAAATACTTCTGATGTATCAAGCAAAGGAACAATAAAAAACATGCATGTTTCTACTATTACAGGATATGACATAAGTATCATATAGATAAAATTGAAGTCAAATATTGCCTACATCTAATAGCATTATAACCCACCTAATGGTATTAGCATTGATAATTTCTAGCTGTCTTGACAAAAACACTTCTCTGTGCTTCAATTGATGCAACTTTTCATCAGTTTGGTCTTCTCCAATATAAATTTCTTCATCTTCTTCAGCTGTAACTGTTAAAAAAGCAAAAACAATATGTAACAAAGGTGTAAAGTTTAGTACTTTAGTAGTTACATACTTTTACTGAATACATTTGTCTTTCATTCCAGATCAGTGCCTACAAGACAACCAAAAATTACCATTTGTTATACTCATTTAATTCTTTCAAACTACTTTTAATTGCATAATTTAGGCTTGCAAAGATTCAGTGGAGCGGTTCTTCCTTCTGTGGTCAACTGCAATACCAATGCTTAAAGCCCGTATCTATCCTAGTATCTCAGGTGTTTTTCCTCCCACAAAACCAGTATTTTGATCTGAATTAATTATCTTCCAGTTCCAGAAATAACTCAATTGTTCTTTATATCAGTACTGCTATTTTTAAATTCAAGCTTTGATGTCCCAGATAGAATTCCAGAATAATTTTTTTGATATTTATATATATCAGCATTCGATTTAAAAATGTGCGGATTTCTGAACTGCATCTTTCTGAAGCAGAAACCAATGTTTATACTGTCAGCCAGTGTTTATATTAGACACAATTTTTCTACCTTGATACACATTTGAACTTTGGGAATGGATATACGTACTTGCATGCTTATCAGCCTGACTAACAAGAGCATTTGAAAGATCCCTTCTTCTGTAGAAACATGAGACTTTTGCTTCCACCTGTCCATTTGCAGTCTACCAAGAAAAATTCTCAAATATTATTCTGTGCTTTATAAGGTATTATCTAAACACAATTAACTTTAAACTAAAAGCTAGAAGATTTCAATTGCTTCTGAATGACTGATTTTCTTTCAGTATGAACTTTTTAAAACATTTTTCTTGTAGCCTAACTTTCCAAGAATTTTAATATCTCCCGGAAGAAATGAAAATGCAATCAAAGAAAATAACATCATTCAGTTTTTTATGTTAGCTTCAGCAATGCTTTCTCTCTGAAACTACATCTCAATTCTAGACTGCATTTTGATTTTCTTTTATGCACAACTTGGCAAAAAATGAAGTACACAAACAAACTAATTAACAGTTATTTTTAAGTAGAAAAAGCAAATTGTTCATCTAAAAAATGAATAAAAAAATGAATCCATTGCTACATTGAAAATTATAAAAATATCACCTTTGTAAGTTCTTCAATCCTTCTTATTTGATATGGATGACTTGGCTGGGTTTCCACATAAACATAATCTAAAAATCAAGTAAGAAATTTAAAAAGATATAGCTCTAGCTGCTTTGCTTGACAAAAAACCAGATGATATTAAACAGAAAATGTAGATCTAGCAGGGATGGTAATAACAATTTTACAAATGCCCTGCATCTTACAAATACCTTCTAACAAAATTATATACTAGCCACAAAAATATCCCAGCTGGAAAACAGGGAATCTCAGTATGAAAATAAGATGTGCTCTCATAATGCACAAACAATGATAACAACTCATCAGAATTGGCTATTAGGACATCAAAAATTATATCATCCCTTGAAAGCATCTTTCAAATTTTTTAAACTTTTCTAAAATTTTAGGCCATAACAATATCTGTAAACTGTTTTGAAGAATAAAGAAAGGGGAAATTTTCCTTAAACAAATGGTTTCTTAAAACCAAATGTAAAAATTGCTGCAGAACAAGCCTGCTTGAAGTTTCAATTTAACAACTAGAAAGAAAAAATTTGCTGTGCACATGTTGAGAATTTGTTTATCCCATACCCTTAGTATTTTGTTAACTTAAAGGCACACTGTCATGATGATGCTCACTAGTCTACAAGGTCTTCAAGTAGACCTATTCCATTGTTTTGGTAGACCAATAAACAGCACAACAATGTGTCTTTAAGTAAATTGTTTTTGCAGTAAGAAAAAACATGAACAAATGATATGACCAAAAAGAAGGACACAGTCATCAATACTCAACCACTGAGCAACCTAGTCATTTTTTAACACCCAGGACCACTTATTCGCACTGTCCTCTCTCGCACACAATTTCTCTCACTATAATTTCTCAAATCCTGTTATACACTTGCTAAAACATTTCTTGCAATGATACCATTTGCTTAACATGATCAGAAAAAATTACTTTGTTGGAACTCTAAATAGGACAAAAACATATTTCTGTTTTTGAAAAATGTCATCTTTGAAAAATGTGATGCAAATCATACACCTCTGGCAACAAATGCCTGCAAGAAAAGTCCTGAAAATTTTCAAAATGATTCAAAAGTTTAATTTTAGTACATAAAGACTATGACCTTGTTCAATTTTACAATTATTTGTTCATGAAATGTCATTCAATAAAGAGTGCATTTTTCTCACTTGAAGAAAAACATCAGGTTTGTCTTAGAAAATATTAAATAATTTTGCACATTTAAATTGTATGTACATTTAATGCAAAAAAAATCAGAGGAAAAATTTTGAAAGATTTCTAACAAAATATTTTCCATAGCATTGTAAAGTTGCTTGTCTTTTTCAGGAAAATTTCGCAATGCTATTTTTTCGCATTTGAAGCAACCTCTTATTACTATGTAGAGAACTCCATCCCTGCAATTCTTTCATTAAAACCTTCTCTGATCACAGGCTTTACGAAATTAAACCAATTAACAGTTTCAAGGTTTTCAAGATTCTGAGAATATCAAAACAACAAATCAATGGAATTCAAGGGGAGTGATTTTTCATTATCTAAGGTTGCGGGGGAAGTGTGGAGGTGAGCATGAACTATTGTTTGGCTCAAAAGCCTTTACCTAGTAGAAGCAAATTATTAATCATGCTGTGGTCTAAAAACGGCTGAAATATATATATATACATCAATAGAAGCAGTGCTTTAAATATCAAAGTAAACAAAGCCTTAACATACACTAAAATTTCAGGCAGTCAATAAGCACTACAAAAATTAAAAACAAATATTGAAGTTGCTGGCATTTGAAAAACTTTAGCAAAATTTTTCTACTTTTTGAAAGGGATATCTCTACATACAGATCAACCATCCTTAGGAAGTTTTTTAATATATAGATTAAATTTTATAATTCAAAGCAAAAACAGGCTGGTCACATAAAAACTGAAAGGAATTAAATAGGAAGTTTTTTAAAATACTCTGCAAAAAGCAAATCTTTCAAGTAGCAAGCTCAAACAACTAAGAGTTTAAGTGCTTAAATTAGATTTATAACTGAAGATATATCAATATTTGCTAGCCCTGTTTCTCAAAATTTTCAAAGGAACTGGCTTTCAATGTCTTCAACAAAAGCTGGTTGTTAGTGTTCTTAAGGGAAGTAAAAAGGTGAAACACTGATATTAGATTAGAAAAACTGGTTGCATGTGACCATATATTCAGATAGTTAATAAACAATACCAAGATTTACTGTTGCATGTTTTAGTTTCTGAGAGAAAAGCTAAGAAAATTCTGTTCTAGACAGGGAAATTGTCCTTTGTATGCATGAACTTTAGATTGAAACAGAATAACGGCATAATATGCATACGGCAAAGTTTCCAGTCTGGGTTATAAGTCATGTTGCTTTCAACATTTCATAACTTTATTACTTTGCAAAAGATGTTTGTCTGCATCATTTGATATCATCAGACTTTTCAACAGTAAATTAAAAAAAATGAAATCCATGGTGAGTTTTTCAAGTGCCAGTGATTTTTGAAACAAAAGAAAAATCATAGAAAATGAAAGTAATAATAGAAAGATAAAATATTCATTTCCATATTTATGATTGATTTCATCCTAGATCTCAACAAGTAACAGGATTTGGGTAGTCAGAATAATGACTATTAATGAAATATTATTTCCCAATTGGCACAAATACTTTTGTGACCCACGAGGTCATTATTCCAGGAACGATATTAACATTGCTTGAGGAAATTTTCTTTTGATTGCTAGAATGAAAAGAGCAGAACTATGAACGAACAGAATGTATATCATGATTGATTTGCTACCCAAGGTTGCATCACAGATAGCAGATGGCCTAGTGGTGAACCAAACACGGACGGCGGTGAAAGGCGACGCACTTTAGTTCAGGTCAAGCAGATGAAGGTTTTACAGATTGTCTAATGATCATTTAATAACGGGTGAATACCAATTTTAGAAGTGGGGTATAGATAGTACCGCGTTTGTAGTCAGTTCAGTCAATAACTTTTAAAGTTCAAATCCGGACGGACATTGTCTACTCGAAACCGACATTCGACAACAAAGGCGGCCAAACCGCCTAGCCTAGGCCTACGGCGGAATGCATCGAAGCGGGTATGTGAAACTGTACATGGAACCCTACTGTACAATTAACAACACAAGTAAGCGCATGAAATGCACCTTAGTTTAGACTTCAAAACAAATCTATGTGTAATATACTATGGAGACATCTACTACAAAGAAATCGTGGCCGTGGCGAACATAATCTTGCCAACTGGCGGCATCGAGACAAAGGCTCCGCCGTACATCTGAACGGCAAAATAAAAACGCTCTTACCTCCAACGCGATAGATGTTAGACGCAGGAAGCATCTTGGACACCGGAGCCGAAGACTCATACCCAGCTTTGTACCTTGACATTTCTTACCGGCCGATGACGACTATTATTTGTAGACTGTTCTTGCCATTTACCCTTGGCGTTCCTCCGTCACACAATGAAGGCTGCAATTATTTACATCAATCAAATTTGCGGTCATGCAGTCTATACCTACGTCATCAACCCCCCTCGAAGCTGGTTAAAAATTGAACCATAGTAAATATTGCAATTGCTACTCTTGGCTGCACACATGACACGTTTTTTACGGTTGTAGAGAGTTTGCCAGTTGGTCAACTGTCTGTCTCGTTGATCTGATATCGCTTTTTAGGAGAGGAAGATGAACATATTTTCTTCAAGACAAATTCTATTCAAAGCAAATATCATATAGGTATCAAATGTTCAGTTATTGTTCCGAAACGAAGTAATAATGAAAGTTTTCTAGCTGCAGACGTGAAATGAATAAGAAGCTGGGTTATTTAGAAGTGTTTCAAAAACGTTGCAAAGTCTGTCTCAAGGAGTTATCAAACATATTGCAACATCATAAGGATACTTCAACCATTTCAATTGATTTTTTCAAATAGTTTGCCTGAGAAGTATTTGTATCATAAACGATATATAAAAGAAAAGCTATATGTTCTAGTATCAGGTAAGATCAGGTTTTGATGACATTGTAGAAGAATATATTAAGGACAGCATTTCCTATAAAGACATTCCTATATAAGGAGTAGTCGCCTTCTCTATGAAGAATCCATTTGCTTAAAGATTTATTCGCTTATGAAGTCATCAAATAATTCCAATATCTTTATTCTTCTTCAAATCAAAGTATGATGTAATGCCTATTATAACACCTCCTTGTAACGGACACATCTAGACAACGGACAAACAATCTCGTCTCAAGATTTTTTTACAACCAAAGTCTCGTAGAAGTAACCTAGAAACAACGGATACCTTCGTATAACTGACATAAGCTCTGATCACACAGGTGTTTGCTACAATGATTTTCTACTGTTCGAGCAGATGGTGTGGACGCCGAATCCTTTCGATAAGCAACTGAAAAAATTCAGTCATTGCAATACAATTCACCATGTTTGCTATAAATCATAAATAGAGAAAAGGCAGTTCCATTTATCTATCAATGTTGGAGTAAAAAATAAAATAAAAAAGATATTGCTTTTCAATCATGACATCATCTTTTACCAGATATCAAAATTTGTGATATCTATTATTTACCAACATGAAAAAGCAGTAGCACGGAGGGTAGAAATGCTGAATGAACATGCTACAAGTTATAAATTCCCTGCCTAAAATGATATTTCAATCTGCAGACTTTTTTCTTTGTGAATAAAATAGGTAACCTAAGATGTACAATTTGATAAAAAACGCTTTTTGAAAACAAGAGTTTCTTAACCTTGAGAAATTCTATAGGACTGTTTGTGTTTGATGTAAAAGAAACTCAAAGTAATTGAATTTGAAAGCGTAGAATTTCGAGAACTTTTCAGGGCAGAAAAAACGCGTCTTTTGAGCGAAAGAGTCATGAATTAGAATTGCATAGAAATTGGTACATATGCGCTTTTGGTGTATCTAATAAAACGGCTCTAGATGCAAAATTACATTTCCAGATTTCCCTTTGATTCGTAGGGACATTTACATGTTAAATGCTGGCTGCAGAAAATATCTACACCACCTCGCCATAAAATCACAAGAGAAAAGTTTGTTATGCATCCCAATCAGAAGCGTTAATAGCTAGAATTTTGCCCAGAAAAATTGTTTTCAATATCGCAAGGCCAATTCTGTCAAGAATTCCTTCGATTTGCAAGGCCTTCAACACAATGATATGTTATCAGTTATAAGAAGAAGGGGACCATAATTGAAGAAATTGGCGTGCAGAAGCCACCAATCTTTAAAATCCAAGTTATATGGCAATTTTGCCCAGAAAAATTGTTTTCAATATCGCAAGGCCAATTCTGTCAAGAATTCCTTCGATTTGCAAGGCCTTCAACACAATGATATGTTAGCAGTTATAAGAAGAAGGGGATCATAATTGAAGAAATTGGCGTGCAGAAGCCACCAATCTTTAAAATACGGACATGTTCAATGTGCTCTCTAGTTGTAATGGTCATTCACTGACAACAGTTAGAATCAACAACCATCTTCTCTCGATAGAAGTTTATCATGAACTATCCATATCCTTGTAAACTCAGAGACCATGTTTAGCCCCTAGCAATCAGACAAAATTTATTGAATTTCAGGTTCATTCGGTCAATTTTATCTCTGCGAGGCAACAATTTTCGGGTAAGACCCATACACAGCCCTCCTAAACGTTTAACCTCCGCTACGCCAACGAAAATTGTTATAAATTAAACTGGTCTAGTCTTGTCGATTGTAAATTTGTTTTAAGTATAGATCAAGGTAAGCTAGTGATGAAAAGAGTAGATCGTAGTGATGACGACGGTCTTGGGTTCGAGTCCCTAATTTTCACCAAATTTTCACTTAGAGTGAAGAGAGTCACCAGCTCTCTGTAATACCTTCAGAAGCAAGGGAGCAACAAATACAAAAGGGTGTAAAGAAGGGTGTAAATAGCTGATGAAAAGTATTCGGGGAAACTTGTATCCTAGTAAAAAATTGTCTTTCTTATTGCCAAAAGCTTGGAAACTTCAATTTCAAAATTTCCTGGAGCTTCCAAAACGAGGTCATCATAAAAGATAGTTTATTAGAACGAGGTTTTTATATTTTCGATCAAAAAGTCAAGATCACCAAAAATCAGCAATGGAGCAACAGTTCGTGCACGGGAAAAATAGGAAGTTGGAAAGAGGGAAAGGAGGACTGCGCATGGTAGCTATAGATGAAGAATCAAAATCTCCATTTGAGATAGAAGAACCGAAGTGGCTGGATGACTCTCAGGTTCAAATAATGTAGAATCTGTTTCTTCATTCAAGACTGATTATGCACTACCCACTCGTACCCTCATATTGAAACATAACTGTTCAGTGATTTGATAAGCAACTTTGGTCCTTGCAAACTGAAAACGTTCTACATGATTTTTGATAGGCATCCAGATTCTTAAGGACGCCATTTGATCTGATATTGAATGTACATTTTAGTACTGCGCAAAGTTTTATTTGGTTTTCCTAAAATACTTTGAAAGAATTTAGGAAGATAAATATATTTTTGTAAAGACAGGCTGGTAGTCGTTTTCCACTTTGAATTTCAGCTTTGCTTTCAGCCAATGATACCAAAAATCTCCCAGCTAAGTGCATCCCAACTGGATTTTCTCCTGCTGCATAGCATCAGTGTACACTGCTAGTGTCAAATTTTTGTGTGCGTTTATTTCTGTGTCAAATTCATAGTAATTTAGAGTATTTTGAGTTGTCAACAATCCAAGTTATCCATGGCCTCACCATAAATCCTCTGTTGATTGTATGTATGTATGGGATTTTTTTAAACCTTTAACCTAAAAGGTACCGTCTAGGCAACACTGGTTTGCACCTGGTTTAAAAAGAAAAACTTTTAATATTTACATACCTATACACATTCATACTTCATTTGTTTTACAGTCTGTGCTAATAGAGCAGGTTAAATCTGATTGGACCTGCACAGTACCATCAAGAAGGGAAAGCTAGCCAGGGTAAATTCCCAGGGCCCTGGTCTTAAGAAGGGCCTGCAAAAAGTTTTACCCTTTTTTAATAGCGATTTTTTTAATATATGCCACTTTTCTACAATTGATGCAGCTTAATTGTAAGCTCCTTGGAAACATGACCAATCTTTTTATCTAGGGTTGAAAAAACTGATTTTGCATTTTCTTCTGACATTAACTTTGTTCTGATTATAGTCCCCCCTAAATATAGTCCCCCTAGATGTAAGCCCAAAAAACGATCTTTGGACCAATGTAAGTCCTAGGCCTATATTCAGAATTTTACGGTAGAGAGGCTGTTTATTAGTAATTTGGCAAATAAAGTTTATTTACTTAAAACTGTTTTGTTTTTACTGTTCATTAATGTTCCCAATGCTTAATTTTTTAGCATCCTTTCTGTATGAGATGCAAAAAAATGTTCTCCTTTACACTAAGAAGGGTAAGTAAAATTTACTGTACATGAGAAAACTGCCAAATCATGGTTTTTTGTTTGCTATTTAGCAATAGTTTCACTGATTTGTCACACATATTGAAGGTAGGTTTTGCATAAGAAAGAAACATGATGACGTTTAAGGCTAGATTGTGGATTATTAGCAATGTTTTGAAAAATAAGAATCTTCCATTTATTTAAGAGTTTCTTCTTTCAATTTATTATGGACTTTCTTTTCTTAAAACATTGTTGCATTCTTAACATATTTCTGACGTGTTTATTTTACCTCTTTACCTATTTACCTAAGAGAATTACTTCTAAGACAGAAAACAATTTGCCCCTGGTCTGAGTTTGACTTGATACTAACCAGTATTCAACTCTTTTTAGCATCATTGTAGAAGATGTGGAAGAGTATTTTGCTCTGCCTGTTGTAAGAACAAGATCAGTTTGCCATGCATTTCATATGTTGATCCAGAAAGAGTTTGTATGGAATGTTTGCCAGTTGCAAAAGATGAAAACATCTTCTTCGCAAAGGATCTCAAGGTTTTAATTGAGGGTATGGTGATGAAGTTAAGCTCTTTCTTGTAGTAGTAGCTTCTTAATACTAAAATCAATTAATATAATATGATGTTGATATTCTATGTTACTAAAATGAGTATAGTGGTCAAACATTAAATAATTTCTGTGAACAAATTAAATAATTAGAAGTATATTTTTGTTCTGATCCACTTCAAGGTATTGATAAAAGCATATCTTTATCAATTTAGACATTGGTACTTCTTTTCAGGTGCATCATTTGTTTTGAATGACAGCTCTGTGATCTGTGAATGCAAACTGCATGAACAATCTCACAGGTGACTAATGAATCTTGACTGCATACCTAATTCAATGCTTTTCAAGAAAATGCTCTCTTTGTCTTCTTTGTGAAGATAGCCGCATTGTCTTTACTGAAGGCAAAATGTTTCAAATCAAACCTTCATAAAAGCACACTCAGCAGCAGTGAAAGTCCATTTAAAAACATTACAAGCAGTGACCTAGGGGGAGAGGCAAGAGGGGGCTGATGCCCCCTAATGGCAAAAAAGGTTTTTATTGGCGTTCAAAAGGGTGTGGACCGAATAGTTTTCACTCTGTAAAGCTAGGTCATGCCATTTGGCTCTTTCTTTTAAATGTAAAAATGCTTTTTCATAATGAAAACTCTTTTTGTCTTTCACCAGACAGACAACATTCAATAATCTTAAAGATTGGTATTTAGAAGTCCTCAACTTTCTATCTTCCTCAAGGAATCACAACAAAACTTAGGGTTTCTTTTATCACCTTGGAGGTTTTCCACACAACTTTTCACTTGAGCCATTTTTGGCAATTAAATGGCAAAATAGCTTATTTATTTATTATTGCAGCAAACTTCTTTTCAAATGTTTGGAGAATAAAGACACCATGGCTCAGGACTCAGTGCAACTCAAGAACATCACATCCATTGAAAACATTACAGAAACAGTGGAAGGTGAGTTTTCATCACTATCAGTTGTCAATTGGTTTATCACAATGGCTGCTGATCGATCGACCCAATAGAGGTTATGAAATCTCTGTAACAGGACTCATTTTCTTGTATCCACTTTATCAAAACTTCCTCTTCCATAGGGCATTGTCTTTATTTACTTCCTGCTCTTGATTGTAACCTTGCATACACTTTTCTTAAGTATTCTCAAAGATCAAATAATGACTTGAAACTGAATATACCTAATAACAAGTTTGTAGTAGTCAGAAAGACAAAACATCTCTGTTTTCAAATTGACCATTTTTCGGTTTTTTAAAACAGGCCAAGTTTTTTCCACTGAATGAAACTCTCAAGCTCTCTACAAAAAAATTTTAGAGTACTACTTTTGATACTGTCTTTTGCTGTGGTTGCACTTGGTTAAACTTGAAATATAATTTTGGAATAAACTTAATGCCTTGCTGCTAGGACAACAGTGGATAGTAGCTTTAATGCCACAGTAAATTAACAAAGTAAATTTGCTACTGGCAGAGTTATAGCTGGTCAATCAAAGAGAATGACGAATTGGATTGCTTTACAGTATCTTATGTGACCTCTGCAGGGTCGTCAAGAGGGGGGAAAAGGGGGCAAATTGCCCCAGAGCCTTGAGGTCTATGGGGCCTCATTAAGTAATGAATTCCATTTAAAAATGGAACCAATTAAAAGTAACAAAATTATGCCTGAAACTTTTAAAACTTTTAGTAAAACTTTAAAAAGAATGAATGAAAATTTAAGCTAATCTAAAGGATGTGGTTGTGAAAACTTTCGCTTGTAGGGTGTCTTATCTTTCTGTTTGCCACAGGGCCATGAAAACCTTTGCCACAGCCTTGGCCCTTTGCCAGAAGTTTGCAATGCTCATCTAACAGCCTTCGTCATTAAGCAATTATCCTGTAAAAAAGATCACTAGGTTGACTTGATTTAAAAGTGTGAAAAGTGATATTAGTATTCAAAGTAAATTTTTATTTACTATATTTATCATTGTTTTTATAATGTTATGAATCATTGTTTTTATAGAAGGACCACTATAGAAGGATTATCTTGCACAAATTTCCCAACTTTTATTTATGGTGAAGCCTGCCTGCAAGCCAATAAGTTATATGGCAAATTCCAAATAAAGGCTTGTGTTATTTACAATATACTGTTTTCTTTGTTAATAAATATCTTAGAATTTGTTATGCTTCTAAATTAATTTTAAAATATCTCTCTTAAGTATTTTATAGAAATGATATCTATTTGATTTTTTCTTAAGGAAGTGAAAAAGTCTGTGGAAAGGTTTTGAAGATAAAAGAGCAGAGTGAAACAGAACTGCTTAAATTGAGGGTCCAAGAGGGAGACAAAGTTCAACAAAAATCAGCTGAATTTCTTCATGCAATCCAAAAGGTGATGGCATTCTTCTTAGCTCATTTTTCTCCATATTAAAATCTCTACACATTCTCTGTTCTCCCATTTTCAAGTCTATCCCGTTTTCAGGGAAATTTTTTATACACCTGTTATAAAACACCATTTTTGAAAACATTTTCTGCAGCTAAAGAAGTTTACCACGTATCTGTCGTATCTACTGAATTGCGACATCCCCCAAGAGTTATGTATCGGTACTTTACTCGGCAGATTCGGTATTTTGGTGCTCACTCGTTAAATTTGGAGGTGGCGTTAATTAAAAAATCGCTGATAGTCGATGGATACACTCTTTTTTTTATAAGAACCAGTAAATTTAAGTTCAGGCTGACTGTTCTTAATTTTTTCGAAAATCTGAGGCTGGATTGTTCTTAATTTGTTCTTAAATTAAAAGGGTGTAAGCAGTGCTATTGCTAGCTTTTTCGCTCTAAGGGGGGTGTTCAGGCCTCATTTGCCAACAAAGTGAGTGAGACAGCCTTAATTTGCTGACAAATTTGAATATTCACCGAAAAAGCACCCACGCATCGCTTAAAATCCTCGATTTTGAGAAAAAACGTTGTTCAAAATTGCATTTTGCAGAAGCTCAGCCTCAGCTTATTCTTAATTTGTTCTTAACTTTTGACCAGCTTTGAGGCTCGTGTTCTTATAAAATTGTTCTTATAAAAAAAGAGTGTATTTGATTTTTTTCATTTACATTTGATCCTCTTCGCTCAACTATTAATTGGCAAACTGAAACCAGTGAGCACCAACGCCATTTTACAATGTTTCAGTGCTGGGTGCGCGAATGAGGAGAATGATTACCAGAAAATCGTTTTTCAAAGGAAAGCCTATCCCAATATCCTTTTCAGGACTGGCTATGCGTGTCTGTGTCTATTTACTATTTCATCGCTATGTTCCCGAACAAAACAATAATGGTATTGCTTTAGACTGCTATTATTAAGATATAATTCAGAATGGTACTTTAAGATTTCAGAGAGACGGAGAGTTTAAAAAACTTCAAAATAATTGAAAAATTTTACGTTTTTATTTACACTAACAGTGGGAAAACTGTTTAAGAATCTCAAAGTCAATAGTAAACGGGGGAGAAGGTCCCTTTATTTTTGATATCAGAGTATGCCATTTTAAATCACCTGAAACTTGACACCCCCTAAGAAATATTTCCAGCACCACCCCTGATTTGCTAGCGACAAAAATATACTTTCTCATGAAATCAAATGATTTGAAACAGTTTTTTGGTAAATCTTCTAAAAACAATTACTTCGGCCATGTCATAATAGGTAAAGCAAGCAGTTGATACAACGGGGAAATGTGACGCCATCTTATCAAAACAATAGGCTTGCCCCTCCCCCAATATTTGAGCAAGTGCCCGTCCCTGAAATATTGTAATGCTACAAGAAAGTATTACAGACATAAAGACGAAATTTCAGCAGTGATATATATTTTTTCTTCTTTTTTAGGCTATGGAGTTACTTTTTGATGTTCAGTAATCCACACCGGCTGGTTATAAATCATAGATTTCATAAATCCTGTTTAGACTAAGTTTTGATTTGATTATAATTTCATAAGACTAAGTTTTGCTTTGAGATAATTTATAATAGATTTTGATTATTTTTGTGAAGCAAAACATTTTCCATTTTTTCCTTCTTATCACAAAGTTACGCAAATAAAAATTTATGTATATTATACTTTTGTACATAACAACAACAAATTTTGTTCAAAATGTCACTTTTTGAGATAAATCGTTTTTCAGTTAGGGTATAACAGTTGTTTTCTATTCAAAAAATAATATTATAAGAATAACCTTCTGAAAGTATCCACCCAATTTACTTTTAGTTTTGATGGCCTCCGTTTATTACTTGTAAATATTTTCAGCAACATTATATACACTGCTTTTTCATCAATGTTGTTGCTGAAATAAATTTAGAAATAAATATGCTCGAAATTGATTTTTCCATGGCTAAATTCTCAGTTGAACATTTATCTTTACTATACTTTACTGATTTTTTTGGATGCTTTCCTATCAGATTTTGCCAGACCCCATCCCTGCTCAAAGTCTATTACAAGCCTATTAGAATAGGAAAAACCAATCCATTCACACCTTCACGGTAATTGTCACCACACCACGCATTGTCAATCATAAAGTGTCACATAAATGAGCCTCATACTTTAAATTATAACAAAAAGGGGGGTTAACACAAGGAAAAACTTTATTACTAAGTCAGTTCTTTTTTCATATAGAATCAAAAAATTCTTTTAATATTATTGAAAAGATTTTATGTTTACCTTTTCATCTGGTTTTCTTTTTCTACCCCCTCACCTCTCCAACTCCTGTTCAATAGGCTATACTTAAGAGTATGTAAGTTTTTTATAGAGAAAGTATATTTTTGTACATAAAAGTGTGATTGTTAGATAGAGCTACTAGATGATGCTTATAAAAATATTTTACCAAATAGCCATAGCCTCGTCTATTGGAAGAAATCTTCTCTGTTGAAGAAAGTTATATTTGTCCTCTAATAAATACGAATTCGTTGTCATGTTGAAGTATGATGTTGCCAGTTGACTGAGCTACCACAGCAGCTTTACCATGAAGCATCCAGAAAATACATTTGCCCAAAATCGTGACTTTCTGACCTCTCTCCTCCTGTAATGCCGCAACTCTCTTCTAATGTGCAAAATATCTGTTGCCAAAGATTTAAGACCGTTTGGCTGAAGATTAAAACATTCACGACACCTTTCAACGATTTTCAAATGAACTTCAGCTATTTTTTGTTAATCTAATGAAAAAATATTTTGAGCATATGTATTCTCCTTTGAAACAATGTCCACTATGTACATGATTCTACTATGTACAATTTCCACTATGATTTATGATTAATGATTTATGATTTATGATTTATGATTTCCACTATGATTAAATCTTTGAAACAATTTCCACTATGTACATGATTCTACGTCGAACCTACCCTTTATGGACGCCCTCCCTCTGTTACACATGATATTCATCTTCTTTTATTACTTTTTTTGACAACGTATCAACTTTTACATCTTTTCGATCAACCCCTCAAAAACTCATGTTTTTAGTTTTACAACGTTCCTTCGACTTCGACAAGGCGGTGTATGGCAGGAATAGGACTAAACTTATTTTCCAACTATTGCAGAAACCAGGAAGCCGCCCTGATATCTCATAAATTATTAATACGTCGTTATCCAAAAGAGATAATCAGTTACATATTAGTTTTAACCAAACATTTTAAGCTATCATTAATTCCATAATTATTCGATTTTCGTTTAAATAAAACAGTTAAGAAGAATAGGGAGCGGATATCAGATTAATTTCGATGAATAAATATAGCATGACAATGCAATATGATGAGGATTTTATTTAAGTGGCTTTTGCAAACAAATATGTTAGAGATAAATATGCGAAATCTAATAAAAGTGTATAAAAGCAGGTACAGGGCCATGTCAAGTGCAGTGAGGTCGGGAGTTATTAGGGGGGGGGGGGTTGCGTTCAATAGAAATTTTGTAAAGTTTGGCTTTCTCCTAGGGCCCCGTGATTCTGAATTTCATCCAGCGAGTAGAGAAACACCATCAATCCCGCAAAAGGAAAACTCATAAATGAAATTAAAAACTTTGGAGTCCCTCTGAACATGTTTGCAAAAGCCCAAGATAGAGTTCAGGTTTTTATTCTGACTAGAAATGGGAGTACTCCATGTTGTTTTTTCGTCGCCTTTTAATACAAATAACAGTAAGAGCGTAGTTAACTACGACTTCATAGCACAGAAAGACTAAAATCTTTCGTAAAAACACTTCAATTGCAAGGATACCCAACAGAATATTCTCATTGAAGTCGAGGCTTCGAGTCGAATCAACGAAAGGAATATGGAAATTTCTAGGTAAAACATGAATGGATGACTGCTTCTTGCATTGCATTCAAATTACAGAATTAGAACGAAACATTTGAATCTTGGAGAGGCATCTAAAAGCTATCTATTGGTTACAAAAGCCGAAACGTGGCAAGTAATGCCAGATGATCTGAAGATATGAATGGGTTGGGAAGAGTTTGCATTGCAGACAAATCCTTCTCCGTGAGTAAAGACAAAACCCCTGTTAAATAAAGCTGCTTTTTCGATGAACTGTGGCGCACATTCCTAGCTCCATAACGTCTTTGTGGGTTTTGTTGTGTAGTTCCTTGAGAAAACAAAATGTAATCAACAGTACCTTGACATGACGTCACTGTCCTTTGTCCTGGATGGTGCCTATAAGCACTACGTAGTTCAAGCGTGTGCTTCAGAACACCAGTCTCTTCAACTGTGCCAGTTCTTCCACTGCTTCTTGTACCCATTATGACGCAATCTTCGGATAGGTCCTTTGCATTCGTATCGCCTTTAGATTGGTCGCTCTCCTTCCTGTCCAACTGCTTTTGGCACAAGCCTGTGAGACCCAACTCTGTCAAAACGTTGTTGCTTTCAAAGATATTGCTGTTCCCACTCTGACTTCCACGGTATTGAGGCACCTGCCCAGAAGCAGTCTCTCTGCATGTTCCTTCATATCGTAGCCGGCCTTTAGTTACAAAGTCATACACAGAGCTTAACGGAGTACTGTTAAAATCACCACAAATTATTACCGGATTATATTGATTTGTTGTAGGTCTTTCATTGGGTTGATATGCTGGGGTTCTAGCAATTTCACCAATTTCTGCGAAAAGCATGGCAAGCTGTAGCAATTTAATGTCACCTCTTTTCTTGTTGAACAGTATATGTGTGTTGGCGACAAATATCGGTGGTTTCCTTAATAGAACACCTTCTTCCTTAGGCTGAAGACCTATAATCATGCCAATGTTGTCCCTGTTCATTAGAGAGTGATGGGGTACGTGGTACTCGATGCTGCGACAGCATTTCAAAATAAATCTGCTTTCACGATAGAAGATAGCACAACCATCAGTCTTTCGGCCAGTTTTCTGCTTGTAAATTCCAAGGTATCCTAGGTGAAAAAAGGAAAACAATCAGTGTGATGTTTCAGCAGTCCATATACACAGTTTACCCTATATTTTTATTATTTGTCGAAATGTTAATTTTTTAGGAAAGTAACAGACCTTTTGAAAGCCTACAGATAAATAATTACCGAACAAAATGCAATCTAATGGTTTATAGATATAGGCAGTAGTGTATAAATTTACAGTTTAAACTTAAATGATAATGAAACAAGACACATACTCTTTGCAGTTATTAGAAGAAGACTTAACTAAAGCATATATTCACGTTTTGTAACAGATTGTAGAAAGAATAATTGCATTTCCATTCAAAACAATTTCGTTTAGGGCGGTAGACTCTAGTAAATTACCATTCAATCCGACATGTTAAACTTCTATCCATTCAAAAGAATCAATAAAGCATTAACAGCAACCAAATATCTATTATGAATGAAATGCAGTTAAATACTTCGGACAATAAGGTTTTGGAAGAACAACGTGAAAAAACTTCAGAAAAAAGTTTTTGGATTATTTCAAAATATATATCAAAACTAACTGTAACGTTACTCTAATTGATCATAGACAATTCAACACAAAGATAAAACTTGGAAAATTAGGAAAACTAGATCAACTAGGAAAACTAAGGAAAGATTGAGGAAATTTAGAGGATCACATGTTTTAGTGTGAATTTTGGAAATTTTTTTTAAAAGGATGAGACACATAGCAAATTCAACATTCACAAGAATCATAGGAACTACATTATGATCTTTGCACCACAAGGGAAAAAGAGGCAAACTCTGAGAAAATCATAATAACTACCAAACTGGAAAACCCATGCCTAGAATGCATCTAAGACAACAAGATTTTAAGACAACTGTTATGAAACATCTAAAAAATGCTTCTTTTTGAGTAACTAGTGCTAGTAATCTGAGGGTTCCAAAAAATTTGCTGACTTGGTTAATATCTTACATTTTTTGTAAAGAGCTTGCATGTTCTCTTTTTATCAAATTTTTAATCTACTTTTTGGTGTTTTCAAAGTGCATAGCATAAAAATGTTACCATTATTGAGCAGCTTTGGTTGGAACCAGTCAATAAAATGATCTGCTTCAACTTCTTGGAGACAAATAATCTGATCAACAAGAATAAAAATGGCCATTTAAGATTAACAAATCAAGGCAACCAAGATTAAGATGATTAAGATTAGACGATTTCCAAGCTCAACACAAGAAAGACAAGACATCATGGCAGAAAGTATCAAGCTCATCTCACACATTGTCAAGAAGCTATGGTACAGAACCAGTTTGGAAAGCATGCAACTGGCTCAAACATGCTCCTTGCTCTTCTATTGATAGCCAACATTTCTTGCCAATGCTTAACATTTTATTGAGGATCCTTAAAATTAAAATACAATTTTCAGGGCAGAACAGGAAGCAAGCAAGGATGCCGTGAGGTTTCGGAGCAATACCAAGCAAAGGAGGCCCCCTGCAAGAGGGTGAGCAGAAATTTGTGGTGACCATGTTCTTCAGAAAAGCTTTAAATGCATTTCATGATATTTCTTGCAGTCACTTCTTGCAATCGTTTAAAACATTTTACTATTTTTAGGCATACTTTTGCTACGTTTGATTAAATCCATTCTTAAAATAGAATTCATTACTTTATGAGGCCCCTAGATCTCAATATTGCCCCCTCTCTGCGGCCCTGAAAGCCAATCATCTGTCTGGCTTTTATGTCTCCTACACTGCCTCATTAATTCCTTGATAGACTAGGCTGTGTTTACGGCAAGTACCACCTGAGCCCGGAGAAACTGTGATGAGCATTTTCAGTTAGCTATTGACCTGGGTGTTCAGAATTGCGATGGTAAACAAAAATCTGCTGGTGCGTCTTGGAGCTGGAAGCTTTCCTTCTTAGCATCTTTGACCTAGTGCCTCTACGGAGGAGTTTTTTGATAATTTGTTGTTTTAAAACACCAAAACAGAATTTAACTCTACATTATATCGACAACACATTGATAATCATCAAAACAAGTTTGGGCATCAGTGGGGGAGGGGTGTATGATTTTTAAGGTCATGTGACTTACAATACCCTTACAAAAGCAATTTCAGCGTAAAGGTTCAATATAAATTTTTGGATAGATGTGATTTTATTGCCATTTTGTTATTTTACGGGGAAATTTATCTTTTGGTTGTTACATCTTTGGGCTTGTTGTGTCACCCTTTATCATCAATGGGGAAAACTGGTAAACATGGCAGATAAAGGTCCCATGATACTTATAAATCACAACAGCTTTTTTAAATCTTGCTAGAATATTTAAAGAATAATACACAAATCCTTTTGGATCTGTTTTAGACAGAGGCTTATTTGACAACTTAAGTTCTGATGTGCCTGTGGATGAAGTTTGGTGCAATGACATACTAAAAACTAGAAAGGTAAGGGAAACACTACAGGAAATGTTTGTTCAAGAAAGTTTAGAAAAAGAGAAATTCCGCTCCATGAACCAATGACAAAAACTAGTTTTATTTGATAAGGGAAACAACTTGGTTAAAACAATTGCAGTTGACAGAGACATCTTAGGAAAACTGCTCGCGATATCAGCAACAAGAGAAAGGAATATCGATTTCAAACCAGCCTTGGATCAGCCTTGGTGGTTTAAAGCAACAAATCATTTAAAAACTTCTCTGCAGAGGCACAAGACCAAAGAGACTAAGAAGAAAAGCTCCTAAACTTCATCACAACTTTTCGGGGCTCAGGTGGCACTTACCGTAACCACAGTCTGGTATATGAAAGAAACCATGTATTGATTACCTACAATTAGAAGTAAAAAAAGGGTTGCCACAGAAGTTTCAGCATCCTTGAGTGCAAGATCTGGTAATTTATGCCCAGAAACAATTGAAATAATAAAAGCAAGTTACAAGCAAAGTATAAATCAAATTTTAAATAAGCAGAACATGTACTTACATCAGCATTATAAATTATGATTTCTTTCAGTAAATTGCTTTTTCTGTACTCCCATTTCAAAGTCCATTCAGGGCAGTTATTGTATAGCTGTTTGTGCTGCCACAACAAGATATCTGATAGTACATTATATGTCATTACTGTAAAATTGAAAGCATTTCTCAGACTTGATATTTCATCTGAAACATTAACTGGTAACATTTGCCGTCCTATTTGGTGTGGGCTTTGGTAAAGTGGATATGATATATGGTAGTGAGGTATGGAATGTGATTCTAGCTCTGTGTTAAAAGTTAGTATTGGCTCATTCTTGGAGACTAAAAAAGAACTTTTTCTTTGTTTAATGCCAAAAGCTCTACAAATATAATCATTTGATATCATCTCCAACCATGAAATGCCACAGTTAAAAAGAAAATCTGGCTTTCTACACACTAATGGCAAATCAAGAACCTCTTGTGATCTTTTACCGGATGCTTCACCATTTTCCCATCGCATATAATGCTGATGGGTTCCTTCTCTTCCAGTTCTGGTCCTGGAAAATGAACTATGTATTTTATCCCGTTCATACTCAGCAGGATATCCAAGATGTTGCCCAGGGGTTTCTTCCCCTGCATGTCGGTCGTATGCAAAATTTCTTGGTACTTGATGACCAGAATGGGAAGCATTCACATTATATTTTTCAAGATCTCCATGTGGATTTCTCCTCGTTACCCTACCTCTGGCTACATGGCTATTGAAGTTGCTTGATTCAGATAAGCTGCCGTTATCATTGTTAACTGTCAAGGGAGAGAACCTACCAGATCTATTTCCACGTCTCACAACTTCAGAATGTGGAAAATTAGCCATATTATTGATTGGAGTAATTCATGATGACAAAAAAAACTTCAAGGTGGTTTTCAAACTTCGATGAATCCAAACTGCGTCGACTTGTCATGACCATGGAGACTGTTTTCTGCCACCAATTAAAAATGAAACTCGTTTCATTCCGTCAATTTCTTTCTTGTCACTCTTAATTCACTGTTTCGGCAGACGAGGGGCCAGAAACATTTCGCGCCACAAAAATTTGACCGCCAACTTGAGATTTTGGCAACAGGCATACAGTCAAAGCAAATAGATTGTAGCTGTGATTGAAGCGTCGTCGAGACGAGGTCTCACCTTCCCTGAAAACACAATTGAGCTGAATTGATCTGTTGCAAAAAGTTGACATAATTAAAGCATAGAGTATTTTTAGAACTATAAGGCCCACTCTCTTTTTGTATGAGAAAAAGTGGCGGAAATGGCGGGGTTGTGGAGGGAGGGGGGCAAGTGCCATGTGAAATATTTTAAATAAAAATTTTAAGGCGGGCTGCCCTACTATTTAAGAAATTCCAAGGGCTGGCTCAGAAGCCCCTTAAAATTTCTAAGTATAGGATTTGAGTTGAGACAAAAAATCTTTCTTGTACAAGTTTGCCCGTCTCGGAGTTAAAATCAAGCATCAAGCATTATAACTTTATCACCCAAATTTAAGAAACGTTTAAGAAACCTTGAGCACTAAGCTCTAATCAATATTAAGAAGCTTGTGGGAAAAAGTGGTTGTTGCCCCCCCCCCGATCTTCTTTGATTTTGTTGTTGTTGTCACGTGATATTATTGACGAGTTGTGATGGGTGGTGTTTTGGTTGTTGTTAATTTACTAACTCGGGAATACCAATCCAGCATAAAGGGCATAAAGCTCCCTCAGAAAAACTGCCATAGACATCAGAAAGGTCAGTCATGAGGCTACGTTCCCACATCATCGAGAGCGAGTTGGGCCGTTGGTGCATCGGCGCCAAACGCTCAACCTACCATATAGGGGTTATTGGGTTACTAAGGGAAGTTACACAATAACCCCCAAATATGGTTGATAATTGGGAGGGAATGGACAGGAAAAGCTTCTTCTCCCCACTAATAGCCGATGCACCAGTCCTACCTAATAGCATCAGAAAACTCTAAGAAGCATAAAAGATGCCTGAAGGTATGAGAGGTTTTAACGATACCATAAAAGAAACTCAACACGCAAAGTTATACTGAAAAGGCATTTAGCATAAAGAAACCAAAATGAGGGAGGGAGGGGTGGGAAAATACGATGAAACAGCCTAGTTGTATTGTGACTTCACCAAGCAAGATGAGACCCACGCTATGCCAAAATCTTAAATACCCCTAGATTAACCAGGGGAATGAAAACGCCACGAAACACACATCTTACCCTAGTTATACAAATCAAATTCACAGGAGGCCGAAAGACGCATTGCCCATAAACTAATAGAGCAGATACAAGCAAAATGCGAGGAAGCGTGGAACAAGAAATCATAACGAAATAGTAATAACAACAATCTTATGCAATTTAGTTAACGCTCAAAAGCCCCTCGTGAAATTAACTCTGATTAAATTTCATTTAATCATCATTTCGATTGACTCTGAATCTGGAAAGAAGGACGCACGGACGTTGAAAGGGAAAAAGGAACATTCTATTCTGACGATCATAAAGACAAAGACGAACCCAAGAACTCTTGAACCGTATTATATATATATTCAGGTGACATTGTTTCGATTTTATTCTGATTGGGTTTAGTTCCTTAATTCCTTAATATTCTTCTATTTAATTGATGGTTTCTTGTTTTCTTGATATTTACGAGTTGGAGTATTATCGATCTATTTAGTTTAACTTACATACAGTCCTCTTTTCTCGAATTTGAATCTATGGATCCTTAATTTAGAACCTTTTGGTGATTCTGACTTGTCAGCGTTGGAGAGGGAGTGTCAGATAATTGTCATCTCTCTGTCTCCGACCCCGAGCTGCGATCCTGTGGCAGGATAATTTCTACAAAGCTTTCAGCTCTGAAGTTTCCAAATTTTCTTTGAAAAGAAAAGTGTTTTTAGTAGGTCTTTGATCATACAAGTCTGAAATCGGTTGGATCTATAGCCAATATTAATTTATAGTCAAATCAGCCAAGCTCCATTCAAGACAAATCACTGTAGTTAGGGTAGGTCTTGGTTCCTTTATCAAAGTCGGTGTCAACTATTTCCTAGCAAATTCACAAAATACTTAACTGGTTCTTGCCCCTTTATTTAGAGGAACAAACACACTATTATGACGTCATCGTCCAGCCAAACTTAGAAGTATCCCGTCAAAGGCGCATTGCAATGGTACCAATCTACTAGGTAAGGTTAATTCACCAATAAAATTGATGGGAGCAATGTTAGCAAAATTGTTTCTGATATTATCGTAAAATTAATTTTGTAATTTCGAGCAAGTTTGTAGAAAAATTATGATTGCAAATCACTATAAAACTGTCTCAATTTATAACAATGCACTATTCAGTTACCTTCCCTTCCCACGCTTTCGAAGAAGGTATTTATACCTTTATTTTATAAGAGAAAGGTCGAAGAAGTTGAAGGAATCATCTAAAAAATTGAGGTCTTGACTTCGTATTTAGTAAAAGGCAGACTTGTAGTATCCCTGTACGCTCAGCCTCGATAAGTTCCTTTACACGTATGTATTTGCAAAGAAAAAGACCAAAGAAACCCCCTCTGTGATTTCCGTGTTTCCATATGCAATCAAAGACCAGTTAATCAAATCAGGCCTTCTTCCTGGGTAGAGCAATCACTGACGCACATTGATTTTTTAAAAAGTGTCATCAATTTCTTCAGAGATTTCTGTTGAAAGTTAAGTAAGAACACAAAAGACTACAAATACAGTACTATCAGCTGCTAGAAATCCACAACAAAATAATGTCGAAAGAGCTATGTTTAGTCAGGGGCCGACACTTGGTCAAATATTGGGGGGCAAGATAAGATCACGTCACACACAAAAGACCATTGTCTTCCAAAATATGGGGGGGGGAGTGACCACCACCTCGAGCCCCAGGTGTCTGCCACTGTATCAATTCGTTTTGAAAAGGACATAAACAGGCTTTCATCTATATCTTAAAATATCAGTAACTCAAGTATAATTTGGTTGGTTTAAATAAAAAAAACATGTACTTAACTTACGCTTAATTGAGATCCAAACAATTTCATTTACTAACGATTTAGAAATTCTCCCGTTAAAATAATTTCTTTAGAATTTGTATACCAGCCAAATTGAGTTACATTCAAGTGATCTGGAGGCCACAGCCACAAAATCTATTTTTCGCAAAAAGGGAGGGAAATTTCATCCCTCTTAGTCTTAGCTAATCCAAAATAGAGTACTTAAGTATGACGTCATAATTTTTTTTAGGAATTTCTTAAATTTGACAACATAATCTTAAAGAATGGCTTAAAGATACCCGCTCAATATGCAAGATGAGATAGATTTAGATATGTTCCCAATTGGGCGAAATATGGATAATGAAAGATTTCAAGCTTGTTAGCGAATTACTGTTATTCTGATCTAGTTCATAAAGTTATGAACCAAGACTAATGTGGCCAGAGCTCAGCCAATTTTGGAATACCTACGGATTTTACATATTTAGAAGTATTTCATGATGCTTTTTTGGGTTATGGAAACAAAATTCAAAAATTCTAAAAATAGATTTGCGTGACGTCATTATTTCGGTACTCTATTGCTGCATAAAATTGCTCTGACTTTCAGGTTGGTGACAAAGAAAAATTAAGAAAGCCTGCATCGGAACGCAGACATTTCCTGTACAGGTTTAGGCCCATAACTTTGGTGGTGTTACCCGTGCAGAATAAACTTTACTATTATTGGTCACAGACTTAAACCCTCTAACAGTTCTCTACGCTCATATATTACTTGAAATGTTAGTTAATGGCATCCTTGGAGGCTTTACATAATGCAAAACAGACTCAAGACAAACTAAGAAATATAGAATCATTGGAGAGGCATTATTGTTTGAGAATAATCAAATCAAAAGGGAATGTTCATTTAAAACATAAGCATTTGACAAATTTTTGGAGGAGCACGAGCGGCAAATCAACCAACTCTCAAGAACAATGGCAGCTATGGTTCTGTGGTTTAGTGTCTAGGCAGAAACTACAGGTTATTTGGTATCTATATCTGATAAAAATAGGTAACAGACTGTGATATGTGCAATATTGACAACATGTCAAATATATAAAATAGAAACAACAACTAAGGAAGCATGTAATTTGATCACTTTTTATTTTCCCTCTTAAATACTACTACAAAACTACCTTTACTCAGGAACCTATGCACCAAAATGTGAATGATATGCAATAAAAAATTGATGCACACAAAGAAGTATTGCCAAGAATTACAGCTTTTCAGTGTTACATTGTCTGGGGAAACAATGCTCAAATCTTGGTTGCGTTTTTGCAAGCATCTTTGTAGCTTAATTCCTCTAAATCATTGCATTGTAACAAGCCTTGAAGACCATTTAATTTGCCTTTGAATGACATCTTTGTAGATGAATATACCATTTTTTGTTTTGATGGAGCATCATCAGGTGACCTGGAGCAAAAGGGAAAAAATATATAATTTTTCCACATACTTCAAAATGAACAAATACTACTTCAAGACAGTTTTGGTAGGTTCGTGAATAAATGGCAACAGACATCAGCTGACAAGAAGATGTTTTCATAGCTAACAAAACATGGAATACATCTACCTATACATTTGATTTGAAATATTTCTAATAGCACTATGAAAATTATAGATGGCAACCCCAGTTTTCAAAGCGGGTGATATTCTATTTTCTCAAAATCTGCTGAAAAACCTTTGTGCGTGTAGGGGGGGAGGGGGGGGGGATGATTTCTCAGATTGATTTAGACTTCTTGCAAAAAGGTCCCTATCACAAAAAATGCTGCTCTAGAAAGTTGCTTTTTCAAAAATTTTGCTATATTTCTCGAAAACCCACAACATCATACTGTATTCGTTGTTTCCTGCTCAGCACATTACTGTTTTGTTGAAATATTTCACTCTTACACCACAATTTCCTTTGAAACTTTGAATATCTGAATTTTTCAACTTTTTTAGGTTTCAAAGATCCAGCCCAGAACTTTCTTAACATTTTGAAGAACCAAGCACAACTTACTTATAAAATACGTTCTTATAAAAAAACATGTATGGCAACTTGGAGCTGATTTTAATGACAAATTTATGCCAGACACAAACAATGAATTTTTTGACACCACTGTTCTGAAAAATGCATGTCTATTAGCAATTTAAAAAAACAGATAGGTAATAGCATGAATCCTACCCATGAAAGATTTGATAGATGTGCATCATCACTACACATATGGTAATTTCTCTATGTCAAAGACTGTATAATCTATAGAAGTGCTATATTGGCTGTGTAATTCTCAATCATTTAAAATGTTTACGACCTCTCTGATACTTGTAAGATATCTAACCATAGGACCTGGACTTCAGCAAAATGAAAATTTCAAGGATGTCAAATTTAGCTAATATATCAACAAGCTCATATATTCAGAAAGGTCAAAAGAGACCAAGATCATAAGACTTTGATACTTACCAGTAAACCATAGTAAGCTTTGCTGATGATGATGATGGTGGTTGGATAAGTATTGTAGCGTATCTTGGTTCCTTTTTTGCCAAAATCAGTCTTCTTAGATTCCAGTACTCAACTGGCTCATCATTCTCCCTTTTAACATCGCAACTGGCCCCAATTTCCTTCCAAACCTTTTCAGACTCACCAACCTCTGGACATATATCAACAATAATCTCATTCATTTTGTCATTTGCTTTGAAAATAACAAAATCATACTTAGTTTTCATTTTGAACAGGTCATATGCCTCAAGGCATTGTGGATTTGTAGATATCCCTGCATCAAGTGTCTAAAATGAAAATTGCACAAATGATGTATAACTATATATATTTTGTTATAACAAAAAACTAGATATTTCTTGAAATTACTGATACTCATTCTAGTGGTGAGCTTGACGTCCATGACTAGGGGGAGGGAGGGTCATGAGTAGTAAAATTTACTGACAAAGACATAGAAAAAGGGAAATTTAGGTACCGTAAATCCTCCAATTGCCCCCTCTTGAAAAGCCCTCCCCTTGAACAAGCCCCCACCTTTAAACTAAAAGTTTTCAAGAATCCCCCTTTGAATAAGCCCCTGCTGGTACCATAAATTCTCAAATTGGACCCCTCAATTTGATGATTTTTGCCATCTGAGGTTGCCTATGGCATTTTATTGAATTACCAACAAATTCATACTTTTGGTAGTAATTAATTAAATGCTCATAAAGAAATTTCTACTAAAATAGACAAGGTCTTTTAATAATGTCTTCTTAATGTCTACAATAATTTTATAAGCCCCTCTTGTATAAGCCCCCCCCCCCCTCAAATAAGCCCCCATTCAAAAATATTTGGGCTAGTTTGAGGATTTACGGTATATACTATTTCACCAATAGATTTTTGTAACTAAAAACTTACCGACAAATTCATCAAGAATTGGGGGGTTGTCATATCCCCCTACACCCCCGCTAGCTATGCGCCTGACTCAGTCTGTTGGTGTGTTCATGTTGATATGTAAACAGAGCCTAGCATGTTTTTACAATTTAGTGCGATATTAGGGCAATTATTTTCAACACAACAATGTCTAAATTATATACATATTGCAAAGACAACTCATTTGTGTTCATTATTAATCAAATATTACATTTCAAGATCTAATACATGAAATGATATGATAAAATATATGGTATAATTTCCAATATGTCATGCTTTCTGACAACCATATCTGTCAATGCTGTTTCCTTTGTAAATGATATTAGCTGACCTTTTGCTTGATGACACAGGAATGTTCATTTTTATTTCATTTCATTGAACCAAATAAAAAGGTAATTACAATCCAGGACTGATGCCATAAATTTCAAGATGGAGGGGCCAAGTTCTACAAGTCAAACTTGAAATTAGTGCTTCAAAACAGGGCCTGGAAATATTGTTTCTTACCAAAAAGGGGAGCCATGACCACTCCACCACCCCCCCCCCCCTTGGTGGCATGGGCCGTGCAATAATGTTGGATATGCAATACAAATAAAAAAGACAGATTAAAAAATTCACAAAGTTGTGCATGCTAAATAAATTAAAGACTTTTGAAGAAATTTTATAGATGCTAGAAGATGACTTTAAGAGCACTATGGAGCCAGGTTTCCTCGCTCAGACAGTCAATTAAACAATTATTTTAACAAGCTTTAAAAACAGTGAAATTTCAAACAAAGAGACAGCAAAAAAGTTAGAGAAGCCCAGCAATGTTTGAGGATTTGTATTTACGTATTTAATATAATCAACTTCCTCCTCAAATTCAGGTGCCATGTATGTAAACTATTTCTCAACGAAAATACAATAAAAAATTCATACGGTAAATCCTATACTACAGAAAAAATTTAGACTCCCTTAAACTAGAAACAAGTCCGTCCATCAAGGCGGAGACATCCTATCTTCAAAGCATTAAATCTTTAAATGAAAATATTTTGGAAGTTTAAAACGAAACGCAAACTCTAATTTGGGGTAAATAAACTTTTTTACAAATAAATGCATTCGGCTTGTCACCGATGCTAAGATCAACACTGTACCAAACTTCCTCTTCAATTGTACAGCCAAAAATTCACGACAAGTAGCAAATTGATCAAAAAGTCGACGATAAAGTCCTTTCAAGACAGGAACAGAAAGGCTCCGCAAGTGCATAGGCCATCCCCAAACCGGACCTTTGTAATAGCAATCTCTGGGTCAGAAAATTTAAAGAAAAACAGCAGTTAACAAGGCATATTGAAAGAACCACAAAAAGGACGTGGCTTACCATTATTGGGCGCGAATTATGAAACAGATATTTCACAGGCTCTTAGATATCCTCGGCACAGCTTTCCACCACGCCTTTCAGACAGATCAACCTCTCCTTCACTCTCCCTTCCTATCTAGCTCACAACATCTCTCTGCTTTCAGCGATTCATTGCCGTATTTGGTCGTAAGAACTTCCTTTTGTTTCCCAGGAAAGTGATTGGTTATTTCCGATACACCAGCTTAGCCAGGACCCATGAACATAAATAGTGAAAACTGAGAATGGAAATGCAAAACATTCCCCCGTTTTCCACAAAAATTGTGCTCTCTGGTGCCTGTTTATTTCTATAAGGAATTTAGTTCCATATAAGGTCCTATATACTTTTTCGCCCATCCGCAGAATTTGAACAATATTTTGACGGTATAAAATTTCAAAATATCAAAAATGTTTTTAAATGATTCGCTTTGTTGCCTTTTGCATTAGCTGACAGTTGATACTTCTGTCTTAACTTATCTTCTTCTTCGGTTACTAATGTCATTGGCTTTTTAAAAGGAACCCAATACAAGTGCATCTCTTACTTTTTGATACAGCTTATCTTGTAGTTGGCAAAGGTACCGTAAGCTTGTGTTCCAGACCCCTAACTTGAAAGTAGAGGGTCCTATGGTGTAACCGAGAGCAAAATCGCGTGCGAGCGTTTCCCAGGATCTCTGGGAAAATTAATTATGCAAAAAACTATGCGGCATTCACAAGACAAAAGTGAACAACAGCGTGAACAGAGCTCAATTTGCCGGGGCAGTTCACACATTCAAATAGCGAAAAGAAATATATGCAAATCATAGGGTGCAAATTCAAAGTTTCTTTTTATTTTGTCAGACAATGTCACAATGATGCCTGAAGCCTTGAATATATCATGACGCCTAGATAATTGTTGCCCGACGCGAGGATGGAAACACTTCAAAAACCCGAAAAGTACAAGGCACAGGCCTAGGCCTACTGCCTCACATTGCTAAAGAAATTAGTCTACTCAGTTGGGCAGCCCTGTCTGGATCAATGTTAAATGTTTCACGAGTCTTAAGCAATTTCCACTGTCTGTAGACTTGCGTTTGTAAGCAGAGATCATTTTCTACGGCTTGAAGGCAAAGCGTCTTGTTTATATTCCGGTTTCCATTTCTTATCGCTACTCTGAAAGTCGTGTTTCCTTCATCGTATTCACCAGATCTTGTCCAAAAAATCCTTCTTTACATTACATTCAAGTCAAAATAGTAAATAATCATCTTCTACCATGCAAAACAAAATGTCTACTCAAGGCAATTTTACTTCGATTGCTGCCGTAGATTCACTCCCTATCAACCGCTGTAAGATTGGCATGACGTTTCCCAACGAAGATCTTCATCATCAAATAGCAGAGCAGCATTTTCAAAACTTTTCTTCTTTCAAATAAATCTATATATCATGCCAACACGACCGATCAACAATTTCTTCTTGAAGCGATTCTTCTTGCATGATTACACAGATCTGTGATAATTATGCAAACAATTCAATTCAATCCTCGTACGCGATTTTGCGCTCCATTACACAGACCCTCTACTTTCAAGTTAGGTGTTAGGGGTCTGGAGCACAAGCTACCCAGAGGGGGCTCAAAGGGCTTATTAATTTTTTCAGTCCTAGAGAGGGGCTCAAAAGAGAGGGGGCTTATTAGAGAAAGGGGGTTTATAAAAGATTTGAAGCAGAAAAAGTTTTAAAAACACCCTTTGCCATTTTTGTTATGAAAATGCCTTACAAATATTCTCAAAAAACCTCGCTAGCAGCTTCGAAAGTTTAATCAATCAATTATGAGGTCCTCATCTGAATCAACATCACCAGGATAAATTGATAACCCTTCGACATCTTCAAAACAAATTTCGACTGACTACTAAGTCGCACAAGTTAGTGTTTACATGGGCCGTATTTATGCACACGATCTTATCATCATCACACCGTCAAGAGACTCACTAAATGGGCATGATTTCTATTTTTGACATCAAAAGCTAAAATGGGGGGCTTTATAGAGAGGGGGCTTATTTAAAGTCCTTGCTTGATAAGGGGAGACTTAATAGAGAAGGGATTTAATAGAGAGGGGGGCTAATAGAGCTTCTACCATGTATAAGGGTTTCGAATTGTAGCTCCTTTTATATCAATTTCTCTATAGTTTTGTTACGACACAGGGTTCCCTTACGGACAATATCACGTGACAATTGCATCATTGTGCTGTGATTGCATCAGCGTCTGTGAATGTTTTTTTGCATTACGTAATTATCATTTCAAGGTTCTGCTAGGGGTATATAAGTGATTGTTTCATAAATAAGGTTTAGTCTTATCGAAACTTTTGTCGTACTGCTAGAAGCTCTGTCGCTAGTTTCTTCGTGCCTGTTAAAGCCGTGTCGTTATTTGTCGAACTTGTTGTTTTCAGTCGTTAGTCGAATCATTGCCGTAAGAAGAAGAATTTCGATTTTATCCGCTGTTGCCGTGTTTTTGAACATTTCTGCCTACAACGAACTTACGTTTGTAAAACTCCTTTTTAAGCGGTTTTACAATTTTGTCGACATTATTTCTCAAAACGCGTTTAAAGTTCCATGAGCTAAAATTCAGGATTCCTACAGCCAGGCACGTAAATAATAGGGGACGTGAGGGCGTGACGCCACCAAAAGGTTGGAAAATCTAATGACCGTTGGAAAACTTAACAGTTCACTTGGAATTTTTTCTAACTCTCATGGCCAAATATATGAATTTTAAAGCTTAGGAATTTTGGGATTTAAAATGAAAAATCTGAGACCTTGTTAAAATTCGAACTCTGGAGCAGGCACATCTTTTAATCGTTTTTAAATGTGAAGCCCTGGATCTCAAATTGCACCATTACACCGTTTGTTTTCTTTTTGACAGGGGTTAAGTTGAATTGAACTATTTTAAACAGGCAAGGTGAATTTCTGGATAAGAAGTTTAAATTTTACTATCAGTATTGATTTAGCCTACAATTTTGAAAAAAATCATACCCTGTATTGATCAGAACAATTGAAAATGGGAATTTTTTCAAGAAACTAGCCAGCCAATTCATTTAAAACCTCAAAAATCTGTCATTGCTAGAAGTTCTCAACTGTGACGTGCTGGGGATGAAGTCGCAAGGGGGCAGAAGGTCAAAATGGCGCCCCTCATTTAGCTATCTTTCCTTCAAATTCTCCTTCAAAGTTTTGAAAACATGCAGAAAAGTGCAAGAGCTTGGAAGCACGCAGATCTGTATCTATCTATCTGTGGCGTACTGAAAGACCTTCAAATGAGGGTGATAGAGCATTTTAAAATAGAGTATGCTATTCGTTGTAGTACCTTTAGGTTATGAACATTACACTGAGTTGCTGACACCGTCCCACCACAATACACTGTGTATATATATGTATATATATCGGAACAACAACAAGCCCAGGATATAACTATACGCCGAAGGAGAAGAAAACTCTCGAATTTTGATGCTTCTAGTCTGCTGGAAAATGCACTTTTTGAAGCAATTTTCAATAACGCAAGCTTTCTCTGAAATGAATATCTACAGAAAGAAAGCTATTTGATGATTTTAATCAATTTTCTGGTGTTCTTGTTTAATGTTTTAGCTAATGGAACATAATTTTCTTCAGATTGGGACATAATCTCTCTGCGTTTTTTCCTGTCATTTCTCATCATTTTGGTAAATCAAAACTCTTTAGAGGACTTGTTCTACTGGTAATAGAGGACTTGTTCTACTGGTAATGTATTCTTAAATTTATTTAGTTGCGCCAAATTATCAAAAAAGAACATGTTTTTTAATTGTTTTCAACACTATTCAATGTCATCCAGTCGCTTGTGGTCTTAAAATGTGATGTCCTTGGAATTCCCCTCCAAAATAATACCACAGTTCTAAAGACAA
>NW_027018682.1:4315063-4382609 GCF_013076305.1 Rhopilema esculentum | reverse complement strand
CGCATCATCATATGTTTCTTAAGACCGATAATCTCGCCGCCCTCCGTGGAGTCAACTTTTGGATAATCACTAGTGAATCGGTGGAGGTCTGTGGGGCAATTTAAAAGGCCTGTTAATCCACCAATTTTGTTTCTTTGCTGCAGAGCGCGAAATTTAGAGAAGCAACTGTTTGGAGGGAGCGAATATAACATTGATAGCAATTAGTGCAATAGACCAATAAGTTAAATTAGAATGCCCTTAAATGGTGAGAAGAAAACTGTATTTTCAAGTATTCTTGGGAAGACGTGCCTGCTTATGAACCTAAGGGATGATTGAACGTAGCCAAAAACATTTTTACAGGGAAATGTTTACGCTTGTTTTTGGAGAGTAAGGTGATTTTCATATGCAAAGGACATCATAAAAACGACAGACAAAAACTCAAAACAACAAGTGGGTAAAAAAAGAGCTTAAGCAATAGAACTGAAAGCAACTAAACATGATCATACTAAGGAAGAGGTCTAAGAAGAAATAAAGTTGTTCCTTGTATACATACTCTTTTTACAAATTATAGGTCGTATGAGTTGAACAAAACAATATTGTGTTAATGTTCTACTTTAAAAGGTAATACTGTGTATAATTATTGCTAGTTTTTTAAGTCTTCAGTTGTTAGGGGTTAAAAAAGAATACTTTTGTTTGCAAATTTGTGGTTCCCTAGTAATTTGAGAAATTCAAACTTTTTTTGCTAATGAACTAATCGATCGCCAATCGATAATAAATCTAAGTCGAAACTTTCAGAATGGGGATTTTTTTGGGGGGTCCAGTTGATTAATCAAGTCCTGCAATTAAGCTGTAAGGTTTCATTAATTTAAGAGCTTTCAGAGGTTTTTAAAAGGATTAAAGGAATGTTAAGGAGAGGGGTGGCTGTTATTCACAAAGTAACATGAAGAGAGATATCAAAGATATCTTTACCCTAGAAGGATAGCTTTACCCTACATTTTGCCAGTCAAAATACACAAATTTAAACCAATGTTAACTAAAAAAAGTAGACTGTTATTTCTTTTCATTGTCTTTAGTCTTTCGCTTCTTAAGTTTTGAATCATTTATTTCATACCATGATTTTTTCTTTTTTAATCCATGGTATTTCCCGCTAGTATTTCCTGTAACTGTTGAAACAGCCATACCAACACGGATATTATTTGCATTGTATCCAAATTGCTGCATATTTGGGTTTTCACTACTTCTCCCAATGGCTCTTTGACAGGAAAAATACTCTTCACAATCATCTTGGCTAAATCTCTCCATTAAAACATAAGGCATGCCACTTCTCAAAAGCTGCTGCACACATTCTACAGCAGAATAGACAGTTATTTGAAGTCCCTCATAGGTCTGCTTTGAAATAAACATCTTTTCTTTGGCAGCATCAGAAATTTCACCTTGGCGAGTTGAAATGGTCTGTTTCCATTGCTTAAGGTAGCCTAGGAATTCTTCTTTGAGCCATTTGAAACGTTCATCATCGATCGAAACATAGGGTTTTAGAAAGTTTTTTCTCTTTCTTTCATGCTCATGACAACTTCTTACATTTAGACAATCAAAAAATTTATCAATGTTGTCACAAAAGTCAGCTGTTGCACTTGTATCTGCAGAGTAAAATGATCTTAATACGGCAGCTACACTTGAACTCAGCACCTGAGCTGCTAAACGCACCTTCATCTTCGAATAACTGTTCAACTTGATGTGATCAGTGGTTAGCCTTGGTAGAAGCTTCAGGCCTCGATCTAGGTCAGCTTGAAATGCACCAGTGATGTGCCTCCAAATTAGGTATTTGCCATTGTTCCACATGTAGCGACTACTTTGACCTGAACCAGAGTTAAACAAGCAGTTTCGAGCTGTTTTGACCAAGTGGCATGGATCACTGAAGAAAAAGATGAATCTTCTGCGATCAAAAACGTTTACAGTACGATAAACCACTTCACTATCTGTGCAGTAATCAAGGCCTTTGTGTAACTTGAAGAACTTACGATTGGGTGTTGCTCCATCACATATTGTGGCAATGACACATAATTTGACGTTTAACTCTAAAATGGCAATGCATCTCCAAAACAGAGGAAGAATTTGGCTACTTGTGATACCATCTGTTGCAAAATAGGCTAATGGGAACTTCAAGTCAGATGAAATTCCTCTGACAAAAAATAAAAGTGCATGCGTTGCAAGGGTCTTCTCTTTCTGGAGGCATGCTTCATTTATTTCACCATCTCCTAAGTCTGTGAAGCCAATTAGTTCACCTGTATATTTATCAAATACCAAGCCTTCCGATATCTTCATTTCATCAAATGAAACACAAACAAATTTCTGGTGACCTTTAAAGCTTTCAACAGCCTCCCTAAGTTCATTGATGACACCTGAATTGAATCCAACCTGAGGTCGAATAGCATTACGATAGTCTCTTAAAGTTCTTCGACTTGGTAGACAGAGAATCCCTGAATTTCTCAGCTCATCATAAGCGGAACCTGATTTTGCAGCAACTGATAGACAAAATCGAATAATCATTGGATGAAACCGTCTAGACCCTTGCTTAAAATACTTGACTTGTTCCTGCCAAAATAATGTCATAAAGGGTGAGGCACTCTCAAGATTTTCTGACATTATCTTATTGATATCGGTGGTCAACTCATCATCTAGCTGAACAGATGATGACTGAATTTCTTTATCCATCTCTCTCAATTTTTCCTCCAAAAGTCCACATTTCATTCTTTCACTAAACACTGTGGCCTTTAGTCTTGAATGACTTGTTGCTGTTAAAGGTGCTCTACTCTTTACAGCTGTCTCTTGCAGTGATGTCTTTACCTTGTAAGCTTGTATGGCCCTTCCTTCAAATTTCTTGCAATCATTACAACTTTCACTTGTGCCTGGTTCCAGGAGGACATAGCAAGTAGGTGCCCTGTAGTACTGGGTATACTGAAAAGGAATATCATTAGTTACATCTAAGATTGATGGAACTACATGGAGAGAAGCACTTGTCTTTGCATCTGCATTTGTCACACCAGTGCATATCACAGCACCTGATATCTTTGAAAGAAGTTTTGACAACTTCAAATACTTCAATGATCTTTGTGCATCTTGATATATATGACTGCCTTCTGGTAATTTCCAATTGAAAACTGCAATTGTAAATCTCAAATTTTTCTCAATGATCAAGCAGTACTTTGGCAAGGCATTAGTTTGATCATTCAAATTAATTTGAATTGAATTGTCACCATATGTAACAGACCATCCTTCCAAATTGATTCTTTGAAGTGCATTCTGCAAGCTTGTGAAGTCCTTATAAGCACATTGAGAATCTTCAGTTATTCTTTCTTTTACAATATCTATGTGTCTCCGGGCAACAATCTCTCTAGAAGGATGACTCTTTATTGGTAAATTCCTTTTTGGTAGGGCTCCTGGACGTAGTACTTTCCTTCCTTGTTCTAGGAACAGACAAAAACACATCAATTTGACACAATATCCACATGCAGAGCTGCAGTGGTGAGAATTCAGATTTCATTTAGGGGACACAGACCTTTAATTTTCTGATAAGATATAAAATCTAAGGAATCCAATTACCCAAACTTCTTTGACAAGAAGGCAAATCCTTGGGGAAGGTCAAGCCATCACAAGCCTCTTGTGACATTTCACCTATATGCAATGTACATTGACTAGACTTATAAGCAGTTGGGTCTCTTGTCTTTTATTTTGAATCTATTTTTTGAAGAATGCGTTTACCATGAACTATTACAACATAGTCAAATATTATCATAAATACAGTCCGTGGAAGCTTTCAACCAACGAGTTTTTCTAATGCTATCGATGTATGCAAAGATTGAAATTTCTCGCTTTTATGATTTGTGAGTTCTAGTAAAAACCGGCATCAAAAGTTGAATTCAAACTGTCGTGATTTCCAAATATTTCTGATCTGGTTTTGCAATATGGTTTCGGATATCTTCCGTTTGGAAATACTAGAAATAAATTTTAGAATCATTCTTTTAGCCTTTTCTTGTACAATAATACAGATAAAACAAAGCTATAAAAACTATAAACTTACCTGTTATTTCAATGTCTTCAGGCTCATAATGATTTTCACAAACATATATTTGTCCTCTCTCGATTTGTTGGGAAAAATCAGCATCCACCTGCCGATACTTTGTGATTATGTTGAGGATATCTCTTTTCCAGTCTAAATAAAATTTACCAGAACGCGCGGTGATCTTGAAGATTGAAATATTATCGTACTTTCCAGATTTATTTGCCCGATTAGTATGACATCCGTTAAAAACACAGTTTACCATAATGATTTTGTTCTGTATCGGCCGTCCGCCATGCTAGAACAGTGCCTTGGATGTTGTTTGGTCATGTGATCAAAGAAATTCAGAACAATAACATATTGCGCAATCTTCCTTGTTTCCAAACCATTCCTTTTATCAACTATGGTGTAACCGAGAGCAAAATCGCGTGCGAGCGTTTCCCAGGATCTCTGGGAAAATTAATTGTGCAAAAAACTATGCGGCATTCACAAGACAAAAGTGAACAACAGCGTGGACAGAGCTCAATTTGCCGGGGCAGTTCACACATTCAAATAGCGAAAAGAAATATATGCAAATCATAGGGTGCAAATTCAAAGTTTCTTTTTATTTTGTCAGACAATGTCACAATGATGCCTGAAGCCTTGAATATATCATGACGCCTAGATAATTGTTGCCCGACGCGAGGATGGAAACACTTCAAAAACCCGAAAAGTACAAGGCACAGGCCTAGGCCTACTGCCTCACATTGCTAAAGAAATTAGTCTACTCAGTTGGGTAGCCCTGTCTGGATCAATGTTAAATGTTTCACGAGTCTTAAGCAATTTCCACTGTCTGTAGACTTGCGTTTGTAAGCAGAGATCATTTTCTACGGCTTGAAGGCAAAGCGTCTTGTTTACTTTTCGGTTTCCATTTCTTATCGCTACTCTGAAAGTCGTGTTTCCTTCATCGTATTCACCAGATCTTGTCCAAAAAATCCTTCTTTACATTACATTCAAGTCAAAATAGTAAATAATCATCTTCTACCATGCAAAACAAAATGTCTACTCAAGGCAATTTTACTTCGATTGCTGCCGTAGATTCACTCCCTATCAACCGCTGTAAGATTGGCATGACGTTTCCCAACGAAGATCTTCATCATCAAATAGCAGAGCAGCATTTTCAAAACTTTTCTTCTTTCAAATAAATCTATATATCATACCAACACGACCGATCAACAATTTCTTCTTGAAGCGATTCTTCTTGCATGATTACACAGATCTGTGATAATTATGCAAACAATTCAATTCAATCCTCGTACGCGATTATGCTCTCCATTACACAGACCCTCTACTTTCAAGTTAGGTGTTAGGGGTCTGGAGCACAAGCTACCCAGAGGGGGCTCAAAGGGCTTATTAATTTTTTCAGTCCTAGAGAGGGGCTCAAAAGAGAGGGGGCTTATTAGAGAAAGGGGGTTTATAAAAGATTTGAAGCAGAAAAAGTTTTAAAAACACCCTTTGCCATTTTTGTTATGAAAATGCCTTACAAATATTCTCAAAAAACTTCGCTAGCAGCTTCGAAAGTTTAATCAATCAATTATGAGGTCCTCATCTGAATCAACATCACCAGGATAAATTGATAACCCTTCGACATCTTCAAAACAAATTTCGACTGACTACTAAGTCGCACAAGTTAGTGTTTACATGGGCCGTATTTATGCACACGATCTTATCATCATCACACCGTCAAGAGACTCACTAAATGCGCATGATTTCTATTTTTGACATCAAAAGCTAAAATGGGGGACTTTATAGAGAGGGGGCTTATTTAAAGTCCTTGCTTGATAAGGGGAGACTTAATAGAGAAGGAATTTAATAGAGAGGGGGGCTAATAGAGCTTCTACCATGTATAAGGGTTTCGAATTGTAGCTCCTTTTATATCAATTTCTCTATAGTTTTGTTACGACACAGGGTTCCCTTACGGACAATATCACGTGACAATTGCATCATTGTGCTGTGATTGCATCAGCGTCTGTGAATGTTTTTTTGCATTACGTAATTATCATTTCAAGGTTCTGCTAGGGGTATATAAGTGATTGTTTCATAAATAAGGTTTAGTCTTATCGAAACTTTTGTCGTACTGCTAGAAGCTCTGTCGCTAGTTTCTTCGTGCCTGTTAAAGCCGTGTCGTTATTTGTCGAACTTGTTGTTTTCAGTCGTTAGTCGAATCATTGCCGTAAAAAGACGAATTTCGATTTTATCCGCTGTTGCCGTGTTTTTGAACATTTCTGCCTACAACGAACTCACGTTTGTAAAACTCCTTTTTAAGCGGTTTTACAATTTTGTCGACATTATTTCTCAAAACGCGTTTAAAGTTCCATGAGCTAAAATTCAGGATTCCTACAGCCAGGCACGTAAATAATAGGGGACGTGAGGGCGTGACGCCACCAAAAGGTTGGAAAATCTAATGACCGTTGGAAAACTTAACAGTTCACTTGGAATTTTTTCTAACTCTCATGGCCAAATATATGAATTTTAAAGCTTAGGAATTTTGGGATTTAAAATGAAAAATCTGAGACCTTGTTAAAATTCGAACTCTGGAGCAGGCACATCTTCTAAGCGTTTTTAAATGTGAAGCCCTGGATCTCAAATTGCACCATTACACCGTTTGTTTTCTTTTTGACAGGGGTTAAGTTGAATTGAACTATTTTAAACAGGCAAGGTGAATTTCTGGATAAGAAGTTTAAATTTTACTATCAGTATTGATTTAGCCTGCAATTTTGAAAAAAACCATACCCTGTATTGATCAGAACAATTGAAAATGGGAATTTTTCAAGAAACTAGCCAATTCATTTATTACCTCAAAAATCTGTCATTGCTAGAAGTTCTCAACTGTGGCGTGCTGGGGATGAAGTCGCAAGGGGGCAGAAGGTCAAAATGGCGCCCCTCATTTAGCTATCTTTCCTTCAAATTCTCCTTCAAAGTTTTGAAAACATGCAGAAAAGTGCAAGAGATTGGAAGCACGCAGATCTGTATCTAGCTATCTGTGGCGCACTGAAAGACCTTCAAATGAGGGGAGATAGAGCATTTTAAAATAGAGTATGCTATTCGTTGTAGTACCTTTAGGTTATGAACATTACACTGAGTTGCTGACACCGTCCCACCACAATACACTGTGTATATATATGTATATATATCGGAACAACAACAAGCCCAGGATATAACTATACGCCGAAGGAGAAGAAAACTCTCGAATTTTGATGCTTCTAGTCTGCTGGAAAATGCACTTTTTGAAGCAATTTTCAATAGCGCAAGCTTTCTCTGAAATGAATATCTACAGAAAGAAAGCTATTTGATGATTTTAATCAATTTTCTGGTGTTCTTGTTCAATGTTTTAACTAATGGAACATAATTTTCTTCAGATGGGGACATAATCTCTCAGCGTTTTTCCTGTCATTTCTCATCATTTTGGTAAATCAAAACTCCTTAGAGGACTTGTTCTACTGGTAATGTATTCTTAAATTTATTTAATTGCGCCAAATTATTAAAAAAGAACATGTTTTTTAATTGTTTTCAACACTATTCAATGTCATCCAGTCGCTTGTGGTCTTAAAATGTGATGTCCTTGGAATTCCCCTCCAAAATAATACCACAGTTCTAAAGAGAATGCAGTCATCATAGAGAGGTATCTTGTCATCTAACGTAGAGAGGTCTCTCATCTCGTTAGTTTACCTACTTTGAGAGCTCCTCCTTAAGAATTCTGCTACACCTAGTTGCATTGTGTTGTTGTTTTATTTTTCTATATTATTATCATCAGTATTTTGTTAACAATTATTATTGTAGTAGAATTTGAATAATAAATAAATCAAATCAAATCAAAATAATATTTTACAGTATATACGGATGCTATTCAATAAATAAGTTATCTTGGTTACTGCACTCCACAAATTGACTGCGTTGTTGCGCATGATTCTGTTATTAACCAAGCTGTAAGCCAGAAGATAACAATATTTCCGATGGATGACCCAAGTAAAAATCTGCCAAGGAAGGAGTTTTCAGAACATAACAAAGCGGCAATTGCCATTGTTTTAAACAATAAGGCTATTGTCCTTTACTTTATGCATTTGCTTTATGCAAACAATGGTATGTAAATAACTCTTCGAATATACCAATCAATTTTTTGTATATGTTCATTAAAAGCGTTTTAGGCGATAAGAGAGTTTGTACCAATCAATTTTTTGTATATGTTCATTAAAAGCGTTTTAGGCGATAAGAGAGTTGAATTCGAAGGACTGACAACAAAACTAATTCGCAATCACATCTAGACATTTTGATTCTCCCAGCCAACAGTGCTGTAGCAAAATACATTATATTTAAGATACTAATAACATTCAATTTAAATCAATAAAGAAAGATACAACTTTACATTCTGAATTTACAGTTGAATCCTAATTTTCTTAAACTCTGCCAATGCCATTAGGATCCGTACTAAACTTATTTTAACAAATCTGAATTCAAGAAAGACAACAGAAAGGTGGTTGGTCGTATACAAAGATTGAAGATTAAGCATCAGAATAGCATCTTTATTTAAAGTGAAGTGTCTGCAGTTAGCTATGAAATGGTGGCCTCACCATTCATTCCCACCTCGATTCAAATGTTATTGTTGGAACAACTTGGAAAGGAACGCGGAGATAAAACCTAACCATTATCTAAAACAACACAACGAAAGACAAATTTTGTCTGATACATAACTAAGAGGCAACTTCTGGAGGTTTGCAACAGGGATTTTTCGCTGTAGAAGCTCTCTTCAAGATTTCCACTGGTTGGGAGTTCGCGAAAAAAGGCACCATGAGGTAGATTTGGTAGATTGCATATGATGTCTCTACCAATTCGGTCAAATGGTATATACATATTTCCGTACTCTTCAACAAATAACATTTACAATCGGGACTGTCTCTGCTATTTCAACCTTCAAAGATATACCCCACCCCCACATGGGCCCTCTTTTGAAGTTTCATTTAAGCGATAAGTATCGGACCGGACAACTCCATTGCCAAGTAATTTAAGAAAGCAGGGTTCAACTGCTTACTTTATATCGCTCATTTAACACTCAATGTCAGTACAAGCTAAAAGATTCACAATACATTTTTAAGTCTTGATATATCTAATATAATGACTTCAAACTAAGTACAACCAGATTATGCGTTTTTCATTTACCCCAACACACAAAATATACTTCTGGAAATTTATAATCTTCGTTGTTAATGAGGGGATGTCCTTTGATAGTCACGTGCTTTTGCAGATTTTTTCAGCGTTTGAAATTCACATCGATTCTTGCTTGACATCGATTTATACAAAATGTAAAATTTACGTGAGATATTCTCAAGGCACGCTAATATTTACAGGCACGCTAACATTTTCAAAACTCTTTCAGCTTTCTAGAGAGGTTATTTATTTCTGTTAGTATAACCTGAATTTTTCCATCTTTATATTAGAGTGCTTAGAAATATAATTGTAAGCAATGAAAGCTATTTTGGGAAACTACAAAACAGCGAAGAAAATAGAAAACCTGAACTTGTATTTTATGAAATAGAGAACCTCCCTAGCTCACTGGTTCCCTAGTTCACTACCTCCCTAGTTCACTGGCTCCCTAGTTCACTGGCTCCCTAGTTCACTGGCTCCCTAGTTCACTGGGTCCCTAGTTCACTGGGTCCCTAGTTCACTGGGTCCCTAGTTCACTGGGTTCCTAGTTCACTGGCTACCTAGTTCACTGGCTCCCTAGCTCACTGGCTCCCTAGCTCGCTGGCCCCTTAGCTTATTGGCTCCCTAGTTCACTGGCTCCCTAGTTCACTGGTTCCCTCGCTAATTGGCTCCCTATCTCGCTGGCTCCCTAGTTCACTGGCTCCCTAGCTGGATATTCTGTCAACCCTTTCTATACATAAACGTAAATATGTTGTCCAGTATGCAAATCTCGAGTCGAATCATCTCTCCGCTTTGTCGTAGAAAAACCATATGATCACTAGGCCGTGTTTTTGCATTAAAGTAGCATCCTGTTGATTACAATGACGGATCTCGTGGTCGTTTACGAGAATTTTGTCCAGAGTTACCGCGCAAATCTTCTATAACAACATTTACAACATTATTATTCAAGACATCACATTCAGTCGTCGATCCCATAACGCTAGCTTTACTAACAGAACCAATCCGCAATGGGTCAAGAGACGAACAAGAAATCTGATCGTGGCCTAGCTTGCTTTGAACGGTAATACCGGATTGATGTGCTTCACGTTCCGTTCTGTTTTGCATCTTCACTGTTTCTATCCTTACTAGTTCAGAAGAAGGTGACGTACTATACGTTGAAGTCCACATAACACTCGTTTTTAGTTCTGATGCTGCCATTTGCCGTGGAAATATCGGTTCATAGACTGCCGAAGAATGATCTGAAAGCTCGTTGTTGTTATTCCTAAGCTGAGCAAGAGATATCGGGGACGCCTGGGTTAGCCGCGTGTCGGTAAATTCTTTAAAAAAGAAGTTCGCTTCAGTACTGTTCGAAGATCTACCTGACAAAACACGTTCACAGTCACTAGAGATCGGTCTTAACGGTGGCGGTTCGCGGTTGGAGGCAATACTTTCTACTGTCTTTTGTGAACTTATAGAGGGCGAAAGACACACTGCCAAAGGTGGTGGGACTTTATTTTGCCCGTTACTTTTCCATAAATACTCTGTCTCCGCCTCTGTGCTCAATGAAACACTTTGGACTGCGGAGCTCTCTTTCCCCTGCGACGAACTTGCCTCAGAACGGCTGTCATTTGTCTCAGTACTATCACCACTCTCCTTCTGGGACTCGGTCGAGCAGTTTTTCTTTTTACGCCTCTTCGCTAACGGTGCATTGGATACATCCATTAAGGTAAACCCAGTCCGCGCGGCCTTGTGGTAAGCGTGCATGGCAACACGCAATGCCGCCCCGACGTGCGATCCAGACATGTCCAATACATCTGGTGTCATCAACGGCGTCGTTGGAACATCGATTCGACCGCATATCCAATCGTGAGATAACATTCCGGCTAAGGTTAACCGTCGCCGTGGATCAACAGTCAGCAGACCTTCAAAGGAAACAGATTGCGCCCTAGTAAAACTTAAAGAAGAACCTACATTTTGGACACAGCTGACAAGACAAACACCGAAACCCATGACGGGCTGCCTGCATATGTGTACCCTGGGTACCAGAGCCACAAAATTACGTGCCTATAAACAGAGTGCCAAGCAGGAGCTCCGAATTCCGCTTTCGAATTCATGTGGCTCTGGTACCCAGGGTAGCATATGTGGCACGATGTATCATCTCCTTGTCCCGCTCAACGTCGGAGCATGCGTATTTCAATAGCAGGATACCAACATTGGAAAAGGTTAGATCTTATGACTGTTTATCCGGGATTTGATTTTCTCATTATTCATAGCCGTGAGAATATCATAAATAACTCAACACAGTAAATAAGTTGGATACAAAATGCAATTATAATAGTATTAGCACAGAATAGAGATGACTCAGATCATTTCTGTTCTGTGGTATTAGCTTCAAAGCTAAATAACAACCCATTACAACAGAAGTACACCAGTCTGGGAAGAGCATAGTAGTAAATAAGTAGCACCGCAACGCGACGAGAATGAACAACAACAAACACACGTAAATCAGTTACGGCTAATATTTAGTCCCGACATACGGGGCTTCATTAGAGCAGAAGTGGTTAACGGGGCTTCAAAGCAGAAGTAAAAAAGTATCCTAACGATATATTAAGTGGATAGAAACTTGTTCTGCTTTTGGTAATTTCTATCGCTAACAAAATTTTAGAAAGAAAAGCTATTACCTCGAATAAGATCCTTTGCTGAAGAAGATACATTAATCCAGCCATCACCATCAAAGCTAACACATCCATCCATAATGCACCTTGCAATTGCCATTGCTGATGGTTCATAGGCAGACTTTGATTGGAATGGAACTTTGCCTGATAGCATCGTGTACTGAACAAGAAGAAGAAAAAATCATACGCTATTTGGCTAGAATTTTAAAGGCAGCAGTAACAGTGGGTGTTCCATCAAATATGCAGTACTCTGCAAATCCAGAACGGTCCTGTCAGTTATTTAAAATTCACCTCTTACCTCTAATGCGCCTTATGATTTAGGAGAAGAACCGAGCTTTTAATACACAAATGTGATATTAAACATTACATCAAAATTATTCACTTGGTCACTGATGTGCGAAGTCCGTACATAACTCTTTTAAAAACATAATTGATAAATTCTGAATATCGCTCACCAAAATCACGCCAAGACTCCAAACGTCACATGCTTCATCGTAGCCATTAATAGTCTCTTTAGTGGCATGCTTAAGAATTTCAGGCGCTGCATACGACAGGGTGAAACATGGGGTTTGAAGAGGCTGGTTTCCTTTGAATCGAGCAAATCCGAAATCAACCACTTTTAGCTCAGCATCATAAGAATCATCGACAAACAGTAAGTTCTATCGAAGCAAAGAAATAATTTAGAGCAATGATACAAATTATCACAAAGGATCTTATTAAATTTTACTTTAACAGTCACATACATTTACTAAACGTAACTGGATTACAGAAATTGTACTAAAACAGTATCTGGCTTTAGTCATACTAAATGTAACTTAAACTGATTAAAGAACCCCTGTTTATTGTTACATAGTGATGTTTGTTTTCTGTGCTTACGATGATGAAAATACTAAGCATAAACCCTTTCTGAATGAAAAATAGAAGAATAAAAGTTTCATTAGAGGTGTAAAGTTGCTCTTAAAGAAGGCAACAGCTGAGAATATGTGACAATTCTCTGCGTAAAGAAGAATGAAGAGAGGAACTTGAAAGGAAGCGGGAGGTTGCAGTTGGTAACCTTGAAACTTCTTTACACATTGAGCTATAGCTTTCCACCTTTCACAAATAATTCCGGGATTAGATTTAACTTTGTAACGCCAAAAAATTGCTCAAATTTTTCATGCAGAGGTAAACTTAACAGGAGATTAAATCTCGTTAGAAATCAAAGATTGGTAAGCTGTAAAGGGGCGCCCAACATTACGGGCTAAATCCACATTATCTGGATATTCAAGGCAACATAGATAAGCATAAAAGAATCAACAGCACAACTGGAATCACCTCTGGCTTTAGATCCCTGTGCACAACGCCCCTTTCATGCATGAAATGCACGACCGATGCCAATTTTATCATCAGTATCCTCGCCTCAGCTTCTGTGAAATGCTTCCTCGTTTTTATTCTTTCCAGCAACTCGCCCCCATCCAATAGTTCAAGTACTAGGTATGTGTGCAGCTACAAAAACATTATTTGTAAAATGCCTTATTCAGGCAAACAATTGTTTTACATAATCCAAAAATTAATTTTAATCACAAAGTGAATCAACGATGAGCACTCGGTTAATGTTTTTTCGAAGAGAGACTTAAGATCGGCGAATTTGTGCTACAAACGGGTTAGGAAAGGTTGGTAGTTTGAGAAATTTTATTTCTGAGGGTTGGAAAGTTATACAGAAAGTCTTGATCCAGATTCTCGTTTAGAAAGATTGGAAAACTGACCCCTTCTCCTTCGAAATGAATGGACGTAGTGAGTATGACTTAGAAAACAAGTCAAGAGACGCCAAACAAAAAGAAAGGGAAAAAGGAGACGTAAATACGACAAAAATCGATTTTCATTGCCAACAACAGGAATTAATACTTATATACTGAGCATAGTTTTGACTATATTCTGGTAGGGATATTTACCATAGACGTAGGAAGCACTTTCACATGGGGGACACATGAAGGAAAAATTCATGAGCACTTCCACGACCTGCAATTAGGCACAATCAGCTCTGTTTCTTAAAAGAGGATCTCAAAAGAGAAAGCAGGGGGGTATGTTGTACATGTGCCACTCGGTTTTCTATTGACACCAGGATTTCAAACCAACTTTCTTACTTAGGGGTTATAAGAGCCATACTTACATCATCCTGGTGCACTTCATGAAGAGTGACAACATTCGGGTGACCCTGGCATACTCTTAGAGTATTTATTTCTCTACTATGATCCAGCCTAGAATACGAAATTTAGAATGTAAAGTGTACTTTGGACAGTAAAATGTATGCAACAACAGGATGCCAGGACAGAGAATGCTTATTGATTTAGCTCGCAGCATAAGTAATGGGCAGGGGGTGCTCATCTGCTTGATTTGGCTTTGTTCATAAATTTTCGAACCAAGACCAAATTAAAGTGAGGAGCATCTGCTCATTTGCTTAGGTTGCAGCCATTTTGCGGAAGATCAAGCTGTATTTTCTGATGAAAGACTATTTCATAACGTTTTTTTTTAATTATAGATCGTGAAATGTGACATGTATGCAAAAGATGTATTCACGGACATGGATTGGCAACAAGATATAGCATGCAAACGATTGCAATGAAATGATAGAGTCGGCATTCTGTAGAATCTTGCCGACAAAGGTGGGTACTAAAAGTTCAATAACTTCTGACAGTTATGATTTTTAAAAGGATCAGATACAAAAATCTTATTTCATTTCTTCCATCTGTTCAATCACTGTGCAGTTGACCGAGAGAATACAATAGTCACAACGGTTGGGCGAGCATGATTCAGTGAAGGCATAAAAAAGAACCCGATCATTGGAATTTCTAATTTGGGCCATATAAAAAACCCACAAAATACCTCTAGATGTGCAAATAAACTTGGACCTCTTACAAACTGCGAGAGACATGGCTTGTTAAAGACAGGAATTATAATTAAGGATTACTGTTATTTTGGCTTAGTTAATAAACTTTAGATTCAAGACGAAATTAACGGGATTGGATAGGGATAGAGCCGGTATTTATTTGGCTATATATTTTAGACCATGTTAAGAAATTCATAAATCAGATTATAATTACATATTGTAAATCATTGAAGGAAAGCAACACATCTGGTGAATGCAGTAGTGATCATTCATGTCAAAACTAATTCTAACACATACCTTTTACTGATAATTTTCACCGCATATTCGATTTTGGTCTTCTTATTTACACAACGCCTATGAATAGAAAATACAATGAAACTACAAAAACTTGTATCAGATTAAAGACAAGAGTGCTTTACACCTTAGGAAAATATCAAAATATCATCTTTTTAAATTGCTAAAATAGCTTTGAAATTTCTTCAATATAAAATTAGGCCAACAAATAGATATCCAATATACAAAAAGAAGCTTTTACAAAAACGTCACCTGCAAATCGAAAAACTCCCTTCACCCAGTTGTTCATCGAGAAGTTCATATTCTCTGTGAAATGTCGAATTCTAAATGGAAACATTGGATTTTAATCAGAAACTTAGCATTTTCTGCAAACAGGTGACTAGATGCAGTACTGTTTTATCCAAAAAATTCCAGTTGTACTCTTAATTACGTTTTTTTGTTTTGGTTTAACTAGACCTTGACTCTGATATGAGCAAATATAAGACGAGCAAGAAAAATCAGCTAACAAACCAATAAAACCTAATATCAACTCATCAAGCAAAAAAAGTTTTAAAACTTTGCTAAATACATATAGATCGGATGACGATATATAATATAAAAAGAACTTGAAAATTGACGAGAAGTGCTTAAACATAAGTCGTTACAACAATTAAAAATTTTACTAAAGAACGTTCCGAAGTTTAAAAAACTCTAAAAATAATAATGATACCGCATAAAAATAATAATCTATGCAAGCAAATATGGACTTCAATACAAGGTAAATGAAGGCCAATCCAAAACAATAATTTCACTGCATAAAAAATGTTTTTCAAGAAGGAAAGGAAAAATGATGTGTAAGTAAGAGTACCTCAAAAAGACTGGAGTAATGGAGCGATGCAGCTCCTGGTTTTCTACTTCCTGTTGAAGGTTCAAGGATTTCATCAGCTATAGCATTTTTGCCAAAAATCACAGAAGGAGCCACGAAAGAATAGCCCTATGGCAAATATAAAGATTTAGAGGTTTTTATAAAACTGAAGCTTCAACAGTTACTTAATTCCGATGCAACTCAGTCGGTATCATTTAAATAATTATGATCAGAGATCGACGTTCTTTAAATCAAGATCCTTGGACACCGAACATACTGCCAAACGTCAAGGTTTTAGTGAGCTTTTATAGACAATTCTTTCCAGTAAAACCATGAAAAAAATAAAATCAAAAAGTCAATCATATCATCCATAACCTTAATTCCTGCAATTCTAGATAATACTAAGACTTAACAAATATGCTGGATAATGATATTTGCTAAAGAGACCCCGGGAACTTCTTTCTTTATTCTTTCTCGTTGGAGCTAAAAAAGACTTCAGTTCCTTCCTCTTCAAAAATTAGAATCATTTTCAATTTTTGAGCATTCAGATTTGCTAAAAAACCTTCACTTTCTTATTTTCTCTGCTTTTCACAAGACTTCCCGAAAGACTCGTGGTTTCAAATCTATACATCTCTGTATATATTTACAAAAAATAAAAATTCTTGTCACAGGAACGATAGTGAATAATGCTCTGATAAAATAATCATATAGCAAGACCTGTTGTGGGGATGGCTCAGTGGTTAGAGATGCGGACTACGAGGGTCTAGGGTTCAAGTCCCGAAAATGAAAAAAAATTCCTCCCAGAGTGAAGGGGAGTCTTCAGCTCTCAGCGATTCCGTGCGTAAAATCATGAGGTGGTCACATCGAGAGAAAGGACCGTGGTCCTGCAGAGCACTGCTACATAAGCATAGCTTCTCAGTGTCCCTAAAACATTTCTTCGCATGCTAAATAGAAAACAAACACAATCAAATATATACATGAAGAAATTCATCTTTTTGCTTTCGGGCCTTAGTAAAATAAAGATACAAACGGACTAAAAGCACCGTGCTTTGAATCAACACAAGACTTCAAAATGGACTCAAAACAGTGACGTTGTCATAAAACTCTTATAAAAACTAAAATTATAATTTCCAATTCCATACCCTACCATTTATCACTGGTGAACAAGCTTCTCTATGGCAAGGTAGCTGCTCTGAAGAAACCTGTTGTTCACTTTAATGAGCAATCTCAGGAAACTTTGCCAAAAACAAGCATTTTCAAGGAAAATTCTTCCAGCTTCTAGTCCCCAGGCTATTCTTACACGCGCGGACAAAAACACTCAAGGAATACTTCGTAATAATTGAGCACGTTTTCTACATCAGTAATTGACAACATCAATATTGTGAGAACAACAAATGACTTTTTCGGTGCTTAAACTTACCCTGAAAATTTTATCCGAATTTTTGGGGACAGCAGCAGGGGAATCAATTGGGAGCATTTCTGTAAATTCCTCCGCAAAATTGCTGACATCCATTTCGTTATCAATAACAGGCTTAAACGGGGGTGAGACGTTTCTCTTTGCCAACGCTTGCCAGTCGATTGCCTGCACGGATGAAATAGCATTAGAACTCATTTCTATATTACTGGTTGATGTACAATGCCTGCCAAAAGTCTTGGAACACTTGCTATAATTTACGTTGTGCACGAGCTGCAACATCCCCTCCCCCCTTGTACAATGTTGTGCCACGGAAATATGAATAATCCTACATGTACAAGTGATACATTTTTACATAGCTATAGTTTTCAGCTAGCAAATCAACATTGTATGAGGGAGAAGGGGGGCAACACCCTCCTTGTTGACATGGAAATAGAAGGGGACACGCAAACTCACAGAAATCTCAGGGTGTTCCAAGGACTTTTAGCAGGCATTGTACCCTTACCCAAGTTCAATATCGATACCTCTGCTAGGGAAATGCCTATCCTAACTTTAAATGGGAGATGGGTATTTACATGAAAAACTATTGTCATGTAAAAATTAATCTACAAACTTGTTAATAGGGGACGATAAGTTCAGTCATATATTTATATAAATTGTCAGAACTCTGCATTTTACCGGGATTGGTACTCAAATAACATTTTATTCAAGAAGATCCCATGGAAAGCAAAAAAGCTTAAGAGATGAGACGAGCTGTTCATCATGGAAAAAACATCATAACAAATAATGGTTAAAATGGCCAATGATCTTAAACGACCACTTCAGAGTTGCTCGCCCATAAGATAAAATCCAACTTTATTGAAGACAAAATCAGTACAAAATTACCCTTCTTGGACAAAATCAGTTACATATATACTAAAAGTAAACTTCTTTAAAACGTTAACATGCCAACCAATGAAATATCAATTTTAGATCCAATTCTATGCACTCTAGAGGCAACAACTACCACTTCCTTTCCCTTGGTCTCAACCACACTTAAATATTGACTGGCGAAATCTATTTAACATTAAAATAAACAAAATTATGTCTATTCAACTTTACCTGCATTGTTAAACCCTGCAAGTAGCAAGCAGTCATCGAGACCTCTTGCCTCGCGAATTTCGCCCAAAAGGTATCGTTGCATCAATATATAAGCACTACTTCACATACCAAACTTATTTGGTTACTCCATATAACTTATTGATGAGGGGGATTTATACAAAACTAGTTTAAATTCGTAAGTTCTCTTATCCGCGTGGCCGCTATTTGTTGGGTTTTCATTCATAAAGAAAAAAACTAGCAACAAAGTTTCAGTTGGTTGGTTTCTGGACGATGTCGGGGTATAATTTGGGCACAAAACTTTGCTTATCTTTTGTTCTGATGGCGACAGTCGAAAGAATTAATCTACGCACTAAGTCTGAAGATACGCCTTTGCGGGAACATAATCCCTAAATGTTTACCCTTGAATGCAGTATTGATGATGCTCTGACAGAATTGGGGCTGTTCCGGTGAAATAAAAGCCGAATTTCTAATATTGCCGCTATAAATGAATGTATTTGAATATGCGCATTACATGTGATTCCCATAAAATATTCACAGCATACTTTACATTGATTAAACATTAAAATTCCACCATTTATGATAATCTAAACAGCAATAGATAAACTAAAGCTGAACTTTTTGCATGACATTGCATACTGTTCTCATATACTGCACAGTGTCTCTTTTGTTGTAAACAGACCTTTTAATTGTAGATGAATAGCAAGACTGTAACTGTCAAAGGGTAGTGTTTGTGGGCGAGATACCTCAAAACATGTGTAGCAATAAAGTATATCCTACAGGGGTTGTTAAGTCAGAAAACCAAGCATTTTATACGTTAAAAGGTTGGCGTTTCAATTGATGCTAAAGACGAAAAACCGCGAAGGAATGAAGACTCAATTAATCGAATGAGCAGTGAATCTTTCAGAATTTTTAACTTTATGAAAAGAGTGGCGAGGAATTTTAACAATCATTATCTTATTGAGGGTGCGGTATTAAAAAATCGTAAAATCTCGTATCATTGCCACAAAATCCACTGGATAAAGCAAACCTAAGAACACATCCACTGGATAAAGCTAACCTAAGAACACTGAAAGTTTGATTTAAGGTAGACATCTTAGTATATTTCGCAGATTGTACACTCAGTAATTTTTGGAAGCCTGATTTCAAAACTTCTCGTTCTCCACAAAAATCAACAGTCAGTCAAATTGCAGACAAAATTTAAGGCACACTTTTCCACGAAGCAAAGAAAGTAGGTTTTCTGTATAAAAATATCGGCGTTATTAAGATATAAAAACCTCCAAAAACATACACGGGATTTAATATACGACAAAAACAAACACCAGATTACCTTGAAAAAAGGGTGGGATTTAATCTCTTCGAATCCTCTTTGTCCACCTCCAAGCCTCTTTTTGGAGTCTTTTTCCAACAGCCTCTGAATGAGGTTTTTAGCTTGCGCAGACAAAGATGATGGCATTGGCGGCAGGTTGTTGACAATCCGTCTACAAATATAATTGTGATTAATTATATTTCATCAAAATGCCAATAATTATTCTGCACAATGCTTGATTGACGTCTGATGCTTCGATTGAAGCTATGTTCCGTGTGTGAGGAAAGCAGCAAACAGGGGTGGCCTCAAAGCCAGAGGCCTTATACCTGAAAGATCATGCTGAACAGGCAGTTTCTAATCTGATTTATTGCTATAAACGTGAACAAAGTGAAATTTATGCCATTCTGCAACAATAGATAAAAAAATTTGAGTGGCTGCTTGCAAACGTGGAATTTTTGATCGGTCTTTTCGGAGTTTTTTATCGGTCCCCATTTGGGTCAATTTTTGACCCTTACATTCCCAATAAAATGGGGCATGATTTGATCCTCGATCCATTGAAAGATCAGATAACTTTAAAACAAAACTAGAGTAAGAAGCGATCTGAAAGGTTTTTTCTGATTCGTACACAAAAACAGGTGGCTGAAGAAAATTGAAAAACAAAGATTTAGTCACGCAATCAAAGAGGGCAAACCAACAATTTAATGGATTTATTTAAGTACTTAGAAATATCCTGTTGGGTATTCTTCTCACCCTCCACGGTGAAGGGCGAAGCACCTGTGACAAGTTCGTATAGAAGCACGCCAAGACTCCACCAATCGACAGACTAAAAAGAAAAATATGCATCAATGCAGCAACACGAAAATGATAAAAAACATTTCAGTAATTACTAAGTGTCAATTCAGTAACCTCAACAGTCGTGTGCTCGCGTTTCTGATTGGCCCATTTCGATCCACAACTGGGTAGTATTTACTAGCGTAGAGTTTTCGATCTATGTTCTGACGTTTTATACTCTGAAGAGTGTCAGACGAAAAGCTTTAGCTTACTCAAATGCTTGCTTTTTTCAAAGCCATTTTCAAGTTTTGTATCACCAAAAGTTTGTAATTACTAATTCTTTGAAAACTTCTTACTTAATGAATGCTTTACAAAAAATACACTTACACAAACAAGTCTGGTTTAGGTAAACGAAACTCCGATTTCTATACCAGACTCAATAATCCAATTCTAAAAACAGCTAAGTTTAAAAAAATTTTAAAGGTTTGCCATTGAAGAAAATGTTATGACCCAAGGAAAAGCTAAAAAATTATATACTTGCTCACCATATCGTGGCCTCTACTTCCACCTTTAACCACCTCTGGTGCCATGTATTCAATTGTGCCACAAAAAGAATAGGCTCTTCCGTGCTAGAAATATATGTCATGAATTATATATCATATATCAATAGGCAATAAATACTGAGAGGGGAGGGAATGAGCAAAAAATAACATGAAAAATAATGTTGCGAAGCCAGGTAGGGAGAAGATCACTGGAAGTTTATTCTAACTTTGTCGAGCGCAATTGTCTTAGGGGGGCTAAGAGGAAAACCGATACTATGCCAAAGTTGTCAGCAGAGTTACATTTTTGTGCTTGAGAATGATATTCTTAGACATAACGTGTCTTCCAATTTTCATCAAAGTTTCATGACAATAGTTCACAATTCTTTCTTTGCAAAATGTGACTAAAGTAACCAAATAAGTTCTTGGTATCGCAAAATTTGAAGATGGCACGAAATAACGGAAACATGTGACTGCAAGTACATTGCGCCTAAGAATGGCGTGCATTTGTCCCTTGAGACTCAGCAGACCTATCTGTAAGTTCAAATCGAGGTTCGGCCCAAAATCTAACCACTTACCACTCTTTTCATGTAATAAATGGCAACTTGGTGGGGAAAGAGACCGTGTTTAAGTGGCCAAATTTAAGCCGATTAATAACGTATCTAGCTGTTTTCCGATGGTGCTAGAGGTCTTTAACGATGCTCTTTCAGGTAACTGGATCCAAATTAAAAAATTTTAAAAATATATTTTTGTGACGTCATCACTTAAGAACTCTACAAGGTATTAGTACCGCAAAATTTGAGGATAGCACGGAAAAGCGGAAATATAGCAAACTCAAGTACTTTTCGTCAGACACACCTCAAAGTATAAACGACGAATAACGACGAAAGGTATTTGGAAATTTATATTTAACTGCGGATTGAAAGTAATGCGAGAATAACAATAAAGCGTACAATTGTTTTAGCCAACTTTTTGCAAAAATGCAAAATATAATAAAGGAAGCCACCAGTAAAGTCTCTTTCATTTGGGTTTAGCCCCCACAATTTTTTAGACCTCCCACTTTTCTCAACGCTCCGCGGCGCCTGCTTCCGTTCCAACTCCAAGTAGTTCTTAAGCACTAGAAGCTTTATTATGATGTATGGCCCGAGTTAAGGAGTACTCGTCAAATCAGAGTATGGTTCATTTCGCAAATGATCGAGGTTCTTGAATCCCGTCTAGCACCGCTCGGCATTTGTGCTTCAAATAAAGAGCATTGTAATGGATAAGTTCCGTAGTGAACCAAGTTCAAATGAGAAAAAAAATCGGCCGTACCTTTTCGTGAGGAGAAAACAGCTTGCTGAGTCCAAAATCAGTGAGGACCACGTGACCATCGGCATCCAAAAGGACATTTTCTAGCTTGATATCTCTGTAAATTATACCAAGCTGAAAAAGAAAGTTAAATTTCAAATAAAGCTATCCTTAGCAGGAAACTTAAAAAGCAAAGTTGTCGATTGGAAAAGTAAGGCTAGTTGAAATCAATGGATCATTGTTATAAGCCGATGTTATCAGAGTTTTGCTCGATATTTTTTCTTCAACTTTATGTCCCGAAAATACAGAGCGATCATTTAGAGTAATTTACTTAGCTTCAATTATTTTGAATTAGATAAACTAGCCTAATACCAACAACCTCGTCAACAATGTTTTTCAATGCTTTAAACAGTCAGGCAAAGTTTGAGAATATCAAAACATATCTTTATTATCATGAAATAAGAAGTCTTTTGAAGAAACGTTAGATATAAGCTTTGTTAATCCATTTAAAAAGGAACGTGAAGTTAAAATGATTCATTTATGCTAATTTCTGAACTTATTCTTTTTACAAATTGCACCAAAAATGAGGCGAATAATTGAATATTTTTAAACATTCGACAGAAATGCAGCATAGGAAACATCTGAATATAAAATAAATAAAGCCCCTATCTTTCAAGCATAGATTTCTACATAGTACCCTTGCTCTTGATCAATAATTCATTATTTTTCATTGATCACAATTTAATCGATAACAAAAGACAGTTTTTTATTCCTGTTGAAGCTAGCAACATGAGATAAGAAGGCGAAAAATAGGCCATGTTGTGTGGTATTATTAGCCCTTGGTGACACAGCAGGTGTTATCAGAAGATGCCAAATTTATGTGAAATAGTAAAATCATATAACAAATAATTCATAGGCGCATAACAATTTGACAATGCTTTTATTTGCATCGTATTCAATTTGAGCTATTAAAACACGACTTCCAAAAATTGTCCAAACAGAATAATTATGAAAAGACCAGCATGGGACAAAACGGTGTCGTTCGTGGGAGTCGCGGGACACGTGTTTTGAAAATAATCACCAATAAAGGCGATATAAAAAAGTGTAACGAGGTTGTGAATTTATCAGGGGCATATGCGAGTCACAAAGAAACCTGTGATCATATGCGAGTGTTTTTATGACAGCATAACAATCTCCTATTACATTCCTTTCAGAAGCGTTGCGTCGCAATGTCGTACTGCCATCACTATTAGTGAGGGAAATTTAATATTTGTTTGGCCCGGCAAGCACTGTGAATTCGAGAGTTTCTTGTTTGTGTGGCCTTTTCATTTATCCTTCTGATGCAAAATTATCCGATTTTTAAGGAAAATTTTTGGAGTAAGAGGGGGGCAGTTGCGCGCCTAACCTCTCATCAAATCCGTCACAGCATGTATATCTAATAAAGTGGGCTGAAAATCGTATTATTATTTACATATTATTTTATACATCTCTAGTTGAAGCATTCTTACTTTAATACAAAAACTGAATGCAAATAAAAAGTCTGTATGAAGCTACATGACCCTGCATTTTCTCTAACAGATATAGGTATTCCTCATGCCAACTAACATGGCAACTGTCTGAAAATTAGTTTTTGGATTTCCCCCTTAACCTATGGAGCACCTAACCTAGAAATGAGTTTCCCCTTGGTAAGTTCTGAGCTTAGGTACCACAATCATAAAATTCGTCCCATGCTGCTAAAGTTGTCTAACAATTTACTCTACATATAGTGTTTCTTTATAATTCCCTTTCAAAACAGCACTTTCATTGACAGGGATGCCAGAATGGCCAAGGGGCAAGGGGAGCAGGCACGAGTAAAAGGACATTTTAAAGATCATTTCTAGCTTCTAGTTATTCTTTCATAATTGCCATTTTATTTCAATATTTTCTGGGTATCTTAAAAATTGGCTAACACTTGGCAAAAGAAATTCTATTTATAAGTTTTGAGAATTTTGAATTAGGCACTTATAAAATCATTTATATAATTGGACAAAAAAGAGTTAATCCTAAAAAAAGTTAGGCCAAACATAAGAAAAAAATCAATATTATATAATTAGAAATACCAAAATCATGAAGAAATTAGTTCATCATAAATAAATTATTTCATTTTAGTGGTTTTTACCAGTAATACTGGTTTTTGTTACACTTGGGTTAAAGTTTTTCTGAAAAATGAATATTATGTTTTAAATACACAGCTTCCTAAATAGATCTATAACAGAACTCACAAAATCAATTGAGACTTTCCTTCAAGGATCAAAGGAAAACAGTTTCCCTAGTTGATAACTTTTTAAGTCACAGTTTATGTTATCTGTAAAAACCACCTGTGCAGGTTTGTTGTGCAAAGGTGTGATTATGAATTAATTATTCATAATTTGCAAGTTTATAATGCTGAATATGCTACCAAGAAACAGCAGAGGGACTTAAACAAGTTATTTGCTCTAACAACCTAATTAAATGACTATTACCTCCAAATTGTTGACTTCTTGTGTGGATGAAACTGCTACTTGTTTACCTTAATCCTAGTTAGAACACATCAATTTGGTTTCCATAACAGCTAAGAAAAGTAAATGCCTTATCTCGTGACTCGTATCATATGAAAAAAAAATTTTTCTTTAATAACATTTGTACCTGATGCAAATGATCCAAAGCAAGAGCAACTTCAGCTATATAAAATCTTGCTTCATCTTCAGTAAAATGCTCTCTGTTATACAAATGAGTGAAAAGTTCACCACCACTGACAAAATCTTAAAGAAAACAATATATTATCAACAAATATTTATTTATAAAACATCCTATCAAAAAAAGATTGATATCATCATATTCATAATAAAAAACAGATTTCATAGTTACTTGCTCAAAGATAAAAGAGAAGATAAGGTTTCGAAAATAGTCTATAAGTTGTGTTTGGTTTAGTTGAATTCAGTTCTTGGGTTATGTACATTTAAAATCAAATAAATAAAATCTATTAAGCTGCAAAGGCTAAATAATATGAATAATTAAAAACATAATTAATAAATGATAGCTACAGTGACAGAAGAAAAAGATGAAAAAAAGACATTTATTTTCAGCAAGCTACTTCAAGTGGCCAGGCTAATATTGTCAGTGAATATGGACATATGGTTAGCTTGAATGTTATCTTTAAAACAGGAGACTGTACAAGTTTTGTTGTGTAATATTACTAGTAAATGCAATTGCCATTGAATAATAATATTCTAAAATACAAACAGTATTACCATATACAATAGGCATAGCAATAGCCATTTTGAATTTATCTTCCTATTTTTGGCCTCAGTATTTATCTGAGCCAATAATTTGGGCATCAGAATTCAAGCAAAAAAGATCATACATAATAAAAAAGATGAAAATCATATATACCCATTACTAAATGCAGCTTTGCTTCAGTTTGGAAAGCATAAAATAATGTGACAATAAAAGGGCAGCTCCGAACAGCTTCCAAGACACTCCTCTCTGTTATTGTATGCTCTGTTGTCTTTGCTTTTTGCACAATTGCTGCTTTTTTCAAAACTTTCATGGCAAAGAGCTTGCCACAGTCATGGCCAACATTCTTTCGCACAAGAAAGACTTTTCCATAAGCTAAAAAAAAACTTACAAGTAAACACAAAAGCACAAAAAGACCCTGAATGTTGCAAAAGATTGATTCCATTTGTTTTTGACTGGCTGAAGTTGCATTAAACGTTTAATGCAAGATACCATTCAGGAAAGGTTTTTGTATGTGGCCATAAGTGAAAGTTAGTGGCATGGCCAGTGCAAGTTAATAAGAGGTGATGGCAACAGAAATTGAGCTTAAATTAAGTTGGCTGGGGAGTAAGGGAAGAAAAGGAGACTGGGAATTGATCCCCAATGAATATTTTACAAGGCTTTGAATTGACCTAGATATCTTGATAAATGTAGGAGAGGTTTCCTAGAAATGAGCACATGAGAAGAATTTTTGCAAATAAAATGAAACAAAAGTGGTAGGGGCAATTGGCACACTACCCCACCCCCCTCCCATGTGGCCATAGCAAACTCACAATTCCAATCCTTAATTTTAATTTTTCAAAAACAAGTTGTTTGTTATGAAAAATTAAATTAAAAGTTTTACACATGATATCAAACATTCATCAATAAAAAAGAATGCACTAATAACGTTTCCTAATCACTACTGTCTATGTGTTTAAAAAAGAAAAATAATTCGAAAATAAACAATTATTCGATTTACGTCACCACAAAATTAAGAATTGTGAAACATGAAACGTGACCAACCCGAACAATTGCAAGGCCTTCCGACTTTTTTGCAAAACAAGGGATTTTTCAAAACCTTTTTTTACTATGGGTGTTTAATTTACTTATCCCCCCCCCCCCACTTTCGAACTTCTGTCGGAGCCCATGAATTGCAGCTATCCATTTCATTTACTACCCACTATGGGAAATTGTTTTGATAAACCGCAATATTTCTCGATGTTAACGGTCATATTATTTAGCATTAAAACTATGACTTCACAAAACGTAGATGACCTCGAACAAAAGCACTAAACAGTTTCTTTTAAGTCTCTACAATGTTTGTATTTGCCAGCCACCAAAGACGTACAAACAGCCGTGCCTTGCAACCAAACAGATTCTAAGGTCTGGAGACGACGCCGGCGGGTAGATGCAAAATTTCAATAAACACGAAAGTAAATTCAAATGCATTTCATACCTCCAGTTCCAAGCACTTTCAGGAGCTCAAAATTCTCGATTCCTACTTTGTTATCGAGGGCTGACGCGTTTGCTAAAACGAAAACAGATCAGATCAACTTGACCTCCATTGCAATTAGGCCAGTGATATTGGATTTGTTCATAAACCGCACAAAATATAGTGCAAGAAGGCAAAGATATTTAAAAAAAGCTTCTACAAGAAAATTATCACATACCCATCACGACGAGAGATCTTGCAGCAGCAGCAGCAAGTCTCTGTTCTGGAAGAAATTGTTAACACCAGTCATCTCTTGCTGCAAGGACAACTTCTGCAGCAGCAAAGTGCTGGGACTGCATAACAATAAGCTTGGAAATATTGTTCCCATTATTATTATTGTCTTCGATGGGGTGCTAATGTAAAATACGGACCACAAACTCTCAGCGATCGCAATATTTGGATAAAGTGCACAGTGTGAAGGGGTCGGATTATGACTATCGCCCTCAAAATTTTAGCGCCTTTTTATTAAAACGGTGTGCTTATGTACCAGGTGTCCCTTTTCGCTTATTCAGGCACAAAATCCATGAAGCTCAGCTGTCGCTCCTGGCATTTCAGTGAAAAAGATAATTTAGTATAGTTTCAGAAATTTAGAAAGCAAGAAATTGTTTTAAGATAGTCCTATGGAAGATTGAATAATTAAATTACTGAAATCCAAAGAACTAAGCACCATTGGAGCTAAGCTCCTTCAGACCCCCGTTATCTAGCAGTTGGTTCGACAGGAAGCAAAAAAATCTGTCTAGATTTCTTGGACAGATTTGACCCTCGTTTAGATAAGTTGCCTTTCAAAATGATTGGAGCCAATAAAAAAGGGAAAAAGATATTATAAATAAAATAGAGACAAAAGGAAAAGAAAGATGAAAATTGAAAGTCAGCTTCTTCCTTTTGCTCTGTTGGGCTTTCAATGCAGTTGAATGAGGATTGGGAGATTCTCCTCCCCCAAAGTGGCAAAATATCTCTTTGAAAAAGGGAGTTTTCTGGCGTTCATATAGGTGTTGGCCCCCACTTTTCCTTGACTCAACTCGTCTTTGCCCACCAATCTTACCACCCTGGCTACGCTTCTAGCCTCGCCCCCTTTTTGAACAATGACTACTCCGTTGTTGTTACTTGTTCTTTGATCGGAGGACAGAGGATTCCCAGGCCACTGTGCACTTCAAGTGTAAATAAAATTACCGTGATATGAGCAATTATTTGATTGAGGCGCCGATTACAGTTAGATTTTGTTTGGAAAACTGAGCAAAAGCACTCTTGAACAGAATTATTCCAACATTAGGAATTCCAACTGCAGAAAAATGACATCAAAGACAGTGGCGTAGCGTGAGCGCAGAACTTAGGCATGCGGTAACATAAAATATACGGCTATGTTGAATAAATGTAATGGTAATTTCAATTTCTAAAAAATACAAGCGTTAATTAATGATAATCGTGATAGCAAATTTTGATTTTCAAAGTAACAAATCATTTGTACTCTAATTCTAACCAATCAAGGTGTCTATTCTTAGCATCAGAGGCTCCGATAGAGGCTCCGATCACCCATGCGAAAGTTTTTGAAAAAAGCTCAATTGTTTAGCAAGACTTTTCAGAATAACTCCTAGTGCTAAAACTGCTTCGCAAAAGATTTTATTCTTATTCATATTCCTCAAGAAAAGGCATCACCTAATGCCCACCTAATGTAAGAATTTTTTATGCTATAATGAAGCTGGGGATTCCCGCAAGAAGGAGCTCTCCACATTGCGAAATTGTTAACACACTGCAGAGCCTAAGCGAACAGGAGCAACAGTTTCTGCTCATTTTTTACTCTCATAGTTAACGAAGATGAAAATAGTGAGCTGTGAGAGTTGTTAGAATGAAGATGCTTCCATGTGTAAAGTTTCAGAAAGTTAGTCCCGGCAAATCATCATGTGTTTGGCAAGGCTTGCGCTCAGGTCTACCGCATGCCCTGGTCCGTAAATTCTGACTATACTGGCAAGTCTTTTGACTTGAATTACGGAATGCGGATCATGACAAATAGACTCTGTCCCCACTTTGACGAAACATTTTCTCTTTTCAACAGTCACAAAGTAAAGAAAGGAAAATAATTGGATTTGAAATGATGTATCACGCAAAGAGTATTCGCAAAAAGCAGCTTATAGGTAGAAAAATGTTGTGGATTATCAAATATTTGGGAAGGCTTGCGCTCAGGCCGACCGCAAGCTCCAGTCCGGAAAATTCTCACTTCTCTCAGAAGCTTCTCTCGAGTTGCACTGAAGCTGCACTGGAGCATCACATGTTTCTCTTATTTTGGACAGGCAAAAAGAGTGATGTGGAGGGGCTTCAGTTTTTCAGATTTTTCGAATTTCATAATTTTTAGCGATCTGTTTACTTGGAGAAATAGCCAATTGGGGCCAATTGGCCTGTTGGCGCTAGAGTTCACCGCATGCTGCTCATGACAAGAAAGAGAAGCCGTTTATTGCGGAAATTGTTATGCATTGAAAGTGTTGCAAGAATTTTAGACTTTGTCTATAAATTTTTACGCTTGCGCCGCAAGCGTAGCATACATAGACGCTACGCCACTGATCAAAGACAACGCTGTTATCCTTCACCAGACATCATTTGCTTTCCAAGCATTTCAGATCTTTTGGAACACTTTCCTGCGGTGTGAACAGAGAGTTTCAAAGGTTAGTTGAAAAACATCATTAAGTGTTTGACGCATGATGGCTTTTAAAATGACGCTAAAACTGCGCTGTTAAATTTAGGCCAGTCAGGTGAACACGGCGGAAGTCGTCCCGTGACCAGTGGTTTAGTGTTAGGGGGCGCTCTTCCTTTTCCTATATTATGCGCAAAAGCCCCCTAGCAATCATTTTGATAGCACTACAACCCTGTAGATGAATATTGACGGTAGAGATCAGTGGTAGAGACCATGCAGTGGTGGCGCCAGGGGAGGGCTAGGGGGGCTACAGCCCCTCCGTCGGAAGCATCTAGCCCCCCCCATTGGAGGAAATTTTAGGTTATTATCGGAGCAAATTTGACAAAATAACGTACGAAAACTGCTAATTTTAGTCATTTTAGCCCCCCTGTCGGAAGCTCCAGCCCCTCTGTCGGAATATTTCTGGCGCCACCTGAGACCATGATCAGTCTTCCTGACCGAAAGCTCCTCTGAGTTATTTCTACGTGTCCTTCAATATTTAGTTTTTCCTTGCTGACAATTTCATGTAAAATTTGCTTTTTAAATCTTTTAATCGTTTATGTTTAACACTATCGTATCACTTGTAATTGTTTAAAATATATTGATAATGAAATGTTGAAGTTCCTGCATTTGATGATTTACCGACATTTTCCTCGATAATTGCCAAACCAAAGACATATCATCAATCGATCTGAATTCCATTCAGGGTGTTTCTTTCGCTAAGCAGCCACACCCCTCCTCAGGTGGCGATGGGCCACTCCTTTCAACTTAAGTTATCTAAGAAAGTAAGAAGAGATGAGATCCAACAGCCGCGGCAAAGGGGTAGTCATGAAGCGATAAAATATCCTTCCTAAAATATTCTTAGTAAGCAGACTAATTTTTAGAGTAACCTTATAATCACTAAGCGTTTTCTCGCGAAACAAAAATTGGTGAGACAGGCTCCGCGGAACCGGGAGGCTCTAGCATCCCCCTCTTTTTGCAAAAGATGCTAAAAATTTAGAAATGGATCACTAGTCAAGCCTTTTTCGGTTTTTGCCCTCCCCCCCATTTTTTACACCTGCCCCTGCTTAGCTCCATCAATCCTCCGCTTTCCTGTTAAGATCGTTTTCATTGTTTTAATTTGTTTCTCGATTGATCATATATCTACAAACTACTAAAGCCATAATAGAATATGTTTTGTATTTCATGTATTATTCTTTAAGAAGGCTGCCCTTCAGCATAAGCTCGTTTTTCATGATCTTGGGTCTGAGAAAAGCTTTATACCGTCTAGAAGTAGTTCATTAAAAAAGTTGTTAATAAAACCAAACTGCAAAACCCTCTTTACAATGTTCATAAATTGTGTACAATGGTACTAAAAAAGAACAACCAAGAGAAAATTGTGGCCGTTGATACACGAGCTACATACGTGCTCGCCAATTTTTTCCATCCTACTCCAAAGCAGCACAGTTGTTGAAGTTTCGTAAGTGTCTAATTTTAGTTGAATAAGTAAACCCAAGACAGAAAACAATATCAAAAATGGGGTTCAATAAATACCTACTTCTTACCTTGAGGCTTGTGTAGGAAACTGCCTTGATTTGAACTTTCACGTCCAAAGACTACCGTAATGCCTCGAACAAGCGCCCCCTCAAATAAGAGCCCCCCTCGAATAAGCGCCCATCCTTCAACCTTCAGAAATGGGCGCTTATTCGAATTTCCAACGAAAACATAATTGGAAAGCAATTCAACACGAAAGATTAATGAAGAACACAATTTGCACCCACATCTACTTTTTAAATAAGCACCCCCCTCGATTAAGCGCCTCCCTCAAAAAAGCGCCCACCCTGGAGCCTCAAAAATTAAATAAGCGCCCGGGCGCTTATTCGAGGCATTACGGTAGTCGATTTGCAAACCAGTATAGCTAGTTAATCTTTTTTGACTACTTTCATTTTATTATCACATATTTTCAGCATCCAGTCTTCTTTTTGAACCTCTGGAATCTTTTTTTGGATATTGGAGAGGGTTATTGTCTGTTGTAGGAAGGTTTCAGTTCACTGACATTTCCTTTCATGTTTTTTAATTCAATGGTCCATATAATAGAAATTGGATGACAGCATGATTTTCGAAGTATCCCGAAAAAGTGTTCTTAAATAGTAACTTTAGACTTGCAATATCTGTTTTTTAATCAACATATCGCTCCATTCAACTCATATCTCAACTAGAAACTTTCTCAATCTCAACTCTGACGTGTGTTTTTTACCCACATTGCACCATGTTAAAAAATATCATCGCCGATATTGAATATCAATTCAGCATTTGTTGCAGGATCGATAAGAGTTGCAGGTTCTGCCTTATCAGTATCTAACTTTTTTGTTATATTTTGTTTATTTTTTCATTGTTAAAATTGAAAAAGTTTTTTTGTAGATAATACCTCGGCTTACCTGGTCTTTGCAATTTAGGGTAACTATAGTCTTCCCTGTACAGTTCCTATTCTGTAACATCCTTCGTTTAAGCACCATAATTTCTCTTCAAAAGAATATTAAAGCTCTTTCATTCTTCAAAGCATTAGGCAACAAGACAGTTCTAGATGTAAGTTAATGAATTGCCCGGTCGGTCATTTCAGTTTTCAAGGGGAAGCAATAGGTGCACAAGGCGGGGGCTTTGGAGGGCTCCAGCCAACATAGAGCTGATAAGATCGCTGCAACTAATAATCCTCTAGGGGCTCCGACGAAAGTTCGAAATTGGGGGAGTCAAGGGCAAATTAGTGACCCAAAACAAATGATTTTCCTTTAACGCTCTACTTTTTTGCAAAAAAATGAAGAGGGGGCCCTTGTTGATAAGAACAAGCGTTCAACACCTAGCTGACAGAATAGATGTCATGCAAGAAACAACTGTCAAAATGGAGCACTTAATCTTTCAATCTTAATGCAAAAACATATCCGATACTCCTTTAGCGTCTTTGGTGCATGCTATTTTTTTCGAACTTCCTTTATTTCCAAATGACTGCACTGTACTTCTTCTAGACTTAACCCATCCTCGTGTCGAATATAATAAGACAAAAACTTTTCCCAGCTAGGGCTCCCATGACATGTATTGGTTCTTTAATTTTACGCCCTTGTCCAGGCAAAGCAGACAGTATCCCCTAAAATGGGCTAAAACGAACATGAAAATATCGAGTCATGGTATATTTTTTTCAGCTAATTCGTGTCAAGAAATTAAGGCGATTTTATTGGCTTGTTTCGAAGCCAAGCGAATTTGATTGGCTTGTTCACATCGATATTTCAAAACACACGGGTTCACGGTCTTGCATTTATTGCAAGTCAAATCTGCTATCGATAAAGTTTGTTTGCCAGTTGAAAAACTTTTCCGCGAATTTTTATTTTGTAAATAATGAGGAACTTCTTCTGCTGATTTTAAGCTCGTTTCCTCTCTTCATACATAGGGATATATCTTTCCAGAGCTGCGCGTTGCAACCTGGGACATTTGTCCGGTCAGTTTCAAGCTCTACAACTGTATTCAAGTCACACGGCAACCTCGATATCGAGCAAGCAGTGCTACGATATACAAGATACAAAGGGAAAAGACCCAATTTGAAAGATCTAGCCAAAGAAACCGGACCGGAGTATGCAGACCTGCAAGTTCGAGTAGCAGATGCCCGGTCTATCGAGCCAACCATTGAAGAGTACGGTTTCCAGCTGATTAAGCATCAGACGGAGCTAAAAAGGAATGATTTCAGCTTTACAAATGAAACTTTAATAAATTGGTATTTTGATGAGGTCAAGGAAGCAGTGAAAAAGATTTTTCCTGATGCATCGGATATCAAATTAATTCAGCATCAGGTTCGTAAACAGTTGATTTTCAAATTCATAGTGTCAAGGGACAAGCCCCTAGATACAACCTTTGCAATCATGGCGAAATTCCAACCAGAGGGGCACTTTCTGTTTATTTTCTGAAAAAGGGAGAGGCATGTCCCCAATGTTCCTTGGCTTCCAAGCTCCTTGTTGTTTCGATATGTATTTAGTTCATTCGATACTCAGCAGAGCTTTTCCGTAGCAAATTATATGGTTAATGATAGCTTATTGCTTCTGCGAAGTTTTGTCATACAAGGAATTTTTCTTTGTAACTTTAGGTACGACAGTCAATTCCTGTGACGCCACAGGTCCATAAAGCAAATGATTCCGATTTTAGCAATTGTGAACCACGTGGCTCCCAAATCCTAGGAGCACAGCCTCCAGCAGCTCTAGTTCATTCTGACTTCACTCCTTACAGTGCAATGAAAACCTTCAGCCAAATAACTAAACGAGAGTTAAGAAAAGGTCGATTCATCATCGTCAGCGTATGGAGGAACATATCCGACAAATGGTCAATTCAGAATGATCACTTAGGCCTCTGTGATGTGCGCTCAGTTAAAGCTCCAGATGATTTTGTGGTCGCTGATAGTGGTAGCGGAAATGCAACCCATGAATTGTACGTACTCGAGCCAGGCCGGCATAAATCGCACCAATGGTTTTATTTCCCCAATATGGTAAAGGATGAAGTCTTGATATTTAAACTGTACGACAGTGATTGTGATGAAGCTTCGAGGTTTGTGTTCCATTCATCATTTCGTGATCCCAATGCTTCTAGCACTGCTCAGCCACGTGAATCAGTCGAATGTCGCTGTATTGTCTTTTTTCCCGATCATGAACCAAACACTATACCGGTTGACGTTGAAAGTAAACAAAAAGAGGACCTTGTTGGGTTAGCTGTTGAGAAAATTATGGAAGCACTAATGTTCGCTCAGTATTGGCCAGCCATAAGAAGGCTGGGCATGGGTGCAGCATTGTACAGAGATGATGGTGTGTCATTTGTGTTGAGACAAATGGTGAACGGGTTCGTAAAGCTTCAGTTATATGGGCTAGAAAGCGCTAGTCAAGAACAGTTGGAAGAAATAATTGAGAGATGCTTGTCTGGAGGACTTTTTGAAAAAACTGCCAAGGCTAATTTCAATAAAGTTCCATTAGAGGATGCCGTCATCCCAATTGTCATGGCTCACGTAGAAAGCCCAGCAAATTGGTCGGAAGAAGATAGAAGTCAGATCAAGCTAATTCTGAATGAGGATAAGGGCCTAACAAACATAGCGAAGAAATGTATCACCGATGCTGTCAAAGAAGCGTTTGGAGAACTGAATGAAAAAGAGTTAAACGATATTGTTTCCAAACTTGTGACAAATGAAGAGTTCAAGAAGAAAGTAGAAGCATTGTTGCAAAGTTGAGCAGGATACGTCAAAATGACAAGCAATAATAAGGGAATCCACGAAATTATCCGTGCAACTGGTTTAAAAAATTACTTAGTATATAACTCAATTTGATTATGTAAAATTTTATTGGGCTATTAGCTATTGCCCAACGCCATAATTCGTTCTTGCATCGCTGATTTTAAAATTCTAATTACCTATGATCATCTTAAAATTGTATGTTTGTTGATGACCTAATTTCATTCCGTAGAGAATTCCGAATCTTCAGACCCAAACGGTTAGAACATTTTCTATCATAAGTTGTTGTTTTAACCTCAGAAAGAAGCAGATTGTCTTTTTCGCTTTTTTGGAAGGAAATACTCTGTCAGAAAAATTGGATATATATGTTTTGCAAAATTGTGTAAATTTTCCGGCACCCACAGCCGAACAAAGTGAGAATAAAATTTCATGGATTGAACCTTGGTTTAAGGGCTACTTTTCGGTTAGATGTAATTTGAGGTAATTAGCACAAGGTTCTTTTTTCAATTTTTTCCGCTTCATTTGGCTTTTCTTTCAGCAATCTTTCAAATAATCAAGTCAGTGCACTTCCAAGTTTGTTTGTGGGGAGTCCCTTTGTCCTGCAAAGTGTACTTTGTCCTTCAAAATGTACTCGCCCCAGTCTTCTTCTGTTTATTATACCCGTAACGTTGTTAGAAATGTTTAATTGTGTTATTACGATATTAAGAGAAAGTCACCATAGTTAACTAGTTATAACTCGTAAATAACAGCGTTATGTATGAATTTCATGATTAAATCAAATGTTGGCAATAAATTCAAATAATGCTCTGTTCGCAAATGGAACAGAAATTGATGAGATCAAGTATGAATGTGAATACAGAATTTGAAAATAGCTTTGAAAAAGCAAACATTTTGAAACATGTTTTTATACGGGTAGCATGTTGCAATATGTTTGCTTTTTTAAAGCCATTTTTAAACGCCTGCTATTGATTTATTTTTCTTGCTGGTTGGGTTACTATATTGTTATCGTTTTTGCCACTTATGGACGTCTCAGTTTCAATTCGTAGATAGAAGGAGTTTTCAAACAATCTTTTGGTGGTACAAAATTTAAAATGGCTTTGAAAAAATCAAACATTTTCAGTTATACTAAAACTTTTTGTCTGACACCCTTCAGAGCATAAAACGTCAGAACATAGATCAAAAACTCTAAGCTAGGAGATATATATACCCAGTTGGTGATCGAAATAGGCCAGTCAGAAATGTGAGCATATGCCTGTTGAGATTGCATAATCAGTGCCGCTTGCCTATTAAAAATGTTACCAATGGAATCTTAAGATGAAAACGAACTCCTGCTACTTACAGAATGACTTCTTTCTACGTTTTGGTTAATTCTGGGGAGTGCCCTCGGAACGAAATTAATATTAGGGGGCTGCCCATTATATACTTTCTCATTCCGTACACCGTTACAAAGGAAACATGATTCCGACCGGCCTGCTGGGAGGCTACAATGTAGGCGTCAGACAGCCTTCAGAAGCCAGACCGGTTTTTAAAAAGGCGTTTGGGCCTGTTTATCCTCGGTACCAGACAGGGTAGTGCCTGTTATGTTCTCCCACATCTAGCTTTTCTGAGAACTTAGCAGCTATGGAGGCGTTTTTGAGGTCATTAATTATGTGTGCCCCCAGGGACAATGCCATGTTTGTCCTTTAAAATTAAACGTAGTACTATTGCCATGGAACTAGTAGTTGTCATCAAACAAAAAGCGATCCAGAAGATGGCAGCTGAAAAATATATCATGGAAATGGTAGGACGAATTCAGAATTGGCTAAAATAAATTTCCACTTCTCAGGGTAGGTCAAATATTTTTCTGTCAATAAACAGTCTTTAGCAGAGCATTTATAAGATAAAATGACGTCACGTAAGAACATGCTCAGCCTCGGATGAAAAAATTGCAAGATTAGAACAAAATTTTCAGAAAACATCATTGCATGTCATTCAAAGCTGCTTTTGAGTGTTGTCTTTGAAATATTTAATTAAATGTAGTCAAATTTAAACTGATGTAATTCAGTAGCAAATTTACAATTTATCGAATACGTCAACCAAAGATATATCAATTAAAGAAACCAAGTTAAAGATTGATCGATACAATATGATTTATCTAATAAAATTCTTTTTAAGTTGCCCAAGACACCGAGAGAACCAAGAAGGTTTTTGAGCCCAGTGCCCTGATTCTAAGGTTGCATTTGGTTGCTGGTGCAAAGTATTTTTTGAGGCTTTCAACAGGAATTTCATTAGGTTTTGGAAGAAATTGGTCCATTGGTCCATTATTCAACAGTGCCGCCCTAAAAGGTTAGGAATTGGGCTGTGCTGTAGGCAAATTCAAGAGGCCACATCCATGACCATACCCTTACCACACCCAATTTACTTGCTTTTGTGTTAAAGACCCTCCGTCGTATGTAGAAATCATTCAAACTATGCAATGATACACAAAAACTGATAAGAAATTGCGCATTCGTGAGAAATCTACATTATAATGGAAGGTTGCCAACACAGAATTCATCCAACCAAATATGAACTCACTTGCCAAAGGTGGGCTGACCCCCCAAAAGTTTCCCTGAATTATAAGCAATTACAACTTAAACTACTATAAAAAATAGAATTAATTAATATAGAATAACAAGAAATTTTAATATGGAATATGAATATAGTTAATGGCTACTTGGCGCATTAAGAAAAAACTCATAAGAGAGCTATTGAACTAAGAGCCCCTGCTTAGAAATTTACGTTTAACTTGAATTGAATTTAAAAAGAAAAAACTTTAAGACAACAAATCTAGGTAACAACTAAACGAAAAACAATGAAAGAAATTAATGGGATGAGAAAGTAAGAGAAAAAAATGAAGAAAAAACAAAAAATAAAGAAGATAGAAAGGAAAAGAATCCGCCAAACTGCATAACAAGATAAATCTTACCAAATTGTGAGCCAATTTAATACAAGGTCTTTAACAAACATGTTCAAATAAATGCACTTGAGCCTAAAAGTATTTAGAAATTAAGAATACTGAGCCTTGGCAAAAATCATTTGTTTCTTATAAAAATAGATCAGGACATTTGTATATAAAATTCCTTTTTTTTCTCACAGTTGACTGTTCCGGATTTAGCGAAAAAGTTGTTGAGACTTGATCTTTATTCATTTTTTTTAAATAGATAGATCGTATCAGTTGGTGGTGATAACGCTTTCTTATGAACGTTAATACGCGGAAAACCATCGTAAAATGGAATAAAATTCAGTTTTGGAAAAGCTGAGGTGGATATCCAATGACTTTCATCGCCCATTCTAGACGCCCGTGCGTGTCAGAAAAGCCTGCATATGTCACGCCCGTATATATCATATGACGTTACTAACCCCGCTCTTTTCGTAGAGGCTCGTCTCATGGGATTCAACGCATGTTGGAAGGTGGGGGGCCAAGGGAAAATTTAACAATCATAGCAATAGATTTTGAACAAAGCTCTATTGTTTTGCAAAAAGTGTGGGCCAAAACCAAAGCCAAAACAAAGATTTGCCTAAACCTGCAACAGCCAAAACAAAGATTTGCTTAGTAAGCAATTTTTCGAACTCTGCGCGCCACTGCAGATCCTATGCCTCGCTTTGGCGTTGCCATAAACAATCTTTTTGACAACCTGGAAGAAACAAATCACTCGGGAAATAGCAGTCAAACTAGTTGTTTTCCACGAAGAAAGTTGCCAAATCTGGTGAGATTAATGTAAAGATTAAGATATTTTGGTTCATTACTGTGATTATTATTGTTAACACGTAACTTAATTTGATAGTCATCCCAGATAAGGCTTTATAAATTTTTAGCTGGTTCACCAATGTTTTTCTTAGTTATATTGCCGGATATTATGAGCCAGCCTAATAACGCATACTTTTTGCCATCATATGAAATTTGCCAAGTACGCGTTAAAAAGTATTGGGGCACGTCAACAAAAAATTATGGCTTTATTACATTTGATTAGGTTTTGCAGTGCACGTTGTCCAGACCCGCCAGGGCGCCGGAGAGGTGTGCGGGACAATGGCCCCTCTAGCCCTTTGAGAGGAGGTGCAGAAAGGGAAGTGACCTTCACATAAAAGGGCACTTGACTTTTGTAAAATGCACTTGAAAAAAGACTTTTGTAATTGTCAAAGAGATAAATTCTGGCTGTAGTGCCCTCCTGTTCATGAAGACATTTCTCAAAACTTGTGAAAAATATCCCTTCTGCAAGAATTAGCCCATGTCTAACATGCTAATTATCTGAAAGGTACCAACGAATAAATTTCAAATGCCCTTATACTGAAGCCTATCCAGTTGCCCATTGCAGCATCCTTGAGATATGCACTGTATTTTCCTTATATAATCTTGGTCATAGTGTCCTCAATAAACTTTAAAGTTGAAAATGCACATTTACTTTTGATATAAACATAGAAAAATTGAAGGACTGTTCTGAATTTATTGCATAAATCAGCAAAATATAATACAAATTGAATGGCCCAGAGAAGTCACCTTTTTTGAAAATTAAACTTTGAAAATTTGAAAGATAAACAAATAACTTAATTTTTGCATAAACATTAAAAAAAATTGGATGAAAGGAAGTAATAAAGCTATTGAGATTCAAAAATTGGATCGAATCAATAGACATTGCAATGTTGTTTAATTAAGATCTTTACCCAAGCTGAAATTATAATGCAAACCATGAGAACTAAGAAGTAAATAAAATGAATAAATTTGCTATCATTGGGTATTTATACTAGGCAGCTTGAAAATTTGTATTTTTATGTTTTTTTCTATAAGTGTTTATGAAAATATTTCAAAATTTATTGTCTTTAAATTATTTTAACTTTTAACAATACAAGCCTATTGCTTTGCAGTTCCAACACAGGGTCAATGCCACTGATCCTAAAATGGACTGACCAGCAATGTAAAGAGAGTTTTCTCTTTTCCCTCTAGCCCCAATTGTGGGAAAAATTTTGCTGAAAGTGGTTTACTTGTGACCTTGGTTTCAATGTCTTTGTTGTAATCTAAAAGATTATTTATAGATAATTATAGCTGTTTTTATTCTTTTATTTAGCAAAAATGTGGGGAGGCCATGGCCCTCCTGGCCCCTCCAGTGGTATGGGCCCTGCTGTGCCGTTGGAAATGACTTGGTCTACCTGTGCTTGGTAGATTTTTTCCCAGTTCTTGTGTAGCAATTTTCAATACCTTTATCACACTTTTGCAAAAAGTGTAATCATATAACAGCTTCTTGTAATTAATTTCTTTATTTTTGAAAACTTCCAGTTTATTTTTTAAGGTCAACAATATTTCTATAGTTGATCTGTTTCAAATTATTTAAAGTGCTTGACAGTCTACAAAACATAACCAAAATCCTGTGAAAATTTTATGGAAGTATGTGCTGTTTCTTTTAAGTAAAAAAGGATAAAAGTACACGTCTTTCAAAATTCATTGCATAAAAAGTATTTTAAATTTTGAAGGTGTTCAAATACTTTTTGAATGTAAGTGTAAATCTAGCTTTCTTAGTATTTAGTAAAGCCTGACCTGCAATTGAACAGTGTTGGGTTAAGATCTATCTTGAGCAGTGCCAGTTTGATTGGGGGTTTGGATCATGCTTGTAAAATTACATGTGAAACTCTTTGATTTGGAACCCTGTTTTGATTTCAAAAAAGAGCCCTTTGATATTTGTTGTGCTTCTTGGCATGTTTTGTCATGAAAACTTGTTTTTGTGTTTTTCAAATTTATTTTTCCTTGTTTTCTGCATACCATTTCTATTTGAAAACTAACAAACTAACATCTCTACTAACAAAATGAAGGGGTGGAGGTTTACTACAATAAGACACCTTGACCTATATGGTTTTAAGTGAACGATTACTCCAACTGGCAAACATTCCCTTTATTTAGGATAACTCTACTGAAGCATCATAGTCATTTACAGTTTCACAAAATAGCCTTGAAAAGGATTGTCTTTTGTAATGGTTCAATTTTAACTCAAAAGGACACATATTGAACTGTATATCTTCCTTTTTCCTGGAATGATGTATGTCCCCAGCAGGGGCATCATGACCAAGAATTCTAGAGGTGGCCAGAAAGAAAAATTTTCAGACAAAATTTCTTTGATTTCTTTTCATCAAATAGATGCATTTCATGGTTGTGCAAGGGAGAGAGAGAAAATCACATAACCTTTGCCTTTTAGCTGGAAAGATATTTAAAATGCACTGTTTTATCTTGTCTCTGTTCCTTCGTACTTACTACCTGAGGCGGCACCATGGCTGCTGCGGAAGGGAAAATTTTTTTATAAGCTTAATGCTTCAAATTCGCCGGAAATTGCATTCTATGGAGCAAATTTTGATAATAAAATTTTATTCTCAAAATGAATATCCACTGGTGAAAAGTGATGGTATTGATCGACTTCTTCCTTGTTTTACCTTATGCAACATGACTGCCTAAATTTTCAAATCTGGTGATAGACAAAAAATTGGCACTATCCCGGTCTTAAATATCAAATAAAGATATAATTTATGACCAATATTGCAAATTTCCATAACCAAATTTGGCTCTTGAAGATTCGGATTTTAACTTGCAAAATCCGAGCAGGAAATCACTCTATGGTAGAAATCGGTAAATCCTGAGAAATCATTTTGTTTTTGTTTTATCTTAATCTAAGTTATTTATGTCGCTTCCACTTGTAAGTTTCCATTTTACCCACAGCTCAAGTTTGAAGATTTTCCGACATAACAATGATTTTTCCGAAAATCTGTCAAATTTTGAAAGCAAAAGGGGGCACGGCCCCCTGCCCCTGGCCACGACACCCGCCTATATTTTCACATTTTTCTTATAGAAAGCTGCAAAATAAATCAAGCAATCATATTACACGGGAACAATGGCAAGTAAAGTCAAAGCTGCTTCGGTGTTGGATATTCCCCGCGCACACCTGATTTACACGCGAGACAACGGTAAAAGACAAAAAACATTTGTACCACCAATAAAAGGTCAGTCGGACGAAGAAGCAAACGTAGTCGTTGAGAAATACGTAAGAGACGCTCGCAATGTAAACCCAGCCCCGACCATTGCAGAACATGGGTTCCAGCTTATTGAACACAATACATCCTTTTCAAAGAAAGAGTTCTACGAAGATCCCAATAACAAGATTGAAAAAGTATATTATAAAGAAGTAGCCGAGGCTGTTAAGAAAGTGTGTCCAGGTGCAGTTGAAGTAATACCCTTTCATCACATGGTGAGAAAGCTGATATCCTTCTTCTTTTGATGTTTTGTTCTACTGTTTTATCCTTTTGATGTTTTTATTTCTATGATGTTTTATTAAAACTCTGGGGCCAAAACATGGAATGAGATTCCAAGAAACGTCAGAATGAGCCCCACAATTTCCATTTTTAAAAGAAACTTGAAGAGATTCCTACAAAATTAATAAATTCCCAAAACAAAACACGATCCCTAGGAAGAACAGCAACATCTTTATTTTATATATATTAAAGAAGCAATTGTAATAGAAGTAGTTTATTTATATTTGTATTATAGCTGGTAGGAAATTCGTGTATAAAGATTTTAAAATGAAATGAAAAAATGAAATGAAAAAATGAAATGACCCTCGCAACATTTTGAATCGAATGAAGGACTTAGAAGCCCCTAAGAAGTTACTGACTTACTATGATATTGAATTTAGGAAATATTGCATTAGCTACCGTTTGAATCATTGTAAGAAAGATGTTAAATGATAAAAAATGATCAAGTACCAGAGACTATACCCAAAACTATAGAAAGATACTCATTCATTAAGAACGAACCAAGGCTCAACTGAAATACTCCTTATTCTCAAATACGGTTTTCCACAGAATGTCCCGGCGAATTTCGGTTACCAACTAAATTCCCATTGGTTTGATCATACGTAACTAAGGTATTGTTGCTTTTTCCAATCAGAAACGCGGAACTAATTTGCTGCAGAATAGATTGATAACGTCACAACGGTTTAGTGACGGGACATATTGTTTTTTCTCATAAGGGTGACAAAAGGCATATCCAAATTTGAACAAATTCAGAACAATATCACAGTTTGTATTGTATTTATTCTCCATATTTCCATATCATTATCAATGTTCTGAAAATAGAATCAACCAATTATGTTATGCTGTCAATTTTCAGTTGCGAAAAGCCCCACAGTCTGCTGCAAAGGCTGCCAAACCAAAGGATGGAAGGCCTGTTGTACGGAGACAATTCTCTAATGTAGAACACGCTCACAGGGCAGTAGGCCAACCTGCTGGCGTTGTGCATTGCGATTACACCGTCCGCAATGCTATTTCTTTATTTGACAGCATGGCTAAGGCTGATTATCGAAAGGGCAGATATGCTGTTATAAATGCATGGCGAAACATATCTGATAAATCGCCAATAGAAGATGACCACTTAGCGATGTGTGATGCCCGAACAGTCATAGCTCCTGACGATTTTGTTCCTTGTGATGTTGTGAAAGGTGACCAGGTAAGTGAGACATATCGCTTGGATCCAGGACAAAACAGCTTCCACCAATGGTATTATTACCCAAACATGTTGAAAAAAGAAATGCTCATCTTTATGCAGTATGACAGCAATTCAAGAACAAAAACCAGGTATACTTTTCATACGTCACTACGAAGCCCATATGCACAACCTGATGCGCAGCCGCGTGAATCCATAGAATGCCGGTGTATTGCTTTTTTCCCACAACACCAGCCTAACACTATTCCAGAAATATTGTATAAGGAAAATGAGATTGTGAGTGTAGCGATATTCAAGATCTTACAGGCTTTGCTTTTTGCTGCAAAATGGCCAAAAGATGCACAAAAGTGGATGAGCACTGAGCTGTACAAGCCTGGTGGTGTTGAACGTATCGTAAAAGAACTGGTCAATGGCGGTGCAACGCGTAAGGAGCATGGCTTGGACAAGGCCTCTCAAATACAACGTGATGAAATAATAGAGAAGCTTTTATCTGGAGGAACTTTTGAGGAAACTGCAAAATCATATTTTCCTCCTATTTAGGTATTTAATTTCTGTTTGGTAATTAAGTGATTTTACTAAAAAAGAGCTTCTTTTTTGCTTTTCATCTTTTGAATAAATCAGTTGTTCCACACGATGCATCATGGATTACACACAAAAGTTATAATTAAAGAATAAGAACAAGAGTATCATGAAAAAATGGAAGTGTTTGAAAGACTTAGGAAAAGATTTGGACTTGCAAAGAACTCAGTAATGGTTTTTATGCATTAAGGTATATGGAAAATAAAATTAAGCGACAGTGTTTGACTAACCTCTTTTTCATCTTAATAGCTAATGAGCTGGTGCATTCCTTCAAAGTTTTGCTTAAAAGGGGTGTGTGAGGAAGTGTCCAACAAAACAAAATACAAGTTGGGGGAAAGTTTGATTTCATTGCATAAAATGAATCTTAACAGCTAAGTTACAAGGGCGATATCCAGGGGTGTAGAGCTAGGGGGGCTCAAGGGGGCTGAGCCCCCCTTGTTGAATGCCGAAAATTGGCAAATCTCTTCTTTTGCTATTGTTTTTCGCGACATTTTGGGCAAGAGCCCTCCTTGTTATTTTGATAGCACTACACCACTGGCGATATCTATGTCACTATGCCACTGCCCAGGTCTTCTCGTTTCACGCGGGCAATCCCCCTCACCATCGCCATCGCCAAATTATTGACGCAGGCCATTTACCGCTCTCGCAAAAACATGCAACAAATTTTTAAAACAAGAGTGCTATCTAAGTGTTGGCCATCAAGGGGGGGGGGGTAGAAATCCGTCGCTCTGGTCATTTTTAGTCAAAATTCCGTGCCTTAAAATTGTTGATGGGACCTTTATTCAAAGATGGTATTATAAGAAAACAGATGAAAAATTCCACAAATCCTAAAACTGATTAAAAATTCCGTATACGGTGCATCATTTTCGAGAAATTCCGCGTCCACCAAATGTGTAGAGTTCCGTCGTTCCGTCCAGAAATTGCCAGATTTCCGTGATCCGGACCAAATTTTCAGTAAACCTTGATGACCCCACATCGTACGTCGGTTACTCATAAGCACGAACAACAAATATTGATAATAAGCGACAATGATAAAACTGGACAGTATGGGGAAAGAAATGCTATAATGAAAAGAGATGTTGATATTTATTTGGAGGAAAAACACATAAAACTGTTACAGAGGAGCTTCCAAGCTAGAGACTTTGTCTTGAAGCTCCAAAAGAATCTGAAAACATAGATAATGCAATCAAGGAGGAAGAGAGAGAGAATTTTCAACCGAGTCAGAATCTGATTGTGATTCATACACTGAAGAAGAACTTTAAAAAATGTAACTTCTACATGATGGTTTTGGTTGATTTCAAGTTTTTATCTTATGTTTTTACTTAGCTGGTCGACTTAGTTTATTTTCTTTTCATCCTTCCCTAAAGTCATGGTATTCCTGAATGAAAGGTCAAGTTGTTAATGAAGAGAAAACATCATTTCCTCATTGTTGACATTATAAATCATTACACCAAATATTTTGGCTACAACCTGCTGTCGTGCAGTTAGAAAATCAAAGGGAAGGCAGTCTTGGTTAGATAATACCCTAATCCCCCCTCAAGTCTTTATTTTAGGACTCTGTTTAACCGACAGTGTTGGATGGGCGATCGCTATTGTAAGCTTATCCAGGCAGGCAGTTTGTTGCCCTTGCAAAAATTTCTTCAGGAAAAGACCTGTCACTGCCATTTGCAAAGATGCTATAAAGTGAAAGTCATTATAAAAGTCCACAAGTTATTATAAAATATCTCTTTATCATTATAAAAGCTCAATACAGACACTAACTCTTTTTTGGATTCAGACTCAAGTTAAGAAGTAGGTGGCCAGGGAGCAAATTAAAGACCTATAACCTCAGATTTTACAAAAAATGTCTATTGTTTGCATGGCACCCTAGTTCCGTCTTTGGAAGCCCTGGTGATTGAAGATGGGGGATGTAAATGACAAGATCAAGACTTTAATTGAACCCACTGTCCATATTCATTCATAACATACTTCAATGGCTCTTCCTTTGGAAAAACCTTCCTTGGATCTGGATTATCTGTTAGGAATTTCATGGCTGCTTTAGTTGTCTCTACAAAATCCTCAGGCTCACAATGTGGGGATGTTGAGCAATACTTTAAAACATCAACAGCAGGAAGTTGTGGAATGATATATGCAGCTTCAAAAACATGGTATTTAAATGGTCCAATTTCCAGGGTTGGTTCAATTCCCTTGTAAATGCTAAACATTTTTTCTGAACCACCAAAAATCCTTGCATTTCTAAGAACATTAGAAGGGCCTTTGTCACTAAATGTTGCAGGGAAAATCTTTCTTGAATTCAGATCATACACTACACCACAAACCATTGGTACAGTCTTTCCGTTTAAAATGTTTGTGTTTTGAGTATACGTACACAAAGTCAGAAGTTGAGCATTGAAAGGACATTTCAATAAAACGGCCAATACACTCTCAAGCAGTTTTACAGAAATATTGCGATCATCATCAAATCCACCAATTATATGGACCTTTATTGGTATATCATATTCATTACTTGAAACCTTATCATGAAGTTTAACATGCTGTTTTAACATCCCTTCCAAACCTGATTCAGTATCGCACCCATCAAAATGGCCTACACTTGCAGCAACGTCAGATTCACATACAATGATGTGGCATGTTGTAGCATCTGTAGATCCAATAAATTTTATATTTTCGTCATTCAATTTCACAGAACCAAACTCTCTTTGGTGTATGTATAACACCTTGTCAGTGGTTGACAAGTGTCTTGGTGGCTGTGAAGCAAAGTTCTTTGATTTCTCGACAAGCAATGGAAAAGAAAGCAGGTCTTTTACAGTACAAGAGTTTGAATCCAACCTTTCTGTGTCTATAAAAAGTGGCATCTTGAATATTGACAAAAAGCAACCCGTCTTAGCAAGAACAATTTTGAGGCCTCTTTTTCATTAGGAGGACAGCAGAATTCTGAGAAAAAAATTGTATAGCCGTTGTTGTTGTTGCTGTTGTTGTTGTTAATAAAGTACCTGGAACATTTATTACACAATGCTTTCATGGCTATGGTCACTGAGGCCTAATTTAAGCCTTTCTGAGCTTCCTACGAAAGCTTCAAGCTCGATTTTCAGTGCTTTTGGATGGACAGTGACAACTTTTTTGGTGTTTACTACAGCATTTGCAGTTTACGCCGCGTTTTATGTGTTTTTTGTTCCAGCACCATTGCATATCAAGCAGGTCCATTTTCAGTTCAAGTAAGTTGATTTAAAAATTATTTTGCTACAACTGCACTTTAGCTACCCACTTTTTTGTTTCCTGGTCAGAAGCTGAATTGAATTACAAACCTTTCAATCTAGCCTGGTTTCTGAAACAATCGAAAGTTCGAAGTTCAGCCAGTTCTCGTACAATTACAGCTGGACATCAGTTTCAAAATCAATTTTAATGACTTCATTCTTTGAATTGTTTTGCTTGTTTTGCTACTGCCCCCAAATCCCCGCTTATTCATCATCATTTGAATCATTTTATTCCATATCCAGTAATGTCTTCGTTTCTGCAAATCTTCATTCACACTGTTGCTCGCGTCATCGTTGCTATAGCGATTCAATTCAGCTTCAAACCAGGAAACAATAAAGGGGGGTCGCTAAACGGCAGTCTATTCATTATTTTGGCTTGTTCTATCATCCATATCAATAACGTTAAAAAGGAGTGTTTTCTCCGTTGCAATTTATTTTGCAAGAAAGATCTTTTTGGTTAGTGACTGCCTGCCTTTTGAAATAAAAATAAAGACCTGGAGTGCACGTTTTATCTAATGAAGCCATTTTGATAATTTTTTAACTAAGACTATTGTGATTGACGCATCTGGTATTTGCTATTTTTGAATGAGGTATTATCCTTTTTGTGTACACAGAGGAAAATGAATTTATCTAGCTTCATGAAAACAGTGACCTAAAAGTGGCTTTGGCCCTGAGAAGTAACAGATTCATTCGGTTGCTTTGGTAGTGTTTTCAAAGAATCACTGAGTTGGACACATCATTGACTTTTATTCATTTTGAAGTTTCCTGCATATCTTTTTAGTTAATGTCTACCACAGTGCCCTATTGTACATTTCAAAGAGCCTTAATGGTACTCAGGAATACATTTATTGGGAAATTTTTGAAAGAGCCTGATTAGGAAAATCATGCTTTTTGTTAACATTACTCTAGGCAGCCCAAAATAACACAACATAACACAACATAACAAAACACAACATAACACAACATAACACAACATAACACAACATAACACAACATAACATAACATGACAAATGCTGTAATGTAGACCAGAAGCCTGTTACAGATCACCACAATTTTTATTATTGTTGTCTTATTTTTGTCTTGTTTTTCGGCAGTTGCCTGTTTAGGATATCCATCTCAGAGAACCACAGAACTGATATACATATCTCGTTTTTTTTCAAAAAGCATGGTTTTTATTAAAGAGTGAGAAATGTTCCTATAAAACCGTATCAGATTTAAAACCATATCAGATTTAAATAAGGTAAAAATACTTTAAGAATATATTCAGACTCAAAAAGAAAAATTTCTTAAGAATACTGCAACTAAAACGTTTTATAGTATTCATATCAAAGACAAAGATTGTATAGTAATATCAAGAATGCAATGCCTTAAATGAATTTCTAATGTATCAAATTAATGCTTTAACAGGACACATGGTTTCTATGGGGATGAGGAACAGTCTCACAAATATCATAATTATAAGGAGTTTCCAACAGCAACAGTTAATCTAAAGAATGGTGACTCTGACCAAAAGTCTGATGGTGACATGGTTTGTTTTTGCTTGTAATTCTTGCTACTGCTTAATGATAGCACTTATGATTGTATTACACTATATGAGATATGGTATTATTTTGATATCAATTTAGTGCCTTAATCCTTCCCCTAATTTGTTTTCCTTGTTTATTTTAATAAAGTTAAACAAATGACCCTCTATTGCATGCTTAAAGTATTTAAAGGGGACAGGACATATCAGAACATAAGATATTCATACAATTCAAAGTATTCAAGAAGACAAATTAGTTCAATCAAACTTATTCTTTCCAAAAGAGCAGATAATCTATTTGCCTACCATCGTTTTATCTGATTTCAGGTTCTAGCACGTGGTCAAAGATATAAAGTTTTTTTAGTTTTACATGTCCCATATTCAGAAGAAAACAAGAATGTTGGTAAGTGAGAATCATTTCATGTTACAGCATTATATATTCACCATTTGTTTTCAAACCTGTGATTTCCATGTTAATTCTTATTCCTTTTTCTCATAGGGATGTTCATGACAAGCATCTCTATTAAGTCTAAAAATAATCATGAAGTAGGAAGTGCCTCAAGATCAGTGAGTCTAATAGATACAACTCTTTAACTGCTGTGGTAAAAGTGTTTACTGTAATTCCCCTTTTGAAAAGTCAAGTTTTCAGTAATAAAGATTTTTCTTTGTTGCTAGATAACTGTTTTAGAAGATTTGTCTTAACTTGCCCCATAAAGTAAATTAATGTTTTCTTACAATGTAATATTATATTTTGGTCGGAAATTGTACACTTTCCATAAAAGATACCATTTTTTCTGGGGAGATTTAATTAAGGATTGTCTTAATGCATACCCATTTGTTGTTCCGCTAATTTTCTTTCATTATTTTTTCAAAATTATTGACTTCATTGAATTATTGATTGATGAATTTTTTCAAGCATTGATTAGCTAGAAGTATTTTGCAATGTATTATACTATACAAAGAGCACTACTAAAAATGAGCAGCTTTTTTGAAAAACCTTTTTCAATCCTGTGGATTCTTTTTTGCATGTGAGGATTCAGCTGCCGCCTTTGAATTTCAGTAATGGAAAATTATCTTGAGTCATGAATTTAGAGAACACACACTTTTGACCTGTTGGAATTTTAATTAACTTTTAGAGTGCAAATTTTAAAACGTAATTTTTCAAGATTGGATAATTTTGGTTTTTTGGCACTCTTTGTGAATATGCAGTTAGTCTTTATGACCCTGAGCATACAGTATTGGCTTCTAGCTTGTATGAAAACTATTAACTCTAATTTAAGTGATTTGTCATTTTTCCCTAGGCTTTGATACCCTTTTCCTCTCCAGTGGTTTCAACGCTTAGTGCCCTTATGGATTTCTTTCTGTTGCACTGGCGATGGAAGCAAGAAAGTGAAAGGCTAAGCATAATGCTTTTTGAAAATTTTGTAGATGACTCAGTGAGTTAAACTCCAATTTTTAAAAACTTGGTCTTTTAGATGATTTATTATTTAGTGCTTTTGCATCATACTTTGAGTTTCTGAATTGCCTGGAGGCATTTTTAATGAAACTGAATTTCCATTGCAACTCTTACTTTTCATGTCTGGATATCATGGAACAAAGTAGTTAACCCTCTTCATTATGAAATTCGGTTAAGGTTTATTTTTCTTTCAGTATCATCCATCTGAAAGTGCTGTGATCACATTGCATTGTAAATCTCTCCAAGTTTACTCTGCAGAACTCAGAATTGAGGCAGTTTTCTCTGGCATAAGGTGAGAGCTTTTAGATTTCAAGATGTAGTCTGCCCTTACTATTTTAGTTTCTATCAGACTCTATAAACAGTCTCAAAGCATATTCTTATGCTGTATGTAAATTTTTGATAGATTTAGTCACAAGTGCATAACACTTCAAATGTTAACTATTTTCAAAAAAATTATGTGATCTGGTATTTTCTGGTATAACTGTGCCATACTTTGGCATGCTTCTTATGGGACAGGGTATTCTTTTGGCAAATTTTTATGGAGCATGATCAGGGTGCAAATAGGTTTTCTGCACACCTGTGTTACTTACCTACCTAGTCAAGTACAGCCCCCCCCCCCCCTGAGCTCAATTGATAAACAACTTCCAGAGAGTAAGCTTGATAACAAAGAGGTACATACATTGCTTGCCTCTGATACATTTTTGAGACTGATTTGAGATAATTGTGATTTTTTCTCTTCAGGTACTACATGTTCTATTGGCCTTTGACTGCAGCGACATTGGGTATCTCATCAAATGTGGTTGTGGGCTTTCTGCTTACAGTGTGGCTTTATTTCAAGTTCTGCAATGAGCCGAGTGCACAAGATGATGAATCGGAAGAATCTTTTGTAATTGATGATATAATGGGTACTGGATTTAACACTGAAACTGAATCCACTGCTGCTACAGTTGCTACTGCTCAACAAGCCAACGATGAGTGTGTGGAACAAGGTTTGTGATGAATCAAGCGCTTTACATCGCTCATTGCTATTATTTTTTATGATGAATTCTATTTAAAATGAATTGTTGACAAATTATTTCCCTCAATGGACAAGCATCTATTGTGAGTGCTAGAAAAACTTCCCTGTTGAACTTTGTTTCACTATCATGTGATTAACAATTATCTTATTTTATTTATTGTTTTCCATTATGGTTCTCTGAAATTAAGTTTTTTCGAGTGATATTTTTTTCTATTAAGTCTTATCTTTCTTTCAGAGCCTTGCGTCAACGCAGATTATAGTTTAACAGGGGCGGCCGTAGTTGACCCACCCTCTGGTGCTCGCAGATTTGTCCCAGCCCGCCGAATGGTTCACACAATGGTAAGCATTCGTGCGCAAAATCAGAGAAGGGTTCCTCCTGTTTCCTTGACGCGGCGTTTGCAATCAGCTAAAGAATTGAAAGATGGATTTTGCCAGACTGAGCCTGTTGAAGGTTACATGTTAGGGAAGGCTGCTACAAGCACGAAGGCTGTAAAGGCTGACTGATGGTGGCGATTTAAATCATGCAGATTGCTGCTGTGGTCTATCATCCGTGGGTTCTATGAAAACTTATCATTAACAACATTGTTGCGTTCATTCTAAGGCTAGTACCTTCTACAATTGGATCTGACAGACAATCAAGACAGCAGCACTCCTGAGCTCTTCTGCTTCCGTGCTCTTGCATCACGTTTCATTCTATAAAGCTTGTGTACACAAGAGGTTTCAAATGGTCGAGCATGATGAAACTTTACTTTTTACAGCCCACATCACGATGTTTTGGATCTACATCATCGACTTTCTCATTTTCTGAAGCCAGAAGCTATTGTTTTATTCTCGTCGCCGTATCTATACCTTGAAATGGGAACGAAAGCTAATCATGTTTTCGCCTCGACAATGGGTTGAGGAATATTTAATTTTTGACCTGTAACTCCAACCCCCCTCTCCCCCACCAATAGTTGATTATGACCACGTTTGTTGATTTTTCGAACTGCTTATCAATAGTTTGCAATAAAAGTCTTAAGCCTGCAATACACTGTTGGAATCACTATCGGAAAATCATCTATTATTGTCAATTAAACGACATTTTCCAGCCCTTGTACCATCGACATAAAGAAATAAATTTGAAGACACCAGATGCTATATAATGATATCCTCTTTTTAGAGATATCATATTGCCACATTAAATTATTATTGTGTCCAAAATGCTGATAAAATATTATTTTCCAATGATTTTCGTCGTATATTTTGATCATATCCCTCGTATGTTCCCTACGCTGCTAGCTGCTTCCTTTCTCATAGTGCAGCATCCCATACACAGGATTTAATCAAAAAGGCTGTCTGCTCACTCAAAAGGGCAACTTTTTCACGCCCGATGTAAATCATGGAGGAAAGAATAACACATGCGAGTGCGATTTAATATTTGATAATCAAACGGGAGCAGCTTATTCATAATTTTCAGCAAAAACTCTCTTATACATTTGCTCTTGCAGTGGCTGAAAATGACATTTGGCACGCTGTCCTTTACACATCGAAAATATTATCATTACTTAAGGGCAAAATGAACATTCCTAAATGAAATTTTGAAGTGCTAATACCCAATTGGAAAGTTTTCATCAGGATCTTTGTTCATGTCCTACAGCAACCTGGGTTTTGAGGCAATTATTTTTAATTGAAATCAAGCGTATATATGATCTATGAAGGACAAACGAAGTTGATGTTTTGGATATGCTGAGAATTTTAGGTAGTTGCTCGTGTCATCAGTTTTCATAGGCACATCATGGTCGGAAGATCGTTGATTTGTATAAAGTGGAACACAAATCCTAAACAACAGCCTGGGATACCTAAAACTTTCAGATAGAGTAAGTCAAGGTAGAATGTAACATAATCAGCAGTATCGAATGAAGGAGAATCAGGGATAAAAACTTTATGTTTCGAGTATTGCGAAACCAGGCATATAATCAGCAATTGTCGAAATTTAGAAAGCAATTGTCACCATTGTCACCATTGTTGTAAACTGAACTTTTCACAATTTTAAGGGTTTGTTTGGAAAGCTCTCTAACCTTATAGCGTCGGACGACTGTGCTATAGACAAATACCCAATTTACCGACGATTGTATTCCAAAAATTTTGATTCCACATTTCTGCCAATGAAAAAAGAACAAAACTGACAACAGAGAAATATAAAATAAAATTGCCAGGGCCCACGCCACGAATTTCAAGGTGGAGGGGCCAGGTGCTATAAATCGAACTTGAACTTAGTGCTTCAAAACAAGGCTTCTTTGTTAATACTTTTGCTTACCAAAAAAGTGGGGGGCATGGCCCTTCCCCCCACCCCCCGATGGCGTAGACCCTGATTGTACGATCTAGTATTGTTAGGGAACTGCCGGGTTACCATCCCAGGACAATTTTTTATGCCCAGAATCTTGTTGAATGTTTTTTGTAACCTGTTCCCCAAGTACAACTTTTATTTTTCATTCAATTGCCTTTCAAATAATATAATATCGCAATTTTTGAAATTGGAGAAGCTGAGAGCAAAGTTTTGCGTAAGGACCACGGATCATATTGCATATTGAGGAGGCTAAAACCGAAGTCTTTCAATAGAAAGACTTTGCTAAAACATTTACACATGTTCACATACACATGTTCAAAATCAAGAGCAGGGCGATTCTCGTATGGCTTTAAGTAGCTTAATTTTGGAAATAACACGCGCTAGTCAGAATCTACTGAGCTTGAGCTCCCTTAGGCAGCCCTACCCGTTCGATCATTCCTGAACGGTCCCCTGAACCGTTGTCCATCCCAACCCATTCTCTGCAGTCCATTACAGAATAGTGCTGACTCATTCCTCATTCCAGCAGCCTCGTCTGCATCGATTGTGTCAGGCTTCTTCTCCTGTACCAGCGCAAGTGAAAGTGGAAGGAAATTCAAGATGTCGGACAGCGTGAAAGATTGCTTTTCCTTGGCGTCTCTCGAGACTGGCCTCAAGGTTGTGTCCCTTGTTTCAACGGGTTTCTTTGCCGGTGGATCGACCTTCATCGCTTATGCATTTAAACCAGGCGTGATGAGCATAAGCAACCACTGTGCCCTTGTTTCCTACCGTGCCGTTTTACCACGATGCAAACCATTACCACTTTCTATTATTGTTGGCAGCCTTGCATCAGCTGGTGCCTATGCGATATCAGTACATAATGACAAGCCCGACACTGCCTGGCTAGTTGGTTCAGGAATACTTGCTTTGATTGTTCCGCAAACTATTATTTTCATTGGACCTATTAACAAACGCATCTTGAAAGAAGAGGTTCGTGAAACCATCAACAATTTCTTTGCCTCTCTTTAGTAAAATTTGAAACCTATTTATGATATTATGATGTCAGATGTATTTATTCAATCTTAGATTAATGCTGTATTATAAATATTTTGCGTAGTTTTATTTTAAGAAATCCCAGAACCGCATTTCTTCAATTAAATTTCCTAGAACAGAAAAGAAGTAAGGATTGTACTTTGATTGATGTAGTTCCTTAAAAAGTTTTTTGCATACAAAAATGTAGAATTTTATTCTATTTTATTCTATATTCAATTTATAGTAGAATTTTGCATACTTCACCCTATTTTATTACTAAAAATTGTTTTTTATGTTTAAGGTTCCAGAAGATGATGCCCCGGAAGAGCTTGGAAACTGGCAATTCCACCATGTTCTTCGTACTGCTGCTGTTTTTGGACTGTTTGCATTTTATTCTTACAAACTCATCAAGAAATAAATTTTTTTATTATTTACATAATCAAATGAAAATAATATAAAAAATTTTCTATTTTGATTATAGCATTTTCCACTACGCACAAATATTATTAATTCTATTTAGTTTTTAGCTTGCAATGGGAAAATAAATTGATGAGAATTATGGTTCTTGTTTAATTTCTATTGCAAAAACTGTGAGATGTTTAATCACCACGTAAAGAAGTTGAAGTCATGGATGAGGTTCTTTAAATTTTCTAAGCTCATATAACTTTTTTCTTTGCCCTTGTCAGATTTCTTTGCATATTGAAAATTTTGTTTAGAAACCACTGAATATAAAAACAAGCAAGTCAAGCGTGTGTACAGAAAGCTAAGTAATGTTGTACAAACTCTTTATAGGTTTGTCAACATATTGGGTGTATTTTGTTTCAAATAACCACTTTGGCTTGTAACTATTTTCTGTAGGTTAAGCAATTATTCATGTCAACAAAAAATCCTCTTTTGAGTATGTGGATAAGGTTCGTTTTTTATTTAGTTCTTTAGTACATATCTAAATTTGAAATAAAAGGAACAATCACATCTCAAACTTTGCCAAAAATCTCAAAAACACAACCAACAAAATTACAACCTTGATTGTTTCCATGCAAATTGTGAATTAACGTGCTTTGCAATCAGACAACAATGAGTGTCTTGATATGTTGTAAGATGTTATTGTGTGTATCAATGAATGAAACTTGAATTAAAAATTAACAAAATTCTAAATAAAATTTACCACAGCTTTGCTAATGTGGTTAATAAAGAGAACAAATAGGGGTATCACATGCATTTTATTTATAAAAATATGGCATCCAATGGTGAGTTGTTTTTGTCTGGTTTTTGGTCTTTGTGTTGGTTTCACCCCTACTTTGATGAAATATGGAATGTTCGCAATATCCTATAAAATCGAAATCAAAAGATAGCCTGATTTCTCTTTGCCCCCTACTTTCCAAACCGTGTCGGAACCCATGTTTTTTGCAAAATATTTTGTTTCGAGTCTTTAATTGCCTTTTTCCAACTTCCTTGAAAGTCCCGGAAATAGCGTTGCGTAATTTCACACTCGGGGCCGCTGAGGAGAATGGAATGAGTCAGCTTTTTTTTTGTTCCGGGTGAAAGATCCAAACATGGCGCTTAGCAAAGACGATCTAGCTGTTGGCTTGAAAGTATTAACGACAGTCACCACTGGCTGCTACACAGGTAACGCTAGAATATCACACTTTAAAGAAAAAATATGGAATATTTAGCATCAATGTTATTATCAACTTATTGTGTTCTCGACACAACTATTTTGTTTGAAATATTGGCAGCGTGTCTGACGGCCTAGCAGAGCATTTTGGACAATTTTAGTTATGACTACAACATCACTTTCATGCAGTTTTTCTGCAACATATTTCTACTGTCGTTGCTCTATCTTGTATATTAGTTTTAGCTTATCTTGTATATTGACTTTCGAAAATAATGTAAATGCATCTTTGTTGAACCACTCTTCTTCTCCAGGTGATATTCGCGCATATGAATTTAGGCCTAATGCCTGATATTCGGGCATATGTTGGTTAGCTAGATTAGACCCTAAAGCACTTTGCAATGCTCGCTGAAGAAATTAGTTTCACTTAACACAAATTACTATATTTTGATTCCGCTATCCAGGTGGGGCATGGTTCTTGCTGTTTGGAGCAGTGCCTACAGCTAGAAGTCTAAAACCAAGCTGTTGCCTGAAAGTGACAAAGTCGGTATTTGAAAGATGTGCACCAATGGCTGTATTATCTCTTGGTCCAATGTTAGGTGGTGCTGGTGTGTATCTTTTGTCACGTGGTGGGAACCAAGAAGATAACTGTGGGTGGATTTTGACTGCATGTGTTTTTGGCGCGATGCACCCTTACACTTTGAAGTTTCTGATGCCTATAAACAATCGTGTCCTAAATAAGGAATTACCAGAAGATGAAGCACATTCAACCATGGATAGATGGTGGAATTTTCATTTATGGCGTACAATTGCTGCCAGTGGATGCTTTGTCTGTCTTTCTTATTTGATAGCAAAGCAATAGAAACTGCTTTTTCATGAACATACATTCATTGTTGTTTTTTCATCACTGCATGCACAAAAGATTATTTGCATAAATTTCAAAATAAGGATTTAAAATTTTGTTTTTGTCAGTGCACATTCTTCTTGTGATGAAAACCTAATAACTGAATTTACTTGCGATGCCAGATGGCAGTCTGAGCCTGACCAACAGTTTTCAGTTATATGTTTCTCACTATTAAAAAATGAGTCAGGAAAGAGAAATACTGTTCTACGCATACCTCTTCATCATCTCAGTTATTTGCTATCCTGTGGTGGATTGCTTTCCTCTATGGAGCATTTTTCACCTTTGATCATGATTATGGCCAAAGTCAAGCTATCAGAAATTTTCTTGACCAATGTCATAATTTTCATTCAATGGAGCTAGATGATTTGACAGAAGTTTCATGTGAGCACAATGTTTGTAACGTTTTTGTCGAGCTATTGACAAACAATAAGTAATCACTTTGCCTGGCTTGAAAACAATCTAGCATCCTACTTGGTTGGCTAAGGATACAATCATTTATGTGGGCAGAATAACACAAAGCCAAGAATAAAAGTTTGGTCAGGCTCATTTGGAATGGCTTTTTTCAGGCCAAACCTTCCAATTTTGGCCTTTTCAGAGTTAACTGTAGTTCTGTTATCATGTTCTTCATTTTTGCTGTTAAAGCAAAACAATTTTTGACTTTCAATGGACTGTTGTGATGATCCCCTATTGTTCCCCAGGTTTCCCCTACTTCCCTGTAGGTTTCCCCTACAAATTCCTTATTCCTTGACTGTATGGTTTCCCCTAGCAGCGACAGCCTTGAAATGTGTAATTACACTGCAATGTACTGAATTTGAACAATTCACAATTACAATTTTGTTGATTGGTAGAAAGTGAGGAAATATCAAATTAAATCCCAAGAATAACATGTTGTTGACTAACGAATCAATCGTAAACAAAAAGTGTATTTTTTGTACTGTATTTATTGACAGGGGCCCAGGTTTTGGAGACCCTGGGGCAAAACTGAAAAACAAGGTCCTCTGTGAGTGGAGCAAGCAGAAAATTTTCGTAATCGAGCCCTTGAGACTAGCCCTTTAGAACTTTTATTTCACTTGTTTCCTGGAATCATTTAAAATGTTTAACTATTTTTAGATATATATTTGTTACATCTGATTAATTCCATTCTTCAGACAATTCACTATTTTATGAGGCCCCCTAGACCTCGTGTCCTGGGGCAATTTGCAAAATGATTGAAATTTTTTGAAGCCAAATGATTAAATTGCTGTACTAACCAATAATTAAAACACAGTTATTCTGTAAATATTTCATGCTTTTTGTTGCCTTAGAAAAGATGAATATTTGAAACAGCATTGTTTGACCATCAGTTTATGCTGGTATGTTGCAAAAAGAACTAGATTTGTAGGAAAATTGTTCAAATCACATTCAAAAACGAAGAACTGCTTTGTTTTACTAATTACCTAGTAAGTACTAATTCCTCCACAGGGATGGTCGGTGACGCAAGCTAGCTGTTGTGTTCCTAAGGGCTGCAATTCAATGCCACTGTTATTTATTGTGCACTTGAATAACTTTAAAGTCAGTTCCTGCGTGTGAGAGTGTACAGCAGTTTTTAATTTTGCCAAGGAAAGAACTTTACCTTCAGCATTAAAAAAAATATAGAAATAAAGGATGCATTTCCAGTAGGTTTTTCTCAATAGTCAGAACTTACCAAATGGCTACATGGTAGAAAGCACAAGGGAAAAGATTTATATTTATATGTATTTATATATAAACCAATTCAATTACAATACAGACTTACAATAAAACTAATACTAAAAAATAACCATTTTACAATTCAGATTTGATGAATGACTACACTCAAGATAAAGAAAGTAGAAAATTGATGAAAAATTAGTGGAACTAAAATTTAAGATCGCAAGCACTGGACAAATATAACTAAATAATTTCCTCCCCTTCACCTCTGGTGCAGTCATTTACAATTAAAAATAAAAAGGAAGAAAGAAAATATTTGGGAAAAGGTTATTTTACTTGAAAAATAACAACCACACAGTAATAAAAAAAAGTTGATCAAAGACATTCCATTCTCTTTACAAACAAAATAAATTGGGAGTATGAATATATAAGAAATTGTAAGCAGAACGAAAAAGGTTAATTTACAAACAAGATTAAATGACTGAGAAAGTAAATGGATGGAGCTGAATACTCCAATAAGTCGATGTCAAGCAGTGTATAATGTATATTGATTGGTAAATCTCAGCTTCTAAAAGTTCATATATGGTATGGTAGCTTACACTGCAAGTTAGTCATCCTGTTAAAAAAACAAAAACTATTATATCATCCACTGTCAATGTTTTAAGTTCAACTAGCAATAGAACATGTTGACTTACTGATTGTATACTTTTAAAGATATGGTGATCATATTGTGATCATAGTTTCTCAATTTACCATTGAAAATTGACTGAAAAATATTATTGAAAAAAACTGAAAAGAATCTATTTTAAAAGAAAATAGACTGGAACTACCTCTGAGCATATAAACCTATGATGATTCTGGGACATGATTCATGAATGTTTTTCAAACTGATGTGCACCTGATGCTTAAGATGTGTGTGCTGCTTCAGTGATGAATTCCCTTTGAAAGGGACATCATAAAACATACCACATTAAAATGGTGATCATCATGAATCATCATCATGACTTTGAAAGTTAAAAAAATGTTTTCAAGTGTGTGGTATAAAACTAGTACATAAGGAAACTGTGAGAACCATCAAGAGAAATAAACAATTTGAACAAACTAAAAATGTTGGACCAACCCATTCCTCCTCTGCCACTCCATCACCTTCATCAGCCTGTTCTTTCTTGTTACAAACATCACTCTCTTTATCTTTTACACCTAGCACCTTATCAGTCCAAGAGCCACCCAGTGGTTTGTCTGTTGTGTAAGTGGTAAGATTCTTTGTTTCAAGGTCAAGACATGTCATTGACTCTGCAAAAAGCAAGTAAAATCGAGCATAGAGAGGCTTTTTAACAAATGGTAGATTGGTCCCTTTTTTAATACTATTGGCATTATCAATTATTTATTAAATATTACCAGTGGTGGCACCAGCTACTACAGGGTGGGAGGTTAATGGGTGTGGCCAGCCAAACCATGCCCTTTTTGCCTGGTTTCAGTGCTTTGTACTAGGCTAATTTTTCTTAGAAAATACTCCTACCTAGCGCTTTTTAATCAATAGCAAGAATGGACCATGTTCCCCCTTGGGGCTGCCACAGGATATCACAATAACATGGATAAACATGTGGTTATGAAACTGTAATCATAAATGATTATGATTACGGACAAAGTCAAGCACTCGGGGACTGAAATAATTTCCACTCAGTTCAGTCATATGACAAGCCAATGCCTTCACATGATCACTGTTAAGAAAACAATCTTCAGCTATACAATGAGCAAAACAATGTCACCTTGTATTTCTTTTCACACAAATTGTGAACCTGCATTGTTTATATTATGCAATAGATTTTTCTAACAAAGACTTGTTTACCTATGTTTTGTGGGTAGTTAGTTGAGTTATAACAGGGTGAATTTAAAATCACAATATGGAACTCGTTACAAAGTTCAGTTCAGTTCAGTTTTATTTTAAATTCCACTGGATACATACACTTGTTGCAAATTAGAAATAATCCAAGCTTAAAAGTATAAACAATGTAAAATGAAGTTAATTAATATAAACGTAACATAACAAATACAGAGTAGAGGAGAAACAAGCTAGTATTGTAAACAGGGAATTGTTTAAAGGAGGAAACTTTCTCAGTAGTTGATAAACTAATTTAAAATAAAACTGAACTGAACTGAACAAAAGGTCTTCTATTAGAATGATCTCAGGGCAACTCTTAACAATCACACAACTTGTGGCCTTTTGGTCAAACTGATTTCAAATGACCTGATCAATTGAAAATAAAATTAGAAATTAGAAAGTTTTAGGGTAATTATATTATATAATAATGGTGCTAAATTATGAGCAAAAGAAAAATTTAGCTGTAATGTGCAGGATTATTATTGAGAAAATAACAGTCACTTAGCATTATTTCTGCATCTTTAGACAAAACCATGTCAATAAACCATGCATAAAATCATGATAACCCTAGCTCAAGGCTAACATGAAAAACACAAATTGTAAATAAATGCATTGACTAAGAAGACAAAAATCACATAGATAAAAATTACCAAGGTAGCATTTCTCGCCAGTTGTATTTAGCCTAACATCCATTCTTTCACTGAATTCCATTCCACTGAAATCGTTTTCTAGTGCCCAGAGTGACACTGCATTAGGAAATTTAAATGAATTCTCCTTTTCTGCTGTCAGTTTATCAAGTTGTGCAGTTTTCAATCTGTCTTTAATATCCTTCAATTGCAAAACATCTTTTCCATCTTTTGAGACATTCTCTATGAAAAGAAAATGTTAAACTAATTATCATCTGTTATTTATTTTGTCATGAATGTTATGTGTAATCATTATCTTTTTAGTTCTTAGGTTTCAGTTAGTGTCCATAATCTACTATCTACACTGTCTACTTACTATCTAACAAACTTCTAGCATTTGATTTTTGGGGAGCTTCAGACAAATTTTACATATTCCATCATCTACCGTATAGATGTTAAGAATTATTTAGTACTGATTATTATGATGAGCATCATTATCCTGTTTAGGCATTAAGTTTTGCACATGGAGATAAACAATAAGTAATTAGCATGCTCCATTAACCTTTTTTATTTAGCTCTATTGTTACTAGTTTTGAGTTCTGTTCGTAATGAAAAGCATGAGCTTTGAGATGATTAATATCTCTTTGTACATCTGAAATTCTAACATTAGACACATTGGCAACAAGTCAAACACAAAATTCCAATTGTGATACAAAATAGGCCCATGCACTGTCATCAGGTATTTTGAGTTCATCCAAACAGAAAACAAGCTTTTAACATAGACACACAAAAAAATAACCTGTACACAAACTCGATGTGGGATCTATCAAACCCTTTACAGCACGTCCCTGGTAAAGGCACTGCTGGTGCTTAAAAATACTCACTATAAGAAGACATCAGGTAGCCAGTATTAACTTTTTGCTTTGCTCCAAAGTCTGGCTGAATTTCTTCTCCATTTTTGTCAAAACGTCTGATGCAACCTCTTTTTATATCAATGTGAAACACAATGTAATGGTGCTAGGAAAAAAAATGTTAAGCAAAACAGCCCAGTTTAAAAACCAAATCATTACTTTTCCACAGACCAGTTTAAAAAGTCATGTCATCATTTCTATCACAGGTACACAGTCAAAAATGGGATTGACAATTAAGCATGGTTACTGAGGAAATCAGATGACAGACCACTTTTCTAAACCCTTAGAACTGATCTTAGGAATTTGTGCTATTTAGGAGACTTACTCTGTCAGTTTTCAATTTAGTCATGTCAAGCTCAATAGTAGCTCAAGAGAATATTAGCTCAATATACCTACTTTTGTGTTTCCCTTATCAATAATTAGATGTCTTGACTTGCCAAGAATAGTTCCTTCTACAATGAGACCACTTTTGCTAGAACAAAACATCATTCAAAGATTACACATCCTAGGCTTGGAAATATGTGTCTTATATATCAAACACACATCAGATTAAATTTGATCAATGAGGCCTTGCTCTAAGTAAAAAGAAGGTGCTCTATAAAAAGAGCCCATTAGAAACTCTAGGTGCTCTGTTTCACACATCTAAAAAAAATGTCCTCAAGAGCATCCTTTGAGAGCTTTGCACGCATCCTTTGAGAGCTTTGGAAGAGAAGACTTCATATCAAGAGCTTTGGAGGAGTTTTAAATAAGAAATTCAATGGTAATTCCAAAAAGCACCATAATATGAAATAACAAAACATGCAACAAAAACTATGTTAATGTAAATATCGAAATATAATAAAACAAAGTCTCAAAATTGTTCAGATTTTTCCAGATATGTAAGTTGCCATCACTTGAGAGCTTTTGTCACTGTCAGTACCAATACTGTTATGTTCAGCTTCACATATTGCCTCATCAAAAGGCATGGCTTTAAGTCAAACATTTAACTTTGTTTCTTTTTTATGCTCTCCATTCTATAAGAAAGGCTAAAACATCTACTACTAATGGAAGCAAATGAAAACTGAAAAGCAATGCGATAATTTGGACTGAAATGTGATCGCTGATTTGTACAGGTGATTTTAAGTTATTAAGAAAAAACAGAAAATAATACTTCAACAGAATATTAACAACTGCTCGAATATCAAATAAATCTGCCAGAGAATACGCTTGATGGCCTGTGTCCTTGGTGGTTATTAGAGGGTTATTAGATTAAAAATAGCATCAAAAACCCAACATTGAATTTGCTGAATTTTTTCTCAAGGGGTAATCTTATGCTACTCATAATATTGCGGTCTGTTGAGAAGATGTCAAAAATTTATATTGCTCCATGGTAATATTGTTTTACATTATGAGGTGCTATATAAATCGCTCTCCAAGACTTTTTTTGGGTGGACTCTAGGCGTGCACGCTTGATCGAGTGCCTTTCCGGGCAAGGCCTGGATCAACATGTCATCTCTGTGGTCTTTTTTATTAAAAATGCATAGGAAGATACTGACCGAATTTTGAGTATAGCATTAACCTTATGAAGCTTTACATTGCCACAAAAATTTGGGACTTGTTTAATGTTTTGATCAGTAGGAGCAATTGTGGAAATTATGAGGGATTGGTGACCAATTGACTTCTTCATTCAATTGGACACAACTCCAAAATTTTAACCATCAAAGGGGGGAAAATTTTCATATGACAAAGAAGGGGAACAACCAGTAAGAAACTCAGAAAATTCACCCTTCTTGCCCTACCCATCAACCAGCTCAATATCAGCCACTAGATAGGAAATATATCTTTTTCAATAGATTTTAAAAAATTATTTATTAAGTGCTAAAGAATCAGTTTTCCCTCATAGCTTTAAAACATTATAGGTTATAATTGGTGTCTGCTTTTCAAATTTTAAAATATTACAACATTACAAATCCAAGGTTTTTAAACAGAGAAAGCAACTTATAGAAAGCAATAAATTAAGAAAGGAGGTTTTCCTAGCTAAAAAAAATTCTAGCAAGGACACTTTTAAGTTAGAACTTTCAATTTACATGAGTTAAAATAACATATAGACAATTTGTGATCAGAACAAATATGATAATTTACCTTGAGCTCAGTTTGAATATCTGTTCAGGTTGCCAGCCATTTGGATCATCCCAGGTAGTTACTTTGACTGGAATTGACTGAAGTGCTTTGTCATCATACAACATATGTGCACGACTCATGCTTGAAAATTTGGAAGTTGGAACACTGTGCCTGCAATCTGTAATTAATTTCTATTTTATATGTGATGTATAAATCTTGCAGGAAATTGTAAGTTTAGCATCAAATGCAAATGATTTTCTCATTTGGATCAAACTGAAAAGCTTGTGTTTGGGTGATTCCATTAGAAATCAATTTTATCATAATTTCTAAAAAAACATTGGCCTTCTTAATATGAAAACTAAATTTGATAGCTTAATCCAGCTAGGGAAGGTGCTAGCTTGTCAATTTGTCCTTTTTTTAATTTTACCTCTTTAGCTTATTATATTGGGTGAGAGTTTTTAGAACTTAAGTAATCTATAATTGATAATTTGTCGAAATATCTGCAGACAAAAATCTCACCCTAAAACAAACTTCTAAATGTATGACACATTATGTTGCTTTATATTTGTTTAACAAATCCGGAAAATAATGTATCTACACCAGGAAGGTACGCGTCATACATTTATTTTAATAAGTTAGCTAGCAAAAGCAAAATGAGGTCTCTTGACATCTTCCAACTTCCGTGTTGTTGGTTGTTGTTGATGCTGGCCAAAACATCATGATGACATCAGAATTTCCAGGCCAAAGTTCGTTCGTTTCAATGTTTTAGGTTTTAAATCATGATCCTTACCTGACACCGACTTGTTTAGTCCTTTGGAACTGCTGTTTCGGCCTCTCCCACTAGTCTATAAAAGTGAACTTACTTCCTTGGTAAAGTCGGCCATGATTCCATAAAATACGAGGCAAATCTCATCTCCTGGTCGAGGTCATATCCGCCAACAATTCCCCGCCAATCTTTCCACTTGTTTTCAACAAAAGTGACGACACTGAAACATGGCAGGGAGGGAGAATAACCATAAATCCTCGAATAGGCACCTCCTCGAACAAGCGTATCTGGAAAATTATAAACTAAGCGTCCTCTGGATTAAATGCCCACCAGCTGGACCTTAAAATAGGGGGGGTTATTCGACATTTTAGCCAAAACGAGTTTTCACGAGATGTAAAACTCATTTGTAGCAAATGTACTGTATGCTTGTGTCAATAACAATTGTAAAATACTTTGCTATTTACCATAGCTGAAATGAATCAAATAATGGGGGGAAATTTTGCAAAAAGGGCGTTCCCCGCATTTGCAAGTGTTTGAAGGGCGTGGTCCAAAAATAATTCTGGGGCTGCGCCCTAGACGCTGCTACAGCCCTGGGTACGCCACTGCTAGCAGTCATTTTTTTATTTTTTGTTGTTGATTCTAGTGTTGAAAGGCTTTTTAAACGCCAAATGAAAAAGAGCTACTTTTTATAAACACAGTAGCGTACAACGAGATAACAGGGAATAGAACACTGCCCCAGGCACCGCGGAGAAGGGGGGGGGGGTGAGAGGGCTATAATTTTGGTTATCTTTACATTACTGGGCTTCTAATAGTCGATTATTTATAAAAAATAATTTATTAGAGAACTGAAAATATAAAACATCACGCCCTTGAAAAGCAGTTGATATGCATTTATTATATCTATATAATTAACTTACAATTTTTTTCAATTAACTTGTAGTGTCTAGCCTATTTGTATTTACAAAACTGGGTCACTAATTAACAGTGTCAATAAAAAAGATGATGGGTACTAAAAAGATTAACACCTTTTCTATTGCACATGCAAAGAGTTTTCCAATTCAAATTTTATTGAATGAGGTTGTAGCGTGTATGGGTTTTTAGATAGCGTGGAAGGGCACGTTTTCAAGCCTTAAGGCCCAAGCTGTGAGAGTTAATTCTTTTAGGAACTCAAGATTGATCTTAATCATTCGACGCTGAAACACAATTAAATTACAAGAGTTACCGAATTATAGCGGTAGCGTAAAGACCACCTATTGATGTCATGATCTCAATAATGCAATCACAACATATATTTTAAGTAGAAAAAAAATTTCAGTGTGACAAAATTTCAGACAAATCTTTGTTGCGCAATATAAATTGACTGAACTTTTGAAAAAATGCGAAATATGAATTGACTGAAGCGACTAAAACAAAATGATCTCTGAATCTGTATTTCCGTTGTGAAATTAAACGAAACGAAGGGTTGCAATCTTTAAACATGGGTAGGTCTGCAAAGTTTGTTTATGCAGTTTCTCTTAAAAGCTAAAAGAAATATCAGTCCAAACATAAAACACTCATCGCTTTTATCGTCTATCAAAAAGTCACCTTAATTGATGTGATATGAGACGGGTTTAAAATGGCCGGAATCAATGACCCTATAGAACTTTAACTCGAGTCATGCGACTCTTTTGAAGATTGTAAGCAATTATAAGCACATATTCCTGTTAACAAGTCAAAAAATATGACAAAATAATTTTCCTCTTCCATGTGCTTTAAAAAAAATTGATCTCAGAAGGACTCTGCTCGAGAAGGTGGCTCGTTCAATGCAAGTATTCTTTATAAGAAACTAAGAATGTAAGCCAGTTAGGTATTGAATACCGAAGTGTGACGTCACCAAAACATCTATTTTTAGAATTTCTAAAATTTGGCTACATAGTCTGAAAGAACGGCATAAAATACCTCTCATTGTGCAAAATTAGTCAGATATGTTCCAATCTGGGTGAGATATGGCCAATGAAAGATTTCAAGTTTGCTAAAGCCTAGCGCACACTAGCGATTTTTGTCGCCAGCGACGGCGATTTTTGTCGCTGGCGACTAAAATCGCTAGTCTGCGGGGAAAAACATCACAGGCTTTTTGTCGCCAGCGACAGAAACAAATATCTAACATGCTAGATATTTGTTTTTGTCGCCAGCGACTAAAAACTGAAAATCGCAAGTGTGCGGGGCGCAAAAACAAATTCTTGTTGATCAGCCAATCATTAAGTGTTTTCAAGGCACGTGGAAAGTGTGTTGACAAGATGGAGGTCACAGGAACATGCTCGTTTTCTTGGACAACGCATTAAGCAGATTTGTTAGTCGATTTGTGGCGCGAGAAACTCTGCTTGTACGCCATATCCTCTCGACGATACGACGATAGGACGGCAAAAGCTGCAGCCGTGGCTGAGCTTGCTGATGCTCTTAGTGCCACGAGCGGGTACTACTGCTCTCAAT